>JANBXA010000429.1:600000-1067500 GCA_030556225.1 Cricetiscus sungorus
CTGTATTTTCTGACACCTCCCACTGACTTTTGTGTACCCTTATCCAAAAGCCACACCTGTCTTTTCCATTAGCTTTGGGATAACTTGTAGTAAATAGTGTGGCAGAAGTAACACTGGATTAGAAAAGGCCATGTAGCTTTTGTGTTCTGTCCTAGGGTCACTGTTAAGAGTTCAGCTGCCATACTGCATAGCTCTGGTATCATCCAGGATTTTAGGAGAAGTGAGGAGGGCTATACTCATGATAGTCTTTCCAACAGCCCATCATTGTGGTGGACCACTACTATACAGTTTTGGTGCCACATCAAAGACCCTTTGATGCCACCCCCTGCCCCCATCTCTTTCTTTTGACAGGGTCTCATTCTGTAATCCACCCTGGAATTCACTATGTAGCCCAGGCCTGGAATGAAAAGGGAGTAATGTAAAATAGACACCACTATGCACAGTTGGGTACTACTGTCTGTCTTCTTGGGCTTAGAGCTGTCCCTTGTGGGTATCTTGCCATCTCATAAGAGAGTTCAATTTCCGGAGCTGTCCTAGATACGAGGATGTTGGCCAGCATAGTTCGCTAGCATCTGGATGTCCACATTTGCTACTTTTATTAGAAAGGTGATTTCTGGAGGTCAGCTTTGCTGTATCAACTCTGGGCAGTTTTCCTGGGATGCCAAGAGTCTACATACACCAAGGGCTTAACAATAATTGTTTAATAGTAGTGAGAAGTAGCAAGAGTATAATTGGTCAGTTCTTTGTTTGCAATTATATTAGTTTCTTTTGCAGAGTAAAAAACGAGCAGCTGCCAGTTGTTTCTTACCTGTCTTGTTCCTCCACCAAAAAGGGCTGCAACCCTGTCTCTGCCTGCCTTATCACTACCTCTCTCTGCCTCCTGAGTGCTGGGATTAAGAGTGTAAGCCACCACTGCCTGCCCACTGTGCTGAACTAGTGGCTGGCTCTGCCCTCTGATCTCCAAGCAAGCTTTATTTGTCAGACACAAACACAGTATCTTACAACAAAGAGAGCCAGAGGAGCAGGCCTGTTGGAAGGCCATGTGGTGAATTCTTTTAGGTGGGCATCTGTCTGCTTTTCTGGGTAGGCCCTGAAGGTTGTGGGAGCCTTTGGCCAGGTACTGCCTTGTATCTTGGAGAGCAAAGTAGAAGCTCTCACAGGCACACATGGTTTTGTTTTGCCCTAAGGCTTTGGCAGTTGGAGATAGGAAATAGTTCAATCCCTGTACTCTCTGTAAATTCTATATTTAATCTGAGATATTCCTCTTGAGATTCACACAATAATCAGGTTTTCCACCTTCTAAATTGCCAAGATACAGGTTTCTTTCTTATGTCATGAGGTCTAGTGGTTGCATTGTCTCCTTTTGCCATAGCCTTTGCTGATGGTTCTATACTATGTAAGGAGAAACTTCAGTTCCCACCCCGATATCATTACTGTCTTAGCTACAGAAATTATATGACAGACCATCACAGAACTTAATGGACTAGATAACTGTCATAGACCACATTGCTGGGCATCTGTTGGGTCCATCCAGCTGGCTTGCCTGGTCCATACCTGAGAAAGGGAGTGTAGATTAAGAAATGGCAGGTAGAAAAATTAAAGATACAAAAGAAAAGACAGAAAGATAGGATAGAGTTCGGAGGGCATCTGGTGAATACCAGGAACTACCCCAAGTTTATTACTCAAAGCTCTTTTATACCCCAATCAAAAAAGGGGGAGGCAAAACTCTTCCTTACCAAGATACAAAGAATAAACACATGTGATTATCTTCTCAATATCTAAAGCATCAAGAAACCACACCTTAAACCAAATAGCCTGTTGTCAAGGCAAGACATCCATTAGTTATTCCTAGGCCAAATATCCTGTTGTCAAAGTAAGACATCCATTAGCCATACCTTAGGCCAAACATAATCTTGAAAGAACAGTAGTGGGTTTGAACTCTCCGACTTTAACTTTAAGTCAAGATGAATTGGAGCCATGTTTATGGGCCCTGACAGTTTATGGGCCCTGACAGATAACCAGTGCTTTTTGCTGTCTTGATGTATTGGGTTTGCTTTATCTGGGTGGCCTCACTCTATACCTAGAGCATAGGCTCTTCATGTGACTGTCACCTATCAGGATACCTGCCTGAGTGTGTTCATAGTGGAAGGTTCTAATAGTAGGGTTTGGAATGGTAGAGTCTTATCCATCCCATTAGTAAGTTGATCAAAGTTTGCCTGAGTTAAGTGGGAGAATAGTAAATGACTCCCTTTGATGGCAAAAAGTATGAAGGGTCAGAAAGACTCTTCTATCTGTGGCCTGAGTACCAAGGTACTAGCATGCTGCCCCAGTGGTCAGTCCTTTCTACAGAACAGGAGAGGCTGTGAATTCCTCCTTTGGAAGGACCCACATAGCCCCCAAAGCAGATCTGTCCTCAAAGTGGGGGAACAATTTACATGATTCTGCTAGTTGGAAAGTGAGACTTAACTCTTATTTATTTATTTGTTTTTATTTTATGTGCATTGGTGTTTTGCCATAGGTGTCAGGTCCCCTAGAAATGGAGTAACAGACAGTTGTGAGCCACCATGTGGGTGCCAGGAATTGAACCCGGGTCCTCTGAAAGAACAGTCAGTATTTTTAACCACTGAGCCATCTCTCCAACCTTAAGACTTAACTCTTAATGTGTGCATAATAATAATAATAATAATAATAATAATAATAATAATAATAATAAATTAATTAATGAACTGATTACTGATTTCCTTCCTGACTTGGGGAGATCTGGGGAATATTCTTTACTTAGAAATCCTGGCAGAATTATTCCTGCTTACTACTATGCTGTGGCTAAGTCTGCCTACGGCAGAGAAGAGAACAACTCTCAGTAGAAAGCCAGAAGGTCACATGATTAGGAAAGTATACATTTTTAATGTGACATATGAACAGAAATGCCAATTTGTTAGCCTCTCTGCTGAGAGTTGGAGAGAGCGTCTTACAGGTGTGTTGCAGAGGGCCTGTACTCCACATCCATGGTGGTACTTCCCTCCTCAGCCTTCATTTTGGTTTCCTCAGCATCTCCATCTAATGCTGGCGCTTGGCTTGCAAATGTCCTTGTGGGTTTTCTACTGACTCCCAAGTCAGGAGCTGAAGTCTCTCTAAATGGCATAGCTAGGGGTTTCAGTTCTCTTTTCCCCACTCCTGACTTCCTTCCTTGGAAGAATTTGTTTTGGACAGGGTGTACATTCTGGTTCTGTCATTGTCCTCTGCTTTGTTCAGAGTTCTGACTAAGGAGATAGTTTCCTTTTCAAGTTCCTGCAGGCTTTTTGGAGTCCTGGTGTTCCCATGTAACATTCCTATTCATACCAGAGTTGTTGTTGTTTTTGAGAACGGATCTCTCCAAATCAGTGACTCTCCCTTTGAGGGTTGGTTGACCCTTTCACAGGTGTTGCATTATCAGATATCCTGTATATCAGACATTTATATTACAGTTCATAAAAGTACAACATTACAGTAATGAAATAGCAATGAAAATAATTTTATGGTTGTGGGTCATCACAACATGAACTGTATTGAAGGGGCTCAACATTAGGAAGCTTTAAATAATCCTGTCTGGCCTAGAACTTTCCATGTAGATCGGGCCTGCCTCTGCCTCCTGAGTGCTGAGACTAATGGTGTGTAATCCCAGCACTGGGGAGGCAGAGACAGGTGGATCTCTGTGATTTTTGAGGTTAACCTGGTCTACAGAGTGCATTCCAGGACAGCTAGAGCTACACAAGAAGCCACAAAGAATTCCAAGTTTATATTTCTATTTAACTTCCTTTTCTGACCTGGTTCAAGGTAAAATAAATCTTGGCGACTGGGAAGTAGTGAGCTGACTTAACATCATCAAGTATTCGTTCCACAGGAGAGATCAGGGTAAACCTTAGGATAGACATGCCTGCTGTTTAGGGACTGTTTCCTGAGCTGCTGAGCTGCTACGGTGGAGCTCCTGGTTCATAAATCCATTGAGGGTAGTGGCCAGACGGCAGACTGTGGGGCTCTGATTATAAGGACTCACAGTTGGCTAAAGTGCCCTTGCACAGCTGTGGGCTCCAGGTACCCTCTTCTCTGCATCAAGCAGCCCGTGTTTTAACCCTGAACGTCTCCTCCCTGTATTCCTAGTCTCCTCCTGGTACCCATTGTCGTTTATGCCAAGTCTGAGAGTGTTTTCTAGCCACACACTGCTATCCACATTGTATTTACTACTGTAGATAGCCTCTCCAGGGTCAGGCTTTCTGATGCTTCCAAATATTGGTTCCCTGGCCTTGGGCCTCTGTTCCCAGGGATCATCTATGTCTCACACTACCTTTGTTTTCCTTTTCTCCTGGGGACCTTCTTAATTAATTTGGGTTTATATGGCTGTTTAGCCTTCATGTATGTCTGTATACCACTTGGTGTATTTTGAGTGCAATGCCAGAAAAGGGTGTTGAATCCCATGAAAACTGAGTTACAGACAGCTGTGGGATTGAGCCCAGGCCCACTGGAAGAGAAGCTGCCCAACTTAAGAGGCCTTCTCATTCACAAGAACTTTTACTGAGGGGCCTGCTAGTCTGGGCCAAGAACTACAGACTTGTCTAGAGATTTGCCTGTTGCTTGTGTAATAATTGTGTACATTTTTGTAGACTAGAACACTATCTAAAATGGGAGAGAAAAGCCTACAGCTGTGCAAGCAGCTGTGATGCCAGGCACCTGTTCATGAGGTGGCTTCAGAGCATGGTAGTTGGATACATTGTTTCTAGGCCATGGTGAGGTAGAACATTGTGGTGAGTGGAGATGGCAGGCAAAGATGCTCATCTCTTGATAGCTAGGACGCAGAAAATGAAAGGAAGAGCCAGGGACAAAGTATTTCCTTCTAGAGCACACTCCCAATGATCTACTTCCTTTAGACTCCACCTTTTACTTTCTACCACCTCTCAATAATATCATTATATTATCGTCCATCAAGTGATGAATTCATTGATAAAGTCAGAGCCTTTATGATCCAGTCGCTTCCTCAAAAGCTCCACCTCTGAATACTGCTCTATTGGGAACTCAGCCTTTAGCACAAGCCTTTTGGGTGAGCTACCTTTCATCTAAACAATGACATATGTCCTCTTGGGGTTTTCCAGCTGTGCTGGAATGCTGCTGTCCCACACCTGCATTATCAAGCCATCAAGCTTTTCTCGAAAAATACCTTGGTGATAGGTACTTCCATCTTTTGATCATCTCCCAGTGCTGGAGATTGAACCCAGGCCCTTAATAACACTAGGTAAGCATTCTGCCAGCAAACATCTCAGTTCTCACCCTATTCCTCATTTGTGTTTCGTAGAAATTAGAAGTGGTCTCTTCACAGGTTTCTCATGGCTCTGGTCTTAGACCTTGGTAGACTGTCCTCCAACTATTTATTCGTTCTCTCTTTTTAAAAAGTTGCTTATGTGTTTTTTGCCCCGTGCTAAAAGGGTTGTTTTGTTTTGTTTTGTTTTAGGTTTTTGGTTTTTGGAGACAGGGTTTCTCTGTGTAACAGCTCTGGCTGTTCTGGAATTCTGTCTGTAGACCAAGCTGGCCTA
This sequence comes from Cricetiscus sungorus, assembly GCA_030556225.1. Taxonomy (NCBI): domain Eukaryota; kingdom Metazoa; phylum Chordata; class Mammalia; order Rodentia; family Cricetidae; genus Cricetiscus; species Cricetiscus sungorus. The sequence continues at coordinate 605,562 of JANBXA010000429.1, forward strand.
GAACTCACAGAGATCCACCTGTCTCTGCCTCTCAAGTGCTGGGGTTAAAGGCATATACCAACCCCCTTCCCCCAGTACTAAAAGGGTTTTTTGTTGTTGTAGTTTTGTTTTTAATTTATTGTGTGTGCCATGGTGTTTGTGTGGAACTCTGAGAGCAACTTTGAGTAGTTGGTTCTCTCTCCCACTTTTACGTGGGTTTTGGGATTGAACTCAAGTCATCGAGCTTGAATAGCAAGTGTGTTTACTGGTAGATGATCTAACCAACCCAAGATTTTAATTTTATTTATTTACTTTGGGACAGAATATGGTGACATACGCCTTTAATCTCAACACTTGGGAGACAGAGGAAGGTGGATTTCTGAGTTCAAGGCCAGCCAAGGCCACATACATAGTGAAACTCTGTCTCAAAACCCAACAGAGACAGATTTTTGCAATTTTTATTATGTGTATCTATATATATATGTCTTTCACCCACATGTATTCAAGTGTACCAAGCGTATGCAGTGCTTATAAAGGTCAGAAGAGAGCACTGGAACTGGAGTTATAGGAGTTGGGAGCCACCATATGGCTGCTGGGATGAGCCAAGTCTCTGTAAAAGCAGCAAGTACTCTTAATTACTGAGCCATCTCTGTAGCCCCTAATTTTATTTATCATTTATTTATTTATTTATATTTTAAATTTTGGGGGAAATTTAAGGATCTTACTATGTAGCCCTAACTGGTCTGGAAAGAGCTAAGTAGATCAGGCTTGTTTGAAACTTGTAGTGATCCCCTTGTTTCTGCTCTTGAGTATTGGAATGATAAGTACATGATGTATGTATATATGTATGTATGTTTATAACGTTTATACATCCTGGATTCTGTTTTTTAAATTTAATTTTGTGTGTGTGTGTGTGTGTGTGTGTGTGTGTGTGTATGCGCATATGGAAGTCAGAGGACTAAGTTCTGAGGCTCGAGCTAAGGTTGTCAGGTTTGGCAATAAGTTCTTTACCTGCTGAGCTTTCACTGGGTCCTGGATTCTATTTTTGTTTGTTTATTTTGAAATGGGATCTCTTGTAGCCCAGGCTGGGCTCAAGCTTACTATATTTCTAAGGATGGCCTTGAACTTCTGATTATTCCGCTTTCTGGTAATATAGGCATGTACCACCATGCCCGCTTTTATGTGTTACTGGAAAACCAAATCCAGGCCTTTGTGCACGCCAGGTAGGTACTCTACCAGCTCAGATGCATCCCATCCCCAAGTTTTTTCTATTTAAGCCAAAGATATTCTTTTTTTTTTTTTTTTTTTTTTTTTTGTGGTTCTGGGTTTTGCATATAAGACAAACCTTTACTATCTTATAACCATTAGTACTAATTTTCTTCTTTAAAAAATTCAATACTATAGGGTTTCACCTTTTGCCTTTGCTTTTGGTTTGCTCATAATTTATTTTGGTATGAGTTAAGGGTTGGTCAAGGTGAAATTGTTTTCCTCTTTCAAAATTTTGTATTTTCTGAATATATGGCTCAGTACAACATTTGCCTAACATTCTTGGGGCCCTGAGTTTTAGCTCTAAAACTGTATAAAATCTATAACAGTATGAAATTATTATTCTGGAAATATAAAGCTTTATTAACTAAAGAAATAATGGTTTTGAATTCCCACATGAACATTTGTTGCTTGTATAAATTCTTCACATTGGCTTTTCTTGTCCATGCCATTCTAGGCACTGGTGTAAGACAAAAATGCGACAGAGAATGCAAGCTGCATGTTCTCCTGAGGGTAGCATAGGCACTTGTCTATACATTCTTCTCTGCATAGCCAGCACAATTTCTGAATAAAGGTAGAAAAGTGTAGTCGGTGTGACGGCGGTGAGATTCAGCCTTCCACACTCTGGGGTGCAAAGTGTGCGCTTGTGATTCTGACATTCTTTTTCTCTGTCTACCAGGGGTGACTTGACAGAAGATAACATGGAAACAGAAAATGCAGCAGCTGCAGCTGCTGCAGCCTTTACAGCCTCCTCACAGCTCAAGGAAGCCGTGTTAGGTAGGAAACCCTATTGGCTGGGAAGCCTGCAGAAGCTCTGCCTACTCTGTTGTTTGTGAGGACAGGACAGTCCACAGTTGAGGTAACAGTGGGCTAACTAGGCCCTTGTTTGGGCTGTTTGCCAACATGTAAGAGACCAGGCCCCAGGTTTTCTTAAGGGGGAGCAGCACATTGTATCTGAAAAGGGAACTGTGTCTACCAGCCCCTGGTGGAAAATAGAAAGAAGGGTCACCCCAGATTCTGCAGCTCCCCCTCTTGTCTTCTGTCTCCCCCAGTTTCCTTTGTCCACAGTGAATGATTGCAGGTGTTCCTTTGTTTTCTAGCGGGCCTTATGTCAGAGTCAAGAGTTGGGATGCCTAAGACTTGTTCCTAGCAGTGTTTCAACCGTGGCTTGATTTTTGTCTTTAATTGGCCATTTAATGAGCTTATATTAATAGTGTGGTTAATAGTTACTTATAATAGTTAAGTCTTTTTGTGGATTCATCTGAAACTCTCCATGGGATTGATGGGAACCCCTGCTTCTGGGGCTCTGTTTTGGATCTCACTTTGGTTTCAGGTTGGTAGCTGCTTTCCACATTTGCAGAAAATACTTTGGAAAGTTTCTAACTGATTTTCCTTTTCTACTTTTTCTTGTCCATGTGTCTATGAGAAGTGAAGATGGCTGAAGAGGGAGAGAACTTAGAGGCTGAAATTGTGTACCCCATCACTTGCGGAGACAGCAGAGCGAACCTCATTTGGAGGAAGTTTGTGTGCCCTGGCATCAATGTGAAATGTGTTCAGGTGAGGGTCAGGTGAGGCGCACACCTTTACCTGCACTTCCTCCTGCTTGGGGGCTGGGGGTGGCAGTGGTCTATGCAGGACACTGCTCTGGAGGCTGAATCTCATGGGGAGACAGAGGAGGCACAATAGATAACCTCTGGGACCGATGAAAGCAGTGAGGAAAAGCCTCCAGCAAGAGTAATTTAATTTCTGCTAGGTAAAACAACAGGCAGGTTGGTGAGAAGACATACCTAATTGAAGGAGGATAAGTTTATGGAAGTTCATTTCATGTCATTTTTCTTATTTATGTTACATACACTTACTTCTGTTAGGTATGGTGCAAGCTATGGCATCTGAGTTGTGAATGGCTTTGCTTGGCAGACTGAAGTATGCTCTGAAGAGACTTATTTAGTAGCTAAGGGATATTGAGTGGGAAACATAGTCTCTTCCTGGATACATAGTAGGTTGGTACCTAAATTCATCTTGTTTTAAAACTGCCAAAATTCCCACCAAAGTATATTTATAAACCTGGTTTGAATTTTTTTTAATTTATTTTTTCTATTTTATATGTATGAATGTTTTGCTTACATGTATGTATGTGCACCACATGCATGCCTGGTGACTGAGGATGCCAGAGGGCATCCGCTCTCCTTCAACTGGAGTTATAAATGGCTGTGATCCACCATGTAGGTGCTGGGAATTGAATTTAGGTCCTCTGCAAGAAAACAAGTGCTGTAACCACTGAACCATCTCTCCAACCCCCCATAAAGCTATCTTAAGGTGGTAAAAGGTAAAAGTCATCAGTCTCAAGGCCAAAGTATGGGCATAGTGCCCAGACAGAATGCTGAGTCTTGCTCTTGCCCAAGACATGAATCACCTCAGTTTTGCCTGCTGGAGACAAGAAGGTAAAGCATGGGGCTCCTCATAGAGTGTGTTTAGAGGGGCTGGTCTCCTCTGATGGAGGTTCTAACCATACTGCCACAGGTCAGTGTTCTAGAGAGCGAGCTTCCATTCTCAGTGCTGAAACTGGAGAAGCCAACGTTCTGTTCAGGGTGGGCAGAAGTGGGCTGATGTCATGAGTCTCGTCAGTACCAAGTGTAGAGACTAGCCCCTCTCTAAACACATAAAATTGCTCTAGCACACTGACCTGTGGCAGTATGGTTAAAACCTCCATCAGAGGAGAGCATGGTTTTAAGTAGGTCCTAACCTGACTTTTTCCACAATTTGACAGAAATAGTTGAAAATCCTTTTTGAAGAAATCACATTTACCTTATGCAAATTTTTACAAAATTCTAAGGGTGGGGAGCGGGAGGGGGCTGGGGAAGAAAACTTCACAGAAAAAGAAAACCAAGACACGTGACACAAGGGAGCAAGGTGACTTGGTGAGCATGTAGAGAAACAGTGAGCAGTAGAATTAGCTCATCACTGGGATTACAGGTGTGAACCATTGTATCTTGGCTTTTTATGTTGGTGCTGGGGTTCCAGATAGATCCTCTTTGTTTGTGCAGGAAGCACTTTACCAGCTGACCTTCCCCTAATTCCAAATAATTAAATTTATCTCAAGAAATAACAGATAAGCCTGAACATGTGTAAAACATGAGCAAATTTGACGAGATTAGACGTAACTGATGAGATGATTAGTGAACTGGAGGACAGAACCAAAAACTTCATCCAAAACTCAGTTTATAGACATAAGAGAGTGGCAGATAGAAGCAGGAGAAAAATATAGCATACCTATCTGCCAGGAAGGAGCTGAAGACTTCAAGAGGAAGGAAGACTACAGTCCATCATTTGAAAGACCCAAGTATTCCCAGATGAACAGAAAGGCTCCCATCGGGATAATTTGATGTTAAATAACAGCAGGCTGGAACTCAGGCTGGTCACTTGTTTAGAGTGTACAAGGCTTTGAGTGTAGTCCTAGCATGACAAAAGAGAAATAATTAGCAATACATGTGTAAGATAAGGTTCCCTCCTCTTTTCAGTTCATTGCATACATGTGTTCTACTAAGTTAGAAAGCAGACTCCCTCCATGTGATTACGATGTAAACTGATGCTTTTAAATTTGTATCAAAGGACAGAAGGTAAATTCTATTGCCTTAGAAAAAAATCTTTATTAAACTTTCATGAACTACAAGCATCTAAAACAGTGGTTCTCAACCTTTCTAATGCTATGACCCTTTAATATAGTTCTTTATGTTGTGGTGACCTCAACCATAAAATTATTTTCATTTCTACATCATGACTGTAATTTTGTTTCTATTATGAATCACAATGTAAATATCTGATATATATAGGATGTTGTCGACTTCCAAAGGGGTTGTGACCCACAGGTTAAGAACCACTGATCTAATTTCTTCTTAAACTCCTTTACTACTGGGCTGAAGATATGACTCAGTGCTTGCGTTGTGCGCGCACACGCGCACACACACACACACACACACCTTGTCTAGCAACCAAAAAAAACCCCTAGATTTCAATTTCCAGTACCCCAGTACCATCTAAAAGAAAAAAACAACAGCTGAAAACATCTTTTGTGCTAGGAAGATGACTCAGTTAGTAAAGGGCTTGCTATGCATGCAGGAGGATCTGAGTTAAAATCCCTAGCACCCTCAGTGAGTTTGCTATGAGATTGTGACTCCTAGTTATACCAGAAACTAGTTATACCATAAAGTCTCATCAACATGACTCTTCAAATATTAAGTGAACAGGGTGACACCAATGAGTGTGCCAAACCTGTTGGAGAAAATCCACGAAGCCTCAACCCGTAGGTGACAGAGGAAAGCTGGGAGTGGGAGAGGCAGGAAGGTCACACCAACTGCTTGTCCAGTGTTAAATAGTCAGCCCTGAAAACATATGTACCACTAACATTGTGTAGACTAAATATGTTATGTTTAGGAATACATGTATATACATATATGCATTCAATAACAATTAGTGGAAAAAGAGGCCATGAATTTGAAGGAGAGCAAGGAAAGTTATATGGAAGGATTTAGAGGGAGGAAAGAGAATGGAGAAATGTTGTAATTAAATTATAATTTAGAAAATCTCTTATCCTCCACAAAATAACCCGTTTAGATGGGTGATGGTGGCACATGCCTTTAATCCCAGCACTCAGGAGGCAAAAACAGGCAGATCTCTGTGAGTTCAAAGCCAGCCTTGTCTACTAAGTGAGTTTCAAGGCAGCCAGGGCTACACAGAGAACTCATCTCAAAAAACCAAAACAAAACCGAAAACAAAAGCATAATGGTTGCATACTGTCTTCCCAACACTATGGAGACAGAGGCAGTGGGACTTGCTAGCAAGCTAGTCTTCCAAATTGGTGAGGTCCAGGTTTGGTGAATGTCTTAGTTATGGTGGTGGTGGTGGGGGCACTTTGGAGGCTGTCCTGGAACTCATTCTTGTAGACCAGGCTGATCTTGAACTCAAAGAGATCCACTTGCCTCTGTCTCCCGAGTGCTGGGATTGAACTTAGTTACTTTTTTATTGCTGTGAAGAAACACCATGTCCACAGCAATTTATAAAAGAATTTATTAGGGTACTTGGTTCTAGAGGGCTAATCCTTAATCATCATGATGGGGAGCATGGCAAAAGGTAGGAAGGCATGGCACTGGAACAGGAGAGAGAGAGAGAGAGAGAGAGAGAGAGAGAGAGAGAGAGAGAGAGAGAGAGAGAGAGAGAGAGAGAGAGAGAGAGAGAGAGAGAGAGAGCTAGCTAAGTGGAGTGAAGTGAAATGATGTGAAGTTTTGAAACATCAAAGCCCACCCTCAGTGACACACCTCCAACAAGGCTAGAATTCCTAATCTTTCCCAAACAGTCCCATCAATTGGGAACTAAATATTCAAATATATGAGCCCATGGTAGATATTCTCATTCAAACCACATATGGCCTCCATACATACATGTGTATAAACACACACACACACACACACACACACACACACACACACACACACACACACTTTACTAGTTTCTTTTGATTCTATTCATCAGTGATCCCTTGGTCAGTAATAAGAGTCCTGAAGATTATTTTTCTACAAATATAACTCGGTGCTATTAGGAAGCTTGTCATGATCTTTACTTGTATGAACAGTGAGTTCAAAAGAGTGTAGGATATGGATGGTATACATGCAACACAATTTCTTCTCTGTAGAATAGTTGGTCTGTGGAAGATACTGAAAGAAAACACAGGTAGAAGTTGGGATCGAGTGTTAGGAAGAGAGGGGCTTGAGGAGGCTGCAGAGTCCTGAAAGGACAATATATAATTAAGGACCACCTCCCTTTTCATTGTGGAAACCCTCTTCATTTGTGGCATTTGGCAAAATTGTTGCTAAACCCTTGAGGACTGTTGTTCTCTGACCCATCACTTTTTGCATCCTTTGTCATGTTTACTTGAAGTAAATGCCATGGGGTTAGAGAGAAGATCAGACATGTGGAGGGACAGCTTTGACATAAAAGCAATAAAGAGTGAGTGGGTGCTTTAAAACAAAACAAAACCAGCTGGGCAGTGGTGGCACACTCCTTTAATCTCAACATTGGAGAGGCATAGTGCAGTGGAACACTGTATGAAGGAGTTCTGTACCAAGGCCTGTGACTGGTCAACCCATGCTGTGGTTCTCCATCCCGTGAAGCCCTGGTGCCGGTGGGAGCCAGAAGGCTGTGTTTCAGTCTCACCAGGCTCGCGTTAGGCTGAGAAGGTCCTGTACTTGTGTGTTTGTTTCTAGTACGATGAACATGTGATCAGCCCGAAGGAGTTTGTGCACCTGGCAGGGAAATCAACCTTGAAGGATTGGAAGAGAGCCATCCGGATGAATGGTATCATGCTCAGGTGGGCATCTGAGATGATGGGAGGGGAGGAGGTCAGACCATTGCTTTTTTATTTGATTTTGGATCTTTGAAGATGAGTTATTTTGGTTAAGTTTTATTTTAATTTCCACTAATTCTTAACTTAATGGTGATAATGTGGGTGGGTACTTCGAATGTATCATTATTAAAAAATAAAGGATGTAATCTGGTATTTGCTCATAGATAGACATTTAGGTTTAATTTTTTAACAACATTCTATGGTATCCTTCTGTCTTTTCTATTACTTTTTATGAAAGTTCCTTGTGAAGTTCACAGGTTCTTAGGACATGCCAGGCTCATGCCAGGCCATGCCAAGCTCAAATCCTTTATGATCTGAGAGCCATGTTCATTTCTGTGTCTCTGGAGACGAGCAGGCTCTCGTAGGGGTGTTCCAGCAACCAGCGGCTCCACCTCCTAAGCACTCCCTAAGATATACTGTTTGGTGTCCGAGCAGTCAGCTCTAGAAGCTTTCTTGTAGCTCTCGAAGCTTTCTTGTAGCTCTCAGACAACAGAAACCCTCTGTTGTCTGATGTGATAGCTATTGAGACTATAGGCTGAGTGAAGCTAGAGCCTCTGACCTTATGTTATGGGCCATGAGAAGCTGGCTGAGATGCTAGTAGGTGAAAATAAGTGACTGTAACCTAGAAATTGTTTTAAGATTTGAGGAACTCCTTTCCTATCCTTCCAAAAGGCAAGGCTTCCTCCTGGAAATAATTCTTAACTCTGCCTCAGAACTAGGTCACTCACCACCTTTGTTAGCCCCCTAGGTCCACAGTCAGAGTATGGATACTTGCTAGCCAGTGCTTTCATTTCCTTCCTGTGGACAGGATGCTGTGTAGGTGACCTTGGGTGGTTGTGCCACTTGCCATAATCATATTTGAGCTTTGTGCACAGTGAAAGTTGTAGCCCTTCTACTGTAGTGAGATATCCACCCCACCCACACCTGTTACACTGACCATACCCATTGGGGGGTGTGGGCACAGGTGTGGACATGACTGGTGGGAGGCTGGGTGTGGGGCCCCAGACCCCAGCTTGCTCTCTTGGTTCTGGTTGGGTCACGGAAAGCAGCCTGGGAGTGGATCCTTGGAGTGGGAACTTGCGGGTCATTGGTTTCTCTTGTACGTGACTTCTCCCAGAATAAAATATATAACCCATATTTTATTCTCCTCCTGTGTATTTTAATTTGTGCATCAACATCCTACTTCAGAGAAGGAGCCCAGCCCCAGTTGGTACCTATGCTAGAATGCACCCCCTGCAGTTGGACAGTCAAGGTCACAGTGGAAGATGAGGTATTTTCAGTTAGGTCTCACCTGAACTGCTCTGGCTTCTCCACAGGAAGATCATGGATTCTGGGGAGCTAGACTTCTACCAGCATGACAAGGTCTGCTCTAATACCTGTCGCAGCACAAAAATTGACCTCTCGGGGGCCCGTGTGTCCCTGAGCAGCCCCACATCCACGGAGTACATCCCGCTCACACCAGCTGCAGCTGATGGTAGGTGCAAGAGGCTGCCCCTCTTGAGGGTCATTGTAGCTGTCCTGACCAGCCCTCTATGGGTACCATATACCTTGTCTGTTCTCCAAGAACACTCCTTCCACAGGGGCCCTGCAATGTTGAGTCAGCCCTCTTCCTTGTGTCCTTTCTGGAAACACATCTGGGGACTTCTTGGGTTTGCTAATGGGGAATCTTTGTTTTGTTGTTGTTGTTGTTGTTGTTTTTGTTTTTTGTTTGTTTGTTTGTTTGTTTGTTTTTCGAGATAGGGATTCTCTGTGTAGCCTTGCCTGTTCTGGAACTTGCTCTGTAAACCAGATTGGCCTTATTAAACTCATAGAGTGCTGGGATTAATAAAGGCATGCACCACCACTGCCCAGCTGCTAATGGGACAAAGCATCTTCAGTTATTTTCATTTTAAGATAGTAATTCACATATAGAGTGGGCATAAAGAATGGTTAAGAATGACCTGTGTCCCTAGGCCTGCTCTTGGTCACTAAAGGCCTGAAATGGAGATTTTTTTTTTGGTGCTTAGTGACTTTTCAGGCCTTTTACTGGTATCTGAGCTCAGGTCTTTCCTGCTATTTGGATTTTGGGTGACAGTTTAGGATATTCTTATCTGTTGATATCCATATCCATCCTTCAGAGCTGTAGAAAGATTGACTCCTTCCTCCCTCCCTCCCTTCTTTCTCTTTCTATTTATTAATAAATTCGTTCATTCATTTGGTTTTTTTCAAGGCAGAGTTTCTTTGTGTAGCTCTGGCTATCCTGGAATTAGCTTTGTAGATCATGCTGTCCTCAAACTCACAGATCCACCAGCCTCTGCCTCCCAAGTGCTGGGATTAATAAAGGTGTGCGCCACCACTGCCTGGCAGTTCTGGGTGAGGTATTTTGTAAACTGAGGTGAGAATGAAGTTGGGTCCTTAGCTCCTTTGTTGTATTACCTGGTGAAACTGGGCTGTGTTATCTTTCAGTTAGTGTTACTTACTGTCCCTGAGCTATCATTCTACAGTGTTAAGGCGGCATGTACTTCCATGGGAACAAGGATATATGTCCTTGGTGTTAAACCAGGCCAATTGAAGAGCCTAATCTGGGGGTGGGGGAGGAGAATGAGGCTCTGTTATTTCTGCTATTTTTTTTTTTTTTTTCAGAGTGCTTCTTTGCAGACTGGTTGGTAACGATTAGGCAGAGTCAGGGTTAAGGTTCAGCTCTTCTGACAGGACTGCATTCTCCTTTGAAAAGCCCAGGGTCATAGGGACTGACCCCCATGAGCTCTTCTCTCAGTCCATGTTTATGGCTTACCATGGTCTGAGATCTGAGGTCCTTTCTGGACCCAAAGCGCCAGGTATACTGGGAGGTCAGGACAGAGCTCTTCTGGGGACACACCAGAACGAAATGCAGTGTGGCAAGTGAGTGGTCCATGTCTTGGTGGCTGTCTTGGCTTGCCTTATTAAAGTCAGTCACAGCCCAGCAGCAGGTAAACTATGGAGTTTGTAGTGTTTTCAACTGATGATGTGTTTATCAGTGTGTAGTCCCATCATAATAGGAAAAAGAACACCTATTATTAACTTATTCCTGCAAACCTTAGTGAGATGGTAACTAGCCAGAATGCCAATTTCATGGGATTATTTTGTAGGTCTCATATTTAAAAAGAAAAAAAAAAGTATAAATAGCTTTTACATTAAATAGCCAATGGATAGCAGTTCCTGAAAAAAGCAAAAGTATTATTGGTTGTAGGTGACAGGCCAGGACAAATAGGAACCACTAGTGCCATCTCCTGACAGAGCAAGTGGGCTTTCTAATCAAAGCTGTGTTGCCTGGGAAAGGCAGAACTAGGGTTTAGATTTAGTTCTTCTGGTGATTTGGTTCCTTTAAATTAGAATTTATGAGTCTTTGGCTTGAACATTGTACAGCTAGGGAGAGGTCTTTCTGTTCAGTTGATTCCAGGCATACAGGACTCACAAATGGTACAACATTGATGACCCTACTGTGCTGAGGAGAGTCTTCTGGTATGCATCCTTAACTTCTGTGGAGCTGGCTCCTCCCACTGGCTGGTCCTCAGTAGCCAGCCCAGCACTGGTGTTGTCCCTTTAAGATGCCGTCTTCCTCAACAGTTCCATATATTCTGAAATGCATGTCTGCTTCTGAGTCTGTCTCTGAGCTAGGTGTGTGCATAAAGCCATGGTCAGATACTCTAAGACTTCCAAGTACAAACTATGTGGACAATTTGGTTTGTAGGTGCTAGAAATGAATTTGGGGATATACTAGATTGGGTGGTTTGCCTTTTTTTTTTTAAAAAAAAAAGATTTTATTTATTTATTATGTATACAATGTTCTGCATGCATGTCAGAAGAGAGCACCAGATCTCAATACAGATGGTTATGAGTCACCATGTGGTTGCTGAGAACTGAACTCAGGACCTCTGGAAGAGCAGCCAGTGCTCTTAACCTCTTAGCCATCTCTCCAGCCCCTGGTTTGTCTTTTTTAATATTAAAAAATGGGAACTATGATGATCTCTAGAATTACTGTGGTATCAGTAAAACTTAGATAAGAGGTAAAGGTGACCTATAGGGCAAGGAGAGGGAAACAAGGTAGGCAGAGAGTTCCCTGCCAGTTTCCTAAGGCTTAGTCACAGGGGCTTGCACACAGAACCAGAGGAGCAAAATGTTGGGAGCTGTTGAAGTTGGACAATTGCTCAGAGGCTGTTTTTCTGTTCGTTGTGTGTGTAAAGACATCTGTGATTAAAATAAGCTCACTATGAAGCAGAGAAGTACTTTGACTAGTGTTAGTGTGGTGTGGAAAAGGATTCAGATATAGCCTTGGAAGGATCATCAGGACTTAAAGTTCTAGATGCTGTAATATAGAGCAATACTCACCCATAGCTCTGCCTTACCTGCAGTGAATGGCTCACCTGCTACCATCACCATAGAGACCTGTGAGGACCCTGGTGACTGGACCACAGCCATTGGAGGTATGTTCCCTCAGCTTCTCAGGAATACAGGTGGGCCCATAACAGGACCTATCTATGATCTGATCCTGACTGGGCTCAGGATCCTACTACTGACCCATTAGACTTATGGGCAGTAATATGGAGCTCAGTACTTCATAAGCTGCCCTCCTAAGGTGATGTCCTTTACTACTTCCTGTTGCCAGGTAGTCCATACATTGATTTACTTACCTGACTCTCTTTTTCCATCACAGATGACACATTTGCATTCTGGCGGGGACTGAAGGATGCGGGCTTACTGGATGAGGTCATACAGGAATTCCAACAGGAGCTGGAGGAAACCATGAAAGGTCTGCAGCAGCGAGTACAGGACCCACCCCTGCAGCTCCGAGGTAAGGTGGCCTGATTCTCCCTCCTGCTACCCCCAGGTCTTGCCATGTAGCTGGGATGGAAGTTGAACCTGAACACAGGACCCTACTGTGCTGAGGGGAGCTGTCTTTCGGTATGCATCCTAAACTTGTATGGTTGGTTCCTCAGGAAACAGTTCAGCACTGATGTTCAGGAACTCTAGGAGGGGCCCAGATTTTTACTCAGTGTTGGCATTGTCTCTTTAAGATGCTGTCCTCCTCAACAACATTGTGCAAAACTTTGGCATGCTGGATCTGGTGAAGAAGGTGCTGGCCAGCCATAAGTGCCAAATGGACCGTTCTCGAGAACAGTATGCCCGGGACCTGGCAGGTATGCCCAGCAGCAGTGTGTTTGGGGACCTATGGGCTCACTTCTCTAGTCATGTGTCCACACACTTCAGAGACACAGCCACATAGATGAACTTTTCATTTGAAGACCAAGAAGTCAGCAGAACGCAGGCATCGTATATGGAAAAGCCAGTAAAACCCCAGTGGCTATGGCCAGACCTTGCCAGTATGGAAAGCATAGGTCACTCTTTACTGACCTTTCTATGATGAACCAAGTTATTTAATTTAAAGGAATATGACAGGGGAATAGAAAAAACCACCTGTTCCAGCCAGAGCTGGATTGTCCTATGGTATTTATAAATTAGTAATATGTTTTCCCTGGTGTTTTTACTTAAATGTGTGCCCTGTGTGTGTGTATGAATGAGTGTGCATGTGTGCGTGCGTGCGTGCGTGCGTGCGTGTGTAAATAGGCCTATTTACTTGGTTGCTTTGGCCTAACAACAACTTTGATGTGAAACTGAATGGAACACTTTGATGCTGAGGGGAAGGTTTGACCTATAGAACTTCCACTTTGGAACTATGGTCTTGGGTCATCCTTGGCCATTAAGGGACCCATTGCTACCAGCCTTTCCTCTGGTAAGCAGTCCTCTAGTCATCTGGGTTGCTGTTGGTTTATGATCTGCTTACTGATTGTACATGTCTGCATTGTCCCTGAGGAAACACCATCTGTCCCTATCTGTTCTCTGTGGTGATGCTGTGTGTCCCCTGCAGCCCTGGAACAACAGTGTGATGAGCATCGTCGCCGTGCCAAGGAGCTGAAGCACAAGTCCCAGCACCTCAGCAATGTGCTCATGACGTTGACACCAGTCTCCCTGCCATCCCCTATGAAGCGCCCCCGTCTTGCACGAGCTACATCTGGACCAGCTGCTATGGCTTCCCAAGTGCTCACACAGTCTGCACAGATCGCCCTTGGCCCAGGAATGCCTGTGTCCCAGCTGACCAGTATGCCACTTAGTAAAGTGGTATCTACACTGCCTTCCACTGTCCTGGGTAAGGGGTCTCCTCAAGCTGCCCCAGCCAGTTCACCGGCCTCCCCACTGCTTGGGGGCTACACAGTCCTGGCCTCCTCTGGCTCTACCTTCCCCAGCACGGTAGAGATCCATCCGGACACATCCAGCCTCACAGTTCTGAGCACAGCTGCCATGCAGGATGGCAGCACAGTACTAAAGGTGGTCAGCCCACTACAGCTGCTCACTCTGCCTGGTCTGGGACCCACCCTGCAGAATGTGGCCCAGGCATCACCTGCAGGTAGCACCATCATGACAGTACCCACAGCAGCTGCTTCTGGACCTGAGGACCACACAGCCACCATTGAGGTGGCTGCTGTAGCAGATGACCATGAGCAGAAGTAGCTGGCTGGGAGGATAAGATCCTTCCAAGTTGGGCTGGCTGCCTCTCCTCAGGCCACTGCAGGCAGAGGCCACTACAGACACAGGCCACAGGGCTGGCTCAGCACAGGCAGGTCTGATGGGCTGAACCAAAGAGAGGATTGCCGGATGAATCAAGAGAAGAAAAAAGGGGCAGAATGATGCCAGCAACCTGGAACATCAGTCTTCAACTTCTCAACTTCCCCCCCTTTTTTCGTGGGAAATACTCTTTTCCATCTGTTGCTTATTAATCCTGTTTACACATTGGGCCTTGAGCAGGAACCAGGGGGTCAGTGACCAGGAGGAGGCCTGGGTGCTTCTGGTACAGCTGTAGATCCAGCTCCAGAGCCCGGCTGATCACACGGCCTAGTGCCTGCACCCCAATGGGGCTGAGATTTCTGGGACATTATTGACACATGTCTTGGGCAGCATGCCCGAGTGTGGACGCCATAGATCCTATGGATTTGGTCTCTTCCCACAGTTCTCTGTAGGTTCAGTATGGCCAGTGTCCATGTTCTTTCACTGTAGGAACATGCCTGGGGCTGAATGCAGACCCCAGTCAGGACCCCTCCCTACCACACAGGCACTCAGGTGGTGAAGGGGTCTCATGGGCCTGATGTGTTCTAGACCCCTCTGCACATGGGCTGCAGGTGTTAATTGCTTAGTAGGCTTCTAGGAAAAATTAAATTTATAGTGTTTTCAACCAAAACAATGCTGAGTGCCTAGGCTCCAGAGCACCTATACATACACCTAGCCAGGTGCTAGAGATCTTAGGTAGTGTCTTCTCCTGAGACAAAGCTCTGGAGGATTTGTATGGAGGTATGCCTGTGACTAGGGGTAGCTCCACTCCTATGTGCATCCTGCTCTTTTAGCCCCCTATACTAGCCCCCTAAATTTTCCCTGGAGATAGAACAGGGCCTCTCTGGTCAATACTCAGTGTCTTTATCCTGAGATCCCCAGGGTATTGAGAAGACTGTTTAGTTGGTGAGTCAGTCAGCTGGGAGATAGGATCCAAAATATTCCATGTCTGCAGGCAGTTTTTACAAGTCTGGTTGGGCCCATGCAAGGGGCTGTTCTCTAGGCCAGAGTCCTAGAGTCAAACAATTGAGGGAACAGAGTTTCGGCCTCTTGGTAAGGTATGTCCTGGGATAGTCCTAAGGTGCCTCTTAAATCTCCTGTTCTGTCAACTGAAGGCTTTGTTTTCAAGGGCCCCACAGCAGGAAAGGGCCACTGTCCCATTTCTCTGCTTGGAAGGGAACTGGCTAACTTTTTGTCAATCCATTCATCCACCCCCCTCCCCTTTGAGTGCCCAGATCCTTTTACACCTTTGCTGTGACTGGGGCCTTGTCTGCCCCTGCCCTCACCCCATGTCAAGCTGCTGAGGTTCTAGCTCTTGTTTTCCTTCTGTTACATCATTGTTCACTGTGGTTATAAATCAGCTGGTTTTGGCAGATGTTTCCCTGTTTATGTATATACTCCTTTTTAAGAACTCTTTTTTCCCTTGAGTTACAAGTCCTGTTATGTGCAGCTGTATGACTCTACGGGCATTGGGAGGACCAGCAGGGTGGGTACCTCCCGGAAGTCCCTGCTGTATGAGCTCAGACTAGATTAGTGTCACAAATAAAAATTTTCCTGCTCTGGGAACCAAGATCCTTTCCTTGGCACAAGTCCCAGGTGCCATCTGCTTTTTGGGATGTGGGCCAGTTTCCTTTCTTCATAAGAGCAAGGTCAAAACCTTTTTAGCCCTTGCCCCTTAGAGCATGGAAGTACTGGAAGGTGAAGTTCATTTCAGAGCCATACAAAAATAATCCCCAAATCAGCTTCAGAATTAGCTCATACAACTCATTCCCAGTGTCCCCAGAGGCTGTCCATAGCCCACCCTCCAAGGCTGTTCCTGGCAGGCTAGGAGGGTTCTGCAGGACACAGAAGGCCCAGCAGTCCCATCTGCATAGAACCTACAGTTCTGGGGGAGGAAGTGTAATCATTTGCCCACCACTTGTTCCTACCTGCCTCTTGTGGTTCCTACTGACTCCTATTGTTGTGTTCCCTGCCCATTGGGCCATTCAGGATCCAGGAAGGAAGGTCTTCCCCTCCACATGCAAAACATGGGTGCTTGTGGCTGCTTTCAGTTTGGTTTCTGAGGAAATAGGAAAGGATTTGGTTTTGCAGAAGGTGCAAGCTCCTTTCCATGCCTGCCCAGGAGGCATGCAAGGAAGGGCAAGTTTGAGTTCTTTGAGTTCTACTTTGTATGTTGTTAAGTAAGTATCTGCTTGGTACTTTGATTTAAAATAAAAAAAAAAAAACACTTTTATAATTTGTGTGTTTGTCTCTTGTGATGAAAGCTATGGAAAAAACCAAATTTAACTTGTAAAAAATAATGCCCCTTATGACAGTGCTAGCTTGTTTCAGGTTTTTCAGACACATCTGCCCACTGAGTCCATCTGTGACTGGGGTTAGGGGTCAAGGAGCCTTCCTAGTGTCCTGAGGTCAAACAGTTTTGTTTGTTTGTTATTTTGTTATTTTGGTGGTGGCTTTTTTTGGTTTTGTTTGTTTGTTTGAGACAGGGTCTCTACATAGCCCTGACTGTTCTGGAACTCAGGGATTCCACCTGCTTTTGCTGGAATTAGAGGTGTGCACCACTACACTATGCTCAAACACTTTTAACAACTACACCAGGAACCGTTCAGTGTCTGTGTTCAGCTCAGTGTGCAAGTTATGCAGTGTAGGTGCTAGGCATCTCTGTGTGTGCCTTTCTGTTGCATCAGGCTTTGCAGACTGGGTGGCTCAAAAACAACAGAGATTCACTACCTGCAAGTCAAGGCAGACACTGTAGAGCTGTAAGGAATGTGGAACAGGGTGAGGATAAAGCTAGAGTAACTAACTCTTCTTCATCTTGACCCAAGGTTGGGAGTTCCAGCAGTTCTCTAGAGGGTAGGGAGAGGCCTTTGCTGTCAAGCTAGCCACATTCTTCCTTTGCTCAGCTGCTTCAAGATCTTTCTTTAGCACTGCTACCCTCTTTGGTACCCTTTTGTGGTCTCCCTAGGAGACCACAGGTGTGCCTCTCCTACATCCCACAAAGCAGAGAGGCAGATACCATGTCATGTCACGTAATAAGAGTTGGATGAGGCACAGACTTCCTTGGGGTGGATGTTGATGGATGCGTGACTTCCTAGGTGGGACCTAAACAAATGTCTGCTTAGCATCTGAAATCTTGCTCTGATTCGGTGTTCTTCCATGAGCACACACCACTGCAACAGAGCCAGTAGAGGGGCCAAGGGCACTGCCTATCCTCACACTTCATAGACCTCCGTTTCAAGCCCACCTACAATCCTCCAGAAAATCTGTAGGCACCTCATTTAATGGGTCCAAGACAGAATTCTTCCTCCTCTGAACCTGTTCCTGTTGTCCCTTGTCTCTGGGAAGGCTATCATCAGCCACATATTGCTTAGGCTATGTCTCTGCACTGTCATCTCAGTTATCCCCTCCTCACTATAAGCCATACCCTTCCACCTCTCAGATCAAGAGAGTTCACATTTGCTCTTTACTGCTATTCTCTGTAGTCACTCTGCCCCCGACATTACCAAAGAACCCATTTCTGCCCCTGGGCAAGGGGCATGTATTATCGGCCCTTTTGACACCTATTCCTGACACTTGTGGCAGTTACAGGCTGCAGAATATAAACCCACTATCTCAGAAAGATTAATCTCATGTCCCCCTAGGGACAGGTTCTAGCACTGGCTACTCCATGCGAGAGAATGGAAGAGAGAAGAATGGGGAGCAGAGGCGAAGTCTATCTGCCCAGTCAGTGTTCTGAAGCGTTAGCCCACAGAGGATGGGGCTGATGCATATCCTACATCTGGGCAGATTGCAGTGTGCCCATTCACCCACTGAAGGAGGACAATTTTTCCTTCAATTCTTTTAAGTAAATAGCCATTGCTAAACCATACGGAAATAGTTTTGTTTTTTTGTTTGTTTGTTGTTTTATTTTTTTTTTTTTTTTAGCTCTATGAGAAATTGACACAGTGTCATCCAGTGCAACTGTATCATTTTGCATTTCTACCAGCAACGAATGTTCCTGTTGACCCACATTCTCATTCCATGTAGTATACTTAATGTTGGGAACCTGCTTTCTCTAGTCCCTGTTGGGCCACGCCCAACCCCCCACCTTTTTAATAACAATAAGAGGTGGGAATGTTGGGAGCCTGCAGTCTCCTGACTCCGCCCCTGACGATGGGTGGGACGCCCATGGCAATGTCATCACTAGGTCAGGCTTTACCTGGCTGCACAGGGGACCCAGTTACGCATGCCCAAGCCCCCCTTTTAAAGCAAGGGCACCAAGCACACCTCTCTCTTGCTCCTTGCTCCTTGCTCTTTGCTCTCTTGCCTCTTGCTCTCCCTCTCTCTTCCCCCCCCCATTTTGGTTGGTCACCAGCTACCCCCTTTCTCTCCCCTCTGCATGGGCGCTGAGTCTCGTGTTTGTGTTTCTTAGGCAATAGCTGCAGCAAAAGAACAACACTTAGCATTCTGGACTTTGGCATTGTGATAAGTGTATGGTGATATCTCACTGTTGCATTTTTTGTTTTGAGATGTTATCAATGTGTAGCCCAAGATATCTTCAAATTTGTAATCTTCTTGCCTCTCCTGTAGGAATATAGACTTGTACCACCACACTTAACTTCCTTATTAAAAAATTATTATATTACAATGTATATGACTATGTGACGGTGCATGTACTATGTGCATGTGGAGGTCAGAAGACAACTTTGTGGAATTAGTGTCTCCACCTTTATATGGATTCCAGAAATAGAACTCAGGTTATCAGGTTTGTATAGCAAGTGCTTTTACAGACTGAGCCACCTTACTGACCTTCCCTGTCGTTTTAATTAGATTTGTAGTTGCATAACGGGCATATGATACAGAGCACCTTTCTAAAAGATTTGCTTCTATTTTAATGTGTATGAGCATTTTAACTACATGTATGCATGTGCAGCATATCCCTGCCTGGTGTCTGCAGTTCCACAAGAAGACACCAGATCCTCTGAACTCCAGATAAAAACGGTTGTGAAGCAGGGCAGTGGTGGTTTTGGTGGCACACGCCTTTAATCCCAGCACTCAGAAGACAGAGGCAGACGGATCTCTATGAGTTTGAGGTCAATCTGGCCTATAGAGTGAGATCTAGGACAGCCAAAGCTACATGGGGAAACCTTGACTCGGAAACAAAACAAGCAAACAAAAAAAAAGATGTTTATGAGTTGCCATGTGGGTGCTGTGAACTAAACTCAGGTCCTTTGCAAAATCAGTAAGTGCTCTTAATTGCTGAGCCACTCTCCAGTCCTTAAAAGACCTTTTTATGTGCCTATACGTCCTCTTCAGAAATGTCAGGTCTTTTCCAGTTTTTAGAAGACTTATTTTTATTTTTTATTCGTGAGCATTTATGTCTATGAGCACTGCCACTAGCATTCCAGATGCCCACAGGATCACAGAGTTGGTACCTGCCTTGTGGGTGCTGGGAATTAAGCCTGGATTGTCTGGAAGAGCAGCCTGTGCTCTTAACCACTGAGTCATCTCTCCACCTCTTCTTTTGCCCATTTTTAACTAGGTCCATTTTATTAATTATGACTTCTGTTCTATCTTCCTTTGCTTTTTTCCCTGGCAGTGTAAGGGAATCAAACCCAGGGTCTCACACGTGCTGAGATTGACGGTAGGGGCCGATATTAGCCTTATATTGGACCGTCTCATCAGATGTTTTTTTCTTTATTATGAATACTGTGTTCTGGCATGTAGCACGCCAGAAAAGGGCAGCAAATCCCATTGCAGATGGGTGTGAGCCACCATGTGGTTGCTGGGAATTGAACTCAGGTCCCCTGGAAGAGCTGCCAGTGCTCTTAACCTCTGAGCCATCTCTCTAGCCCCCAGATTTTTTTTTTCAAGTATCTCTCCCAGATTATGGCTTTGTGTTCTCATTCTTTTAACAGTATTTTTTGACAGCATTTTTTTCTCTTTTTACTCTTGCCAGGCATGGTGGTACACATCTTTAAGTCTAGCACCTGGGAGGCAGAAGCACGTGGTTCTCTCTGTGTGCTCCAAACCAGTGCTACACAGTGAGGTGCTCTCAAACCAGCCAACGAACCAGCCAAAACTGCACTTATACTTTGGAGTTTGAAGATTTAAAAACATTGTGGGTTGGAAGTATAACTAATTGGTAGAGTTCTTGTCTAATATGCACACGTTCCTACTTCATCCCCGGCACTGGAGGGGGAAGAAAAAGGGGATGGGGGGAGAAATCTGCTTGCAGTACATCAGGCACGAATATTTTTACTATATTTTTTTCTAAGTCAGTGGCTGCTGCTGCCTTAGTTACTTTTCTATTGCTGTCACAAAATACCATAGCCAAGGCAACGTATAAAAGAAAGCATTTAATTTGGTTCTCGTGGTTGCAGAGGGTTAAAGTCCATGGCCTGATATGGCGGAGGGCATGGCAGCTGCCTGGCAGGTGCGGTGTTAGAGCACTAGCCGAGAGCTTACATCTTCATCCACAAGCAGGTTGTGGAGAGAGCTAATGGGGGATGATTCAGGCTTTTGGAGCATCAAAGCCCAACCCCAGGGACACACTTCCAATGAATCCTCTCCAAATGGTTCCTCCTGTTCAAATTCATGAGCCTATGGGAACCATTCTCACTCAGACCAACAGTGGTTTTTTCCTTTCAGTTTTTCTCAGTGGCCTTCCCTTGGTAGAACTGTTTAGGAGGGACTAGGAGATGTAGCTTTGTTGGAGGAATGTGTCACTGGATGGTGGGCTTTGAGGTTTCAAGATATTCCCAGTGTCCTCTCTGCCTTGTGATTGTGATCAAGATAGGACCTCTCAGCTGTTTCTTCACCCCACCATCATGGACTCTAACCCTCTGAAGCCATAAGCTAAATTAAACTCATAAATTGCTTTGGTCATGGTGTTTTATCACAGCAATAACAATAGGGAAGTAATTAAGACTTTTGTATATATATATTTGCATATATATTATATACATTTACAACTGTACTAAAATTGTATTAATGGTCTAATGATTTTATATATGCATTTTCTTTCTTAGTCCAGCTCTAGATTTCAGTCACACCACTTCTTGGGCCTTCTTAGCTTCTTCGATCTGGCCTGACCCCTGGGGACTTCTCTGAAGTGAACAGGTGGTCACTAAACATCTCTCAGGAGTATGCATGGGACTCATTGTGATGAAGTGAGCTCAGTCTTTATCCTGAAATGGTGTGTGTGTGTGTGTGTGTGTGTGTGTGTGTGTCTTCCCAGTCCCTCATCACAGGACTTGTGACATCTGTTTGTCTGCCCTAGTGATGTTCACTCTGGCTGCTCTCAGGCAGTCGCCACCGTGGTTTCTGGGGACCTTCCCCTGAAGTCGGTGCTTATTCCTCAGCTGTGATCATCAGGGGGATGAGCAATAAGGAGGCCAGGGAGGAATTACAGCTGGGATAAGTAAGATCAGTGATCTGTACCAGCAGTTGCTGTGTTGGGATATGGATGAAATGGGGTATCCGGGACATATCTTTTCAGCGTACATCCTGAGAGACTGGCTAACCTTTGCTGTGGCGGGAAGGCTGCTAGAAAAGTTAAAGGAGGAGTTTGGGCTAGCCGAGAGACCCCTTCTCAATGACTGCCCAGTATTCCCCGCATGAGAGGTGGGACTGCTCTTGAAGAGGAATGCTCTGTGGTGCTGTGTCCGGGGACCTGGACCTGTGCTGATTGACAGAAAGGCTGTCATCAGTAAGCCCACCCATGACTGTCTGTTTCCATTACTACCCCGTGGTATGGTGCCCTGTGGCTCTAGATGTGCCTACCTAGTGGTTTTCCTTCTGGAACCAAGGTGCACCTGGGCTTACTGTGGTCTTGCTGACCCAGAATGGATCTTCCTCTGTCTTCCTCACATGAAGGTGAACATTTTCTCTGTATTTGGAACAATATCCATTTTCTGTTTTGTTTGTATAGCAAATATTGGTTCATATATTCTGCCTATTTTCTCATAGGTTGTGAGGCTTTTTTCTGAATTTATAATATTTATAATTTAAAACATATACTTTATTAAAGAAATTAGACTTTTACCTGTGATATAGTTACAGTTTTTCTTTTTCTTTTGTTTGGCTTTTGTTTTATTGATAGTGAAGTTCTTCTTCCTATACAAAATTGTTTCAGTTTTGTGTGATGAATTTACCAATGGTGTGCTGCTAGATGTTTAACAACTTGTTCTCTGAAAAGGAAAAGAATTTCATTATGGTCTCGGTGGCCTTTCAAGCCACTGACTGAGTCCCTCAAGGGAAGTTGGGAGGAAACAGCTTCAACATGTCTGCTCAGGTAGCGGTGAGTGATGACACCTGTCTGGCTTCGAGGATAAGATTACTAACTGGTCCATCGGTGGTGCGCACGCCTTTAATCCCAGCACATCAGAGGCAGAATCAGGCGGATCTCTGTGAACTGAAGACCAGCCTGGTCTGCAGAGTGAGTTCCAGAACAGCCAGGATTGTTTCACAAAGAAAGTCCGTTTTGAACCGCCCCCCCTACTCCCTCCCCAAAAAGATTACTAACTGTGAACATATTCTACCTGAGATTCTTTTAGGTTGTTGTGATTTTGTCTGTTAAAATCGTTGAACTACCTGCTGTAAGATATTGGTAGAGGCCAGTCCTGTTCTGTTGTTTCTGCTTCGGATAACTAGGTCCTAATGAGTAAGCCGAGAGCCAGCCATCTTTTTCAGAGTCTGGATGCTGCTTCACCCCATATATTAGACATATTCTGATCAGTTTGTGGACCCTGACCCAGAGATCTGCTTGTCCATCTGTAATAAATATTAAATATGAATCTTTCCTACCAGATACTATAAACTGAATTAAAAATTTTTAATCCTCCCTACTGTGTAACACTTTCTTGCAAATGTTTTAATTCCCCCACCTAGTTAAACTTTTGTTTAAACAAAAGCCCCCCCCAACAGTCCCTTATCCCCCATCAGCAGTCCCTTCCCCACCCCCCATAATTTTCTGTGCACCAGGTCTTTTCAGATTAGCCAATGGGGAAAAGACACAGTCACCACCTGAATTAGAATTAAAACCCAAGTCCATTTCCTGTCACTGTGTATTTCCTCTTCTTAACACACCTTCTAATCACAGCAAAGTTTTGCCTTGTTTAGACACTTCTATTGGAGTGACCCCAAACTTCCTTCTTTTTCTTTTTCGGTTTTTGGAGACAGGTCTTTCTGTGTAGTCCTAGCTATCCTGAAACTCTGGAACTCAGATCTGCCTGCCTCTGTGCTATTCAAAGGCGTAAGCCACCCCACCCAGCCCCCAAACTTACTTCTAACACATCTGTGCACTTAACACAACTCCACAGTTGTGTGTGTGTGTGTGTGTGTGTGTGTGTGTGTGTGTGTGTGTGTGGAGAGTTTAGCAGCTTCAGCCCCTTCCACACAAACCCCACCCCTCACAGAGGAGGAGCTATCATCCAGTATTTTCCCTCTTCTTTCCCTATTGTGAATGACCCAAACCAAAAGAGGAAGTTGACTTTTCTATTATTTGGTCATTTCTGCTGGGTACTCACTCATGCCTGCCCTTCGCCGCCTGTGAGCCCAGAATTCCTGTGCCTCGGCATCCTAGCCCAGCGGGCTACTCAGCCTGTAGGGCGGTAGTCAGAGTGCCTGGAGACTGGTGGCAGCACTTCTGCACAGAGCTCAGCTCGGCGACTCAAATGAGAAAGCTCCTTGCACCCAGCCCTTCCTGGTCTTTGGTTTGGGGCCAGAAGTTTTCTAATTCCCTGAGTTCTGGCACAATCCCAACATCTCTGCATCTTAAGGGGTTGACTATAATCATTAGAACCTCTAGCGAGAAGCCTAGTGCCTTTTAGGAACAGGTCCTGCCCCAGCACAAAGTTTTTAGTTTCTGACCTGTCTGGCCCTGCTCCCAGGGACCCTAGCCCTTGGCCATAGCACACGGAACAAGTTTGTCACGGCTTTTTAGGCAAGGGCCCTCCCACTCCTGATACGAGCATCTTTTGACCCTAAAGCCATCCCCCCCCAGGGGCTCATCTCACCCTCCCCCACACAAGAGGCTACAGACATCCAGCTGTGAATGAGGGAGGGACAGGAAAGGGCCAGGTCAAATTCTGCAGTATTGACTCCAGGGAAACTGTGGGGGTGGTGAGTGGGGGGGAAATCTTTCCAGGTCCAGGGAGCTCCGCCAGGTCTGGGAGGGAGGCTATCACTTGAGGGCGGGGCGGGGGCGGGGCAGGGGGGGCAGTGAGGTAATTTCCGTGCTCTGTCGTCAGAGGTCTGAGTCGCCCCAGGGGCAGAAACGAAAGTGATCGCTGCCCCAAGTCGATGCTGGTGTACTGGGTAAGTGTGGGGTGGTGGCTGGGGACTGGAGAGACCACCCGGAAAGGTGTGGGGACCACCCCCTTGCCTGCAAATGGGCAGGACCAGCTGCCCCAGATGGACTCCTGTGTCGGACAACCCCATGGCCCCCTCCTCCTGCTTCTCCAGCTGCGGGGGGGGGGGGGGGGATGGGGTTCTAGCTCAGGAGTGCAGGGGGCACAGGCTTTGCCTGATGCTCATTCTTTTCTTTTAAAACACAATCTTTGTAACTCAACCTTTCCCTTGAAAGTTGTCTTTAGAGTGCTAGGGTGTAGGTCAGTAGTAGAGTATTTGCCTGGCGTGTGTAAGAAGTCTGGATTTCATCCTCAACACAGGAAAGGAAAGGAGAAGGAAAACTCTCCTAAGACCTGACCCAGGTGTTTGCAGGGGCCAGCTGTCCTCTCTCCTACCCCTGCTGGGGTGGCACTAACTCAAACTCTGGGCTCTGGACATTATCTCTCCTCCTGGCATCTCTGAGAACTCTCATAAGCACTGTCCAACCTAGGTAGAACAAGACTTCTGCAAGACTAAGCCCTCTCCCTCTGTGGCTCCTGTTACTAAGTCTGGTAGGTGACGGTAGTCCCAGGAGCCGAGTCCCAGGAGCCGACTCACAGCTCTCAAGAAAGGATGCACTCTTTTAGACAGCCAGGAGATATGAAACTTGAGGGGTGAAGGGGCCCCAGAGGCACGAGATGGAGGACCCTGTGGCCTCCCTCCCGTCCTTTGAGTTCCTTGTGGACAGGACTTGGGGGCCTTTCAGGAAGGGAGGTTTTGCTGGGATTCAATAGGAACAAAGTTAAACAGAAGTTCCCGTCCTTCACCTGGCAGAGGCTGTGTGGATCCTTCTTGACCGTGGGTTGACTTGCTCCTCTTGCTATCGTCTCTTCAGGGCTGATGGTTTCAGTAGATCAGCTGCTCAGAAGCCTACCCACAACCCTCAAGAACCTGGCCTTCGTCTAAGATGGCCTCTTTGGGGCGTAGCCTGCAGTCTGCCAGCACACCGGCCGCCACAGAGCCATCCTTGGCAGAACTCTATGCTCAGGTAGACCTTTGCCTGGGCTGTTCCCACTGCACCCAGTGCCTCAACGAGAGCACCTACATCCTCCATGAAGTGCATCATGACTGCCCCAGGGAGATCTTGCTGGTCCGCTACAAGCAAGATGCCAGGGGCAGGGTCTGGCGGAAGGTAGGCCGCAGGCCCAGCTTCCCAAGACCTAGCCGCTACGAAGTCTGTCGCTACTATACCCCAGGGTTGGGCTGTAGGCGCCACCGAAACAGATGCACCTTTGCCAGCAGCTCTGAGGAGGCGCTGGTCTGGACATTTGAGCGCAAGCACAACCTTCCCCGCCTGAACTTGAAAGCTGCTATTCAGGGCACCAGAGCCCTGGATAGGCCACACACGCCAGCTGACACCATCCGAGCAGAGTTTGGTGGCCATTTCCAACTGCTCTGTGCCCTTTGCTTCAAGTGCCGTCCTCCATGCCTCCGCCCTGTGGACCCCAGGGGCCATTGCCCAAGGCACCAAAGCTGCCCCACACTCCTCATCCATGTTATAACCGAGGGCCGAAAGCGGCAATTTGTGGAAGTGCGGCCACAGCCACAAAACAGACATCCTTTAAACTACTGCAGGTTTGTGGGCCGTGGGATGCCATGCCGCCACGGGGCCTCGCGCTGTGAGTATGCACACAGTGCTGTGGAGATGGCCGTGTGGAAGGCGGAGCAGCTGCACGGGCTCCGGAGAGGAGATCTGCTCACATGTCCTCTCCTTAGAGAGGACGAATGGAAAGCCAGCCAGGGTCAGCCCCCTGTGGTCCAACTGTACTGCCACGCCTGCTTGGTCACCTGTAGTTCTCAGGAAGCATTTGAGAACCACTGTTCCTCCCTGGAGCATGCACAGATGGTGGCCTTTGACCAGGCTGTGTCCTGGAATCACCGTGCCCCACCAATGGGGCTCTCCAAATTTGAGCTCTGCCCTAGGTAAGGGGAATTATATGGGAGCCTAGGGTAAGAGAAGGACAACCCCCCCCACACACACATACATACACTCACACACACCTTGGGTCAGCACCAGGGATTGTGAGGCCCAGCAGACCTGAGACCTGCCTATCATATGCTGTGCCCTATGTACGTCAGGCTAGCAATGCCTCTGAAGAAGGTTCCTTATGCTAGCCCTGGCCCTGGAGATTTAGGGTGTAAATCAAATGAAACCTCTATTCCCCCTACCCCCAGCCTGGAATCCATTTCTGCTTCCCATTCAGGCCAGGGTTGGGCTGAGAGGGTTGGCTCCTGCGGAGGCCCCTCCATGAGGTCCTGCTGACCTCCTCATCCCTCCAGGCCTGACCTCTGTGAGTACGGAGATGTCTGCATCAAGGCACACTCAACACAGGAGTTACAGGAGTGGGTTCAGCGGGCACAGGCCATGGATCTTCGAGAACAGGCTGCCTGGCAGGATGGGCTGGTATCTTACCAGACACGGCTGCTCGCAGAGTACCGGCGCAGCAGCAAAGAGGTGTTGGTGGTAAGTAGAGGCTTTTGAGACTGTGAGGACTGGTCCAGGGCTGCCCTGCTGAGAGCCAGCTTCTTTGTGCAGATGGCTGAGACTGTCAGTGGGGTAACTGTCACCTGCCACCAGCCACTAGTGCACCAGGCCCAGGAGAAGATGGCCCAGCACAATTGGAAGTTCACCATCCACTCTGAGGTGAGGTTCAACAGCCCTGAGACCTCAGATCTTATGGGCAGACCCTGCCTTAGGTGGAAGGATTCCCTGGGTGTTTACAAGTGGGCAGATATAGAAAGCCCGTGATTTGGAGCTGATGCTGCCAATGGCTCCATTTCTGCATCTATGTGACGTAGGGTAAACCTTATAGTCTCTCTGCCTCAGTTTCCTCCCGCAATGATAGGTGATTATGGTGCCCTCACCCTATGGGATCACTCAATTGAGTAAATTAATTAATATAAGAAACAAGTGTGCCAATGTCTGGCACCTGGACAGTGAATGTGACTTGTAATTACAGGACCTTGAAAATCCCGGCTGGTCATCTCTGTTTTAATGTCTTCTGAACCTTAGGCAAGGTCTATGAGCAGAGGTGGAAACTAGGGCAGACTGAACAGTCTGAGGGTCCCACACTCAGGAAGTGGCAAGCTGCCTGAAGGAGGGTTGGGTGGTCAGGGTTGAAGGAGTCCCCATGGGCCCTGGAAGGGTCTGAGGGCCCATTTGACACATCATGGCCTATCTCCTCCTCCAGGACCCCTTGTTACATGTGGCTCTACTCAAGCAAGAGCCTGGAGCAGCCTTCTCTCTGGTGGCCCCCAGTCTCCCACCAGACCAGCTCTATGCACAGGGAAAGCACTTCCGTGTGCCCAACTCCCCAGACCAGTTCCAGGTAGGGGTGCATGTGCAGGCGGCCTCCTTTGGCACCTTTGAGCAATGGGTGGTCTTTGACTTCGGTCACAGGCCAGTGCTGCTGCAGAAGCTGAAGTTGCAGCTGGGCCATGCACACAGCCTGGGGCTCAATGGGAAGCCAGCAATCAGTCACTCCCGGGAGCCGGGCTGCTGGCATACAGGCAACCGCCGTGTGGTGCTTGAGGTAGATTGGACACCTGAGCAGGAAACCCTGATGGCCAAGTACAAGGTTCCCTCCCTGGCCCCGGAGTTCAGTCACGGTGGTGTGGTCTGGGGTCCCATCTCCCGTGCAAACTACCGGCAGAGGATGCACACGTTTCTCTATGAGGAGGAAGCAGCTCAGCAGCAGCTGGTAGCCAAGTAAGTGGGGCAGTGGGCTAGCAGGAGTGACCCGAGTCTGGAGACTGTGTGTGGCACAGACAGCTGACCTATACTTTCCACCAGGCTGGCCATGAAGGGTCAGGTGTCCCTGAAGACGGCACTGCAGACACCAGCGCTTGGCATGCTCTTTGCACCACCAGGAGCCCTCTATGCCGAGGTCCCCTTCCCCTCTTCTCTGTTGCCAGATACTGACCAGGGCTTCCTGCTGGGCCGAGCAGTCAGCACAGCCCTTGTGGCTCCTGTGCCTGCTCCTGACAATACTGTATACCAAGTAAGACTGGAGACACGGGCCAGCTCCGAGAAGGCACTGTGGCTGCTGTTACCAGCACGATGCTGTGTGGCTTTGGGGCTGCAGCCACAAGACAGCCCCGTCCTGGAGGTGCAATTCCAGATTGACCCTCTGACCTTCCGGTTCTGGCACCAGGCAGTAGATGCACTGCCTGAAGAGCGCCTGGTGGTTCCTGACCTGCCCACCTGCTCTCTGCCCGACCCCTGGCCCACCCCACCCTCATTCCGTGGCAATCACAAACAGAAGCTGGCTGTGGGGCTCATTGCAGGCAAAAGACCCGAGGGCGCAAAGCTCATTCCACCACTTCTCATCTATGGCCCCTTTGGCACTGGCAAGACCTACACACTGGCCATGGCTGCCCTGGAGGTTGTCCAGCAGCCGCACACCAAGGTGCTCATCTGTACACACACCAACAGGTGAGAGCCCAGAGCTGCTTTCAGTTGCGTACAACTGCCCTGCTGCCCAGGATGTCCGCCTCTCTGATTACGAAGATGCTGCTGGTGGCTGGTTGCTTTTTCAAAGCTAAATGGGGTGCCCTGAATCAGTGAACTATTGTGTGGGTAACGGGAGGTGGGTGCCTTTTCACAAACCCTGGGTCAAGGAGAGGGTTACAGTGGCATGGTTTGGCCTACCCCATTATTTCCTGGTGGAGACACTTTATTTATTTGTTTGTTTATTTATTTGCCTGTCTATCTAGTTATTTATTTATACTTAATAGAAACTGGCTAGTCAACCAAGAAGGTCCCCTTTGACTAATGTAGTTTGTTTTTAGTTCCCCAATACCACATATTATTACAGGCACAGGGTTCTTCTTTAGCCCAGAGGAGGGGGTGGAAGGAAGAGCCCAGAATGATGGCCATGTGCCCTGAGGCAATGTCTAGGCTGAGTGGAGAGGCTATTGCTTACCTGGAAAATGCCATGCAGCGCCTCCTTGGCCTCTCAGCTCTCAGGCTCTGCTCCTGAGGGCTGGGCACCAGATCTTGTGCCAAAGCTTGCAGTACCCAGAAGCTGTGTTCAGGATCAATGCCAGCCCCAGCCACCGTGGGCTGTCTCCGGCCACAGCTAGCTCTCCTCTTGGCCTCTACTCAGAGGCCACCTTCTCTAAGCTCTCCCTGAGCACCCAGGTTCTGACCTTCCCTGTGTCTTTGCTTTTTGGTCCCTTTGGGGGCATTTGGGTCCCCTGTCGTCCCCTGTCTGTCTGCCTTATGAGGGTCCCTGGCATCCCGGCAAGGCTGAACACACGTTTCAGCCAGCAGCCCGAGTCTCACAGTGCCGCGCGCTTCTTACAGTGCCGCAGACATCTACATTCGGGAGTATTTCCACAGCTATGTCAACAGCGGCCATCCAGGGGCAGCTCCTCTCAGGGTGATGTACACAGATCGCCCTCCAAGACAGACCGACTCAACCACATTGCAGTACTGCTGCTTAACTGAGGACCGCCAGGCCTTCCGCCCACCCACAGGAGCAGAGTTGGTACATCACCGATTGGTGGTTACCACCACCTCCCAGGCCCGTGAGCTCCAGGTGCCAGCTGGCTTCTTCTCCCACATTTTCATTGATGAGGCAGCCCAAATGCTGGAGTGTGAGGCCCTCATCCCACTGGCCTATGCCTTGTCCTTAACCCGTGTAGTACTGGCAGGGGACCACATGCAGGTCACACCTAGGCTCTTCAGTGTGCCCAGGACCAAGGCAGCCGGGCACACACTGCTGTATCGCCTCTTCCTGTACTACCAGCAGGAGGTACACAAGATCGCTCAGCAGAGCCGCATTATCTTCCATGAGAATTACCGTTCAACCGAAGCCATCATCAACTTCGTCTCCCACCATTTCTATGTAGCCAAAGGCAACCCCATCCAGGCCAGCGGCGAAGTCCCACGTCACCCCCAAAATTACCCACTCATGTTCTGCCATGTGGCAGGCAGCCCTGAGCAGGACATGTCCATGACATCCTGGATTAACTCAGCTGAGGTCACCCAAGTAGTGGAGAAGGTGCAAGAGATCTACAACACCTGGCCGCACTGTTGGGGACCCCGAGAGCAGAGACACATCTGTGCTGTGTCCCATGGTGCCCAGGTGAGTTGTCTTCTCCGGCTCCCACAGCTTTACTTTCTTTACTTGTGAGGGTTGCTTTGTTCCTTTTCCAGTCTGATCCATGTGACCATGCTGGGGTGGCAAGAGGACCTGTTTCTTACTGGGTGACAGGCTCTCAGAACCCTGGACTTGTCTGCAGGTCAGTGCGCTGAGGCAGGAGCTAAGGAGGAGGAACTTGGGTGAGGTGTCTGTGGGCAGCTTTGAGATCCTGCCAGGTAGGTGACAGAAATGTGGGCCAGGGGCTGGCCTACAGGGAGGGAGCTTGCATCCCATTCCTCAGACTTGCATATGTAGGGTGGAACTGTTAGCCCGTCTACTGGTCCTACTTGGCCATCTGGCCCGTGTCTCCTACAGGCCGTGAGTTCCGGGTGGTAGTATTGAGTTGTGTCCACAACCGAAATAGTCTGCTCAGCCCCGGGGCACCGACCTCAGAATTCTTCACTGAGCCCCGTGTGCTGAACACGGTCATGACCCGTGCCCAGTCTCAGCTGGTGGCTGTGGGAGATGCTGTGGCTCTCTGCTCCTCGGGAGCCTGCAGAAAGCTCTGGAAAAGCTTCATCCGTGAGTGCATAGAGCATCGCAGCATCTTCCCCGAGGACCTGTCACTGGGACAGATTGAGCAGGGCGTGGCCCAGAGACAGCACTGGGCTTCTTTGACGCTCAGAGCTGAGGGCCCAGATGCAGAGCACACAGCTGTGGCACAGGACCTGCAAAGGCCCATAGCGGAAGGGACCACAGTCACAGTGAAGACAGAGACTAGAGCCAGGGTGGCAGCCACAGCACAGATGGAGGCGGTGGCAGCAGCAGAGGACCCTGCAAGGGGAGACTCAGCCTCTAGAGACGCAGCAGCAGGAGTGTCCACCCTGGAGGGTGCGCTAGCTGAAGAACCCGAGGACTCCGAGTCTGACTTCTGGCCCTCTGACTGGGAGCTCAACGCCGATGATGCCATCCTGAAGGAGCTCCTCGATGAAAGCCGGCAAGTGACTGTGACAGTTCGGGAGGATGGGCTTCTGGACACCATGGTTTGGCCCACATCCCCACAACAGGCCCGCCAATACACAAACCTACCCTCAGCCGTGCTGCGCAAGTTGCTACGCTCACACCCCAAGCAATACCGCCGCTGCAGCTTCCTACAGGAGACCTTCGAGAGAGCGTCGGCCACTCCACTGGATGACATGACCTCTAGCCCTATCCAGGTCAGGGGTCGCCTGAACTGTGGGATGGCCTTTACAGGGGATGAAGTACTAGTACAGGTCCTAGACCCAGCAGATAATGACAAGGGCACCTCGGGAAGCCTGCAGGGCCGTGTGATGGGTGTGCTGAAGAGGAGGAGACGTGAACTGGCCTTTGTATGTCGGATGGATGAGTGGGACCCCCGAATCATGATTCCCATCAATGGTTCTGTGACCAAGATTTTTGTGGCAGAGATGAAGGACCCACAGCAGGTTCCCATCCACCGCCTCATTCAAGGCCAAGTGCAGCGTGTAAGGCATGAGAGTCTCATGCCTGAGGACCGGAGCACCCGGCTCTTCAGGGTCCAGATTGTCCTTTGGAGAGAGCGTTTCTACTACCCACTAGGCATTGTCCTAGAGGTGCTGCCCAAGGCCATCTCCTGGGAGCAGGGCCTTCATATCCTTGACCTAGAGCATGGCCTGACAGTCCACACACCAGACCCAGCCTCTGTTTCCAAGGCTTTGCAGAGATACCACTCAGAGCTAAAGGTGGCCACCAGCCACCGAGAGGACTGCCGGCGCCTGTTGACCTTCACTGTAGACCCCCAGGGTGCCTGCAACCTTGACGATGCGCTCAGTGTCCGGGATCTAGGCCTGGCGTACGAAGTAGCCGTGCACATTGCTGATGTGGCCAGCTTGGTGCCCAAGGACGGAGCGCTGGACGTGGAGGCCCGCCAGCAGGGCTCTGTGTTCTATGCCCCCAGCAGGGAGCCAGTACTCATGCTGCCAGCCAGCTTGTGCCAGGATGCCCTCAGCCTCCTGCCAGGCCAGGATCGTCTCGCCATCTCTCTCTTCCTCACCATGGAGAAGGGCAGTGGCCAGATCAAGAGTCTGCGATTTGCACCCTCCATAATCTGCTCTGACCGCCAGCTGTCATATGAGGAAGCTGAAGTACTGATCAGGGGGCACCCTGGGGCTGGCCTGGAGCTGCCAGCTCACCTGGACTCTGTGGAAGCCTGTGTGGTAGCTGCCTGCTACTTCTCTTGGATGCTGCGTCGTCAGCGCCTGCCAGCTGCCTGCTACTATGAGCCGCCGGATGAGGACAGTGTGCTGGGCTTTCGCACAGCCCACATCATGGTCCAAGAGTACATGATCCAGTTTAACAGCCATGTAGCTGAATTCCTCGTGGGCAATAAGCATACACAGGCACTGACGCCACTAAGGTGGCAGCCCACACCCAGTAGGCACCAGCTTGACATTGTTTTTAAGAAGCACAAAGGACTGGTGCCCCTGTCACTGCACCTGTGTCACCACTTGAACTCCCAGTACACCCCTAGCAAGCAGCTGTATCTCCTGGCTTCCCTCTGGAAACAAGTGCAGCTTGCAGCTGCTACTCGGGACTATAGCCAGATGGTGGATCTGATTGCTGCAGATGACATGCATCCTTCACTGGCTCCTGTGTGCTTGGACTTCCGAAAGGCTCTAGGCCGCTCTGTTTTCAGTCGCTCCAGCCAGGGTGAGCAGCAACCTGCTGGCCACTACTCATTGCAGGTAGACTGGTATACATGGGCCACCTCGCCCATCCGCAGGTATCTAGATGTGGTGCTGCAGCGGCTGATCCTAACGGCATTGGGCCACAGGGGCTGTGCATACTCTACCAGGGACATTGACGGGCTCTGCCAGGACTTTAGTCGCCAGTATGCATGTGCCCAGAGCTACCAAAGGCGGGCCTATAGCCTGCACCTGGCCGTCCAGCTGAAGGCCCAGCCTCAAGACAAGCTGGGCTTCGTGGTGGATGTTGAGATAGGCTCCCGATGCTTCAAAATGCTTTTCCCTGTCAACCGAGAAACCCTCCCCGACCCCTGCCCTGTCTACTACCACTCTCTGCAGCTGGCTGAACACCCCCAGGAGCTAGTGAGTCAGACAGGCCTGCGGCTTGTATGGCGGCGCCGTATGTACTCAGTGCTGCCGTCCAAGCCACCTTTGCCAGTGCTGGGCATGGGCTGTGACCCACACACCCAGAGTATAGATGCAGCCCTGTGGACTCAGCTCCTGGTGCTGGTGAAGGAGCAGAGCTGGCCTGAGGTTGCTGCCCTCATCCAGGAGCAAGGTAAGAAGCTTCCTCGTCGAAGGGAGAAGGTACAGACACGCCAGAGTCGCTGTGGACACTTTGTAGAGGTGTCCTATGAGCTGAGCCAGGGAGATACTCTGCAAGTACAGCTTGGTGCCGGCCTGCAGCGGGGTTTCCTGGCACCAGCCCTGCAGCTGTGGACTGTGGTACCTGGCTTCAGCCTCTGTCTGGAGCACATGGAACGGCCAGGCGACTGCTTCTCTGGCCAAGTGCACCAGGCTCTGCAGGACCACTACCGGAAAGTAAGCGAGTACTCGCGTGTGTGGGAGCCACTCTGTGCCCTGGAGTCACTTGTCAGCGCTGTTGCAGAAAACGACTCCATTGTGCTGCAGAATGTGCACATTTCCTGGGACGCAGGTCGGACATCACGGGGACAACTGCAGGGCACCTTCCAGCTGGAAGCTGCTTTTCTCCAGGAGAACTGTATCGACATCCACTCTGACGGTTGCTACCTTTGCATTCGGCTTGAGGGGCTCCCTCTCCCTCCAGCCAGCCCACCCCCTGGACCCAGCTGCCTTGGCCCCTTCCTGACCATTGACCCTGATACGTATACCTGGGTGGCCCACGGGCTGGCAGGTGACTGGGCTCACGGGCTAGCTGGTGACTGGGACCAGGAGAGTGTGGAGGATCGGCAGGAGGTTCCCCGGCAGGTACACTTCATCATCCACCACATGGCCATGGAGAAGGTCCCGGAAGAGGTGCTGAGACCCAGTGCCCGGTTCACTGTGGAAGTGATATCTAAGCAGCTTCCTGACCTGTGAGTGGTTTCTATCAGCTGAGGCCGGGGAGAAGGTCCCTGGGCTGAGGTCCAGTGCCAGGACCTTGTTGGGCTCCCCTTTCCTGGGAGAACATGGGCCCCTCCCTAAGAGAATCCTGTTCACTTCCTGGCATCCTTTCTCATCCCCAGCCGCAAGGAAGAAGCTGTGCGTAGACTGAAAGGGGCCTCCCCACTGGTCATCAGCATCGCCTTGGGACTGCCCATCCCTGAGCCCCATCACCGGCCTCACCGGCCTCACCGGCCTCACTGGCCTCACCGGCCACACTGGCCTCACCAACACTCGTTCTTCACCGGTAGGTCTGCTCTTTAGCTTGCACACCTCTCCCCGATGCATGGTGCTCAAATGATCCTTGGCTTCTGCTCCATCCCCAGCACCTACCAGCAGGTTCTTGGAGCGACAGAACTACAACATCCCTGGCGGACGGCATAAGCTGAACCCTAGCCAGAACAGAGCCATCAAGAGTGCTCTGGAGAAGCAGTTCACGGTCATCCAGGGCCCGCCAGGTGGAGTTCATTTGCAGGAGCCAGGGGCTGCCCTGGGCAGGCAGGTGTGGCTTACAAGGACTCACACGGTCCTCTGTCCACAGGCACAGGGAAGACCATTGTGGGACTCCACATTATATACTGGTTCCATAAGTCAAACCAGCAGCAAGTGCCAACTGGCAGCAACCATAGCACAGAGGAGCAGCTGGGGGGCCCATGCGTTTTATACTGTGGCCCCTCCAACAAGTCCGTGGATGTCATGGGAGGTGAGTTAGGGACAAGGTGTGGGACTGCCAGAGGGTGCCGGGCATTGAGGTGCAGTCTCTCACATCTTCTCTTGCCCCAGGACTGCTCCTGAGTAGGAAGACAGAGCTGAGGCCCCTGCGTGTGTATGGGGAGCAGGCAGAGGCCACTGAGTTCCCGATGCCAGGAGTGAGTAACAGGAGTCTATTTGGCAAGACCTCTCAGGAAGGGAGGCCGAATCAGAACCTCAGGTACAACACATCTGTCTGTGCTGGGGCTGAGGCAAGGGGACCTCCACGGCACAGGCTTTCACCCAGGTCCTGCCTTCTAGGAGCATTACTCTTCACCACCGGATCCGTCAGGCCCCCAATCCGTATGCGGCAGAGATCAGAAAATTTGATACCCAGGTTCGGGAAGGGAAAACATTCACGAAGGAAGAGCTTGTGGTGTAAGTGGTGGGCTTCTTGAGGTGGAGCTGCCTGTCGTAGAATGGTTGTCATTTTAAGGTGTGTTGCTTTTGTTTATGCTCTGGAATGCTTGTTTAATGACGCAAAGACGCGTTTGATTAAATAAAATCCACCTGCCGACAGGAGGCTGGGTCAACAGCTAGCTGACAGGAAGCTGTAGGGAGGAGCCAGGCGGGAAAGGTTTATAAGGAGGGGCGAGAACAAGCACGGGGTGGGGGGGGGGGCTTCTGGGGAGGCTGGGGGAGGGGCTGAGCGGCTTGCTGTTCAGCCTCTCCGAGAAGCAGAATTCTACCTCAACCATTGAATTTTGGGTTCTTCAGAGGGACAGAGATTTAGATAAGTTCCCTTGTAGCTGTGAAAGAGGGAATGGGATCCCCTCGGGCGGCAGCCCTTGCGGCCAAACGGCTGCCAATAGCTGAAGGCAGCGGTGGCAGAAGAGGCACAAAATGAGAACAGCAGCCGCCCATCAGCAAGCTCACTGGATGGCGTGTTACCTCGCACAGGTACAAGAGAGTCTTGGGGAAGGCGCGTAAACACGAGCTTGACCAGCACTCAGTCATCCTGTGTACCTGCTCCTGTGCCGCGTCAGGGAGCCTGAAAAACCTCAATGTTCAGCAGATCCTTATTGACGAGGCAGGCATGGCCACTGAGCCAGAAACCCTTATCCCCTTGGTGCGCTTCTCACAGATCAAGAAGGTAAGGTTGGCAGGATTCTAGATGCTGCCTGGGTCCCCAGGGGCAGCTTATGCTGGGGGCGCTAAGGGTGTGATAGGTGAGCATTGCTATTGGCTGAAGATGGCTAAGAAGCTGGATGCCTCTGGCTACAGCGGTGTCTATCTGTGCTTCCAGGTGGTTCTCCTTGGAGACCACAAGCAGCTGCAGCCCGTGGTGAAGAATGAACAGCTGCGGAACCTGGGGATGGAGCGGTCTCTCTTTGAGAGGTACCACAGGGATGCCATCATGCTGGACACACAGTACCGTATGCATAAGGACATCTGCTCCTTTCCCTCCATGGAGTTCTATGGGAGAAAGCTGAAGACCTGGCCTGACCTGAAGCGCCCACCCAGCATCCTGGGGCATGCTGGCAAGGAGAGCTGCTCTGTCATCTTTGGCTACGTGCAGGGCCATGAGCAGAAGCTGCTGGTGTCCACCGAGGATGGCAATGAGAACTCCAGGGCCAATCCAGAGGAAGTAACAGAGGTGGTAAGTGTCAGAGCAGCTCACCTTGGTGCCTGGCGGGTCAGAGAAGGCTTCCTAGAGGAGGCCGAAGGCCAAGGAAGGCTGGGATCAAGAGACCTCTGTGCCCGGGACAGGAAGAATGGGTTCCAGCTCCATCTGCTCTCTCATCTACTTAGGTCCGCATCACCAAGCAGCTGACCCTAGACCGGACAGTGGATCCCAAGGACATCGCCGTCCTTACGCCCTACAATGCACAGGCCGCTGCAATCAGCAAGGGCCTCAGGCAAAGAGGGGTCACCGGAGTGACTGTGACCTCTATAACCAAGAGCCAGGGTGAGGCTGGCTCTGAGGAGACCATACTTGTGTGTGGGTCAGCGGGGGGCTTGGTGGGCATAGAGCTGTGAATTCATCTGCCATCCTCTTCCTCCTCCCAGGGAGCGAGTGGCGCTATGTGCTAGTGAGCACAGTCAGAACATGCCCCAAGAGTGATGTGGACCAGCGGCCAACCAAGAGCTGGCTCAAGAAGTTCCTGGGCTTCGTCGTGGACCCTCACCAAGTAAACGTGGCCATCACCCGGGCCCAGGAGGGGCTGTGCCTCATTGGTGAGGGTTTGCACTTCCAGGGAAGGCTGTGGTGAGGCCGTGTCAAGCATACTCAGGGCAGAGCTAAGAGCCACCTTGATTCTTTCTGCAGGGGACCATGTTCTGCTACGATGCTGCCCACTCTGGCACCGTCTCCTGGACTTCTGTGAGACCCAGCACAGCCTTGTACCTGCTGAGAGGGTGCGGGTCCAGAGAAAGTCTGCTTTATCTTCCTGAGGAGCTCCCACCTGCCCAGCCTTTGATGTGCCAGCAGCTGAGGGTCTGTCCCTCAATCTTCTGCCAAGACCCTGGCCATGCAGTGGATTGCCACAGCTCACAAAGTCCCAGCTGGACATTAGTTAACCACCTCTTCTCTCGTCTTGGGAAAGGCCCTGATACTAGCTGCAGTCAATACAGCAGTGACAATCTTATGGGCGGTGGCCTCTTCCTGGGCCGGAAGCAGACTTAATAATGATGACCTTCCTGTTTGTGCCTGGACTTGAGTGGAGGGGAAAGAGCTGGAGATGGGCCCCTTTGCTCCGGACTGTGTTGCTTTTCCTGGGGCATTTGGTGACTGGGACGCCTCTCAATGACCACAAAGGACCCTAGGATATACGTTGCCGTTTCTAGGAGCATAAACAGGAATGAGACTGCTCCAAGGCTGCACTTTGACAATGAGATCCATCTGTGGTTGCACTGACCATTTGTTCATTTTTTTCTAGTCTTAACCTAAAGCTAGCACCTCTTACTGGGCCACACAGAATGGGCAAGGAACCCTTCCTGGAAGAAAAACCTCTTTTACTATTTAACTACCTTATGTCCTGCAGGGCTGCCTGCTAGGATAGGGACAGGGAGGACAGAGCCAAGCCAACTGGTCACAACAGCCCTGCCTCCTGGACTGAAGTAGCAGCCCAGACTGTGGGCAGACAGCTGAGAATGAGGTACCCAAGTACCACTGGGGCCATGCTTCTTGACCAAGCTTTCATGTCTGTATCTAGGGCTTTAGGACAACCTAAACCTAATTTTTTTTTTTCTGCAGGACTGAGCAGGCAAAAATCTCTCCCTTCGTGTCTCACTCTTATATTCCCACCTTCTGGCAGTTCCGAGGCCGGAACCAGCTCCTTTCTCAATACGACTCCCCTCTCCCTAGGTCAGAGATGCTACAGGCAGGCTGTACAGCAGAAGAGGTGGGGCTCCTAAGGCCTGGATGCAGAACCTCCTGTGGGAATGACAGCTGGAGTTTCCTATAAATTAAACTTCTGCATTCCATCTTTTAATCTTTTCTCAGGTTATGCCTTCTGTAACTGGATAATTTTATTATAAAAGTTGCTCTGAAAGTTCTTGTGGGTGTTTTGTGGTGTGGGCAAGAGTAAACAGGACTGGTCTTCATCTTGCAGTTGTTGAGGTGGTCAGAGGAGGAGGAGTTGGGTGCAGAACCTGGGAGAGTGGAAGAGAAGGCAGCGGTATTCTATCTTATGAATGAGAAAATGGCTGCACAGTCGTAGGAAGCTAGCGGATAATTTAGCAGAGATGGGCTGGAACTAGAGAGCTAAGTCTGCTCCTGTAGGTTTGGCTCACTGTTCTTAGTCCCCAGGCTGAAGCAGGTCCAAAGTCCTTATGGTTGTGACATCAGTGACGACTTATCTGGTCTGGGCCCCATGACCCTTCCAAGTCATCTTGTGACAAGCGTTCATTTGGCCTTTGACTTGTAGCCAAACAAGATTACCCTGCCACAGCTGACACAAGAATGGTAGGCCCAGGAAAAGATGGTGGAAGTCCCTAGAGGCACCACAAGGAAAAGAGGTCCCCAAGGGCCTGTCTATTTTTAGAGTTAGGGAGGAGCAGCAGAGACCACCAGCCCCACCTGCTCCCTCATCTCCATAGGTCTGAGCTGAGTTTGACAGGGATGTCGTGTCCTGGCTGGGTCCCTGGGGGCAGATTGTATTAGGGGTGTGATAGTGGGAGGTGAGCAAAAGCTTGGGGTGCCTTTGCTCAAAGAGCAGTTCAAGAGCAGCCATAACTAAGTGGGGGAGTTTAGGGATGGATATGTACTAAAATAGCAAAGCATCCCCAGATAAGAGACAGAGAGGGCTTCTTAGAGGAAGAGGCCTTGAACTTGGTGGGAAGCAGTGAGGAATGTTTTAAGCTGGTTGCTGGAGCTCCAGATGAGAAGCAGCCCAGATCCATCATGAAGAAAGGTGAGATGAGTCTTGAGAAGGCACTGGCGCGAGTGGGCCGTGCACGGGCTGAGGAGTGGGCTACGAGAAGCAGCTCCTCAGCACCTCGTGCCTGTCCCAGCTCCTGTGTGTCACCTCTAGGCCACACCTCTCTGGGCCTAATGGGGACACGGCTGGGCCGTAGCTAGGGATGGGGGTCTTCTGGTCTCAGTCAGCGTGCCAGGCTACTAGGCCCACATATGCGTCTCTGAACCAGCCCTCACTCTAGGCCTCCCCTCTTGGTAGAACTGCCATGACCGAGACCCAGTCTCCACTCATAGCACACGGGCCATTGTGGGTCCATCCTACATCTCTAGGATGACCATATCCTGTGAGACACCTGCAAGCAATTGGCACTTTTACCACATGATGCCACAGAGAACGACAGTCCTGATTTGTCCATCAATGGCTGGAAGTAGCTGACTTGCTACCCAGGCTGAGCCCCAACAGGCAGAGCACATCCCCAGTGAGAGAAGCCGGATTTTTATTACTCCCCGCTCAATCCGACTCAGAAAATGACTCCTCTGCCAGTGGAGGAGGATTCCCTCTTTGACCACTTGACCACCTGTTCCTGCCAGGCCTGGTAGACTGAGGATGACTATCACCCACGGTGCCTGTGGTGGAGAGGAAGCTGGGCTCAGAGTGCTGTGTCAGCTCTTATATTCCCTTTAGCAGCTCTGCAGCTTGGCCCAGGGTACAAGGTGCTGTCTTTCTGGACCCAGAGGTATCAAGCCTCTTCGACCTCAAGTGATTTTGTGTGTGTGTGTGTGTGTGTGTGTGTGTGTGTGTGTGTGTGTGTGTAGAAGACCTTAATGTCAAGGTGCTCTGGACATCAGTGAGGAATGTGGTCACCTATGTGGGCTGAATACCATCATCTAGCAAGGAGAGTAAGAGCTGCAGGGGTGGCACCATTGAATGTCTTAGAGAAGTTCCCAGCCAGGCTTCCTTTCTGGGACCCTCACACACCTGGGGTGCCCATGAACTTCAGTTTACTTGGAGAGAATGTAAGACCTTTATTGTAAAAGTTAGACATCATTTGGTCCTGGGCATCCTTGCTCCAAGGCATCTGGGATGCTGACACCAAGGCTATGACTGCCCTCAGTGGTGTCCAGACAGGACCAAAGTATCCTCTTCCTCAGGGGTCTCAAGCTAGGAGTCAGGCAAAAAAATCTGGTTCTGGATGTGGGGGTGAGGGACATAGGAGGTGCTGAGGCTGAGGGAGCGGAGTTCCCTTGGAACAGCTCGCATTATTAGAGGTGGCAGCCAGGTACCAGCGCCCAGCACTTCCTGCTCCAGTGGACAGTGGTGCTGAAATGTCCAGTCTGGGGCTGTCCTTGAAAAGACAGAAGGCACAGGGGGTTCTGGGACTTGTGGGACACTGGGCCATCAGGAAAAAACTATATGGTTGCTGTTGCCTTAAGGCCTAAGTAGGGTTGTGTCTTTAATTTGGTGTGTGTATACTCCTCTTTATTAGTGGATAAATATTAGAAAATCATCTCTCAGAAGGTGTGGTCAGGGACAGGCTGGGTTTGCCCAGTCGACTGGGGACAGGCCCTTCAGGGGGTCCTGGTGTGGTCTGCAAGGTGAGGCTGTCCCGCCAGGGTTCATACACCAGGGTGTAGCTTTCTGCCCTCTTGATAGTGAACTTGTAGGTACGGTTGGGCAACAGGTTGTGGACATCAAAGGTGCAGGCAGCCACAGGGACTATGCCACACTGTGTACACTCCTGCTGCGTCCGTGGTTCCAGCAGCTTGAAGCGCAACTCATACTGCTCTGGTGCTGCTGGTTGGATGGTAACAAACCAGCGCAGGCTGACCCAGTCCTGATGGGCCACTGACTCCTTCCGGTCAAACATAACTGGCATCTTTGTGCTCAGCATAAGCCGGATGTGTGGGATTTTGGTGGCTCCAATGTCAGATACTAGGCGGTGCTTGACATGCAGGTGCCCTGGCACCATCATGGCCAGGAAGTTGTCCATGACAACTGACAGGTCTGCCAGCTGCTGCTCCACGAGCCCCCAGCCAGCCAGGAAGGGGCGTGGGTCAGGGGCTTCAAGCAGGGCATCCAGTGCTGCTCGGCCATGGTCTAGCTGCTCCAGCAGGTCCCCGAGCAGCAAGAGCTGTATCTTGGTCTGTGCGGTGCCCACCTTCTTCATGCGCTGAAACTTCCAGGGGTCGATGAGCTGGAACATGGTGTTAGGCAGGACCAGCGGGTTCTGGTCACCCAGGGCCAGGTGCTTAGGGAGGATCTCAATGTAGTAGGAACACTTCTTGAGCAGCTGCATGCGGGCATGGTGACGCTTCAGCAACTGGGGGCTCAGGTCTGTGGTCAGAAACTCACGCAGCACATTGCGCCGCTCCATGTATGTCCTCCAAGCCTCTGGCTCCAGCAGTTGCTGGTCGTCTGCTTCCTCCACCTCCTCTGAGTCCAGGAAGGAATGTGGACTGTCCAGCTTCATTTTGTCCAGGGCCAGGCCTGCCACCTGGAAGTTCATTGTCTAGGAGCTGAGGGTAAGGACTAGGCATCAGCTGTGACAATCAGACTGGCTCTTCCCTTAACCTAGACCTTCTGCCCCACATCAGCCTCTGCCCCAGAAATGGCCTTTGCTCTCCCCTGGACCACAGCCTTCTGAGTAGAGGCCCCTGGACGGAAAAAATAGTGGGCTTGGTACCAGACAAGAGTAGATGATGGACGGGAAACTTCTATCAAGGGGTCAACAGTCTGTCGTGGTGATGAGCTTACAGGGCTGAGAGTGAGCTATACGGTCAGCATGGTCTGGAACAAGACTCTGAGACGAGATGGGTCCTAAGCCTCAGGCTCCTCACCTACCATGGATAATGGACGCTGCCTCTGGGGTGACCCTTGGGGCACTGATGAATTGCCCATGCATCCCAATACTCTCCAGAGATCTGGTATACCTCAGCACTGCTACTGGACTCTACATCATCCTCACATGGAGAGGGGCCTTGTGTGCCCAGGAAGAGAGCAGATCCCATCCTACCATCCCACAGATAGAAGGGAAAGCTTGGTAGGCTGGTCTTCCTCCATGGTAACTTTCGCTCTGTTGTCCTGGCTGCCCTCCAACTCCTGTGCTAAAAGCCTTCTCATCACACCCTCGAGACTTCAGGGGTGAATGCTATTGTATCCAGTTTACCACAGAGTTGGAATCATTGAAGTCTGCCCTCCTCTCCTTGTCCCCATACCTGGTCCCTAAATCTGGCTGTC
Organism: Cricetiscus sungorus; assembly: GCA_030556225.1. Lineage (NCBI taxonomy): Eukaryota > Metazoa > Chordata > Mammalia > Rodentia > Cricetidae > Cricetiscus > Cricetiscus sungorus. The sequence continues at coordinate 648,778 of JANBXA010000429.1, forward strand.
TGTGGAGGCGCTGATGTGCTACACAGCCCAAAATGCCAGAGCTCCCTGGAGAAGGGACCAACATCCTGCCAGCTGTCCCTGGCACTGGGCCAGTGTCTTCTCTTGGAGATTTCAGGTTGTGGGAACTGGGGTTGGATGAATGGCAAACAGAACTAAGAGACTGGATGACTAGCTCAAGGTCATCCACACAGGTCCTTGCTAGTAAGGTTGATCCAAGTTGGCTTCACTTTCCCAAAGTGAAGGCTAAAACAGGCATCCGGGACAGCAGAGACTGGGTTCCGGGCTGAATGCAAGCTGAGACCAGGGCCCCAGGACCCTGAGCCAACACAGTTCCTTGCAGCTACAAAACTCTATGGAGCTCTCCAAAGCGGCTTTCCCCATCTAATTATTCCATTTCCCCTGTGGAGACTACCCACCCCGAGCCCCTGGGCACACCTCCCCAAATCCTCTACCTACCACTCTTCTTCCGGATCACCTCGTGAGCCCCGACCCCCTTCTGCAAGTGCCTGGCGCCGCCGTCTCTGCTGAGCCCAGCGGGAGCCGCAGGGTGCACTGTCCGGTCAGCGCTCCCCCTGCCTCAGGCCCACCTGTTGCCGTGGGAACCACTGGCCCTTGTGACGCTGTGCACCGGGCTCAGGTGTAGTGAACTGTTGATTTGAGGGCCGAACTCAGATATGCGGCAGCAGCGATTTATGTCCAGGGTCCCACGGACTCGAAACAAGCTCGACCTTAGCCCGACCCACCGGCTAGTGGAACTGTTCCCTGGCTGGGTCGACAGCCTGGCTTGAAGTGGGGTTCCCTGCAGGGAAATGATGTCTTTGAAGGAGAAAGCCCTGGCTCCTGGGGCCCAAGAAATCCGCAGGCGCTAATGGAGTGCAGGGAAGGGGCGCCTGATTGACATTCCACCAAGCCATAGCCTGCAGATCTCAAGGGATGAAAACTGGTCCCTGAAAGGCAAGAGAATGAAAAACTACAGGAAGAATACCAGCCCCCCAGCGCTTCCTCAGGAAGGAGGTGGGTTGGGCTTGTTCTCGACCTAGAAAAACTCCTCAATCCCACTCTATCCCTTCCCCCCTTTTTAATTTTTAAATTTTTTATTTTGTATATATACATGAGCATTTTACCTGCATGTATGTATGTGCACCATGTGTATGCCTGGTGCCCACAGAGGGTATTGGATTCCCTGAAACTGGAGTTAGGGATGGTTTTCAATCCACCATGTAGATGCTGGCAACTGAACCCAGGTGGTCTGCAATAGCAACAAGTGCTCTTAACTTATGAGCCACCTTTCCAATTCCTCTAATCTTTAATTTAACATGTTATTTTGAGATTTGCAGAGTCACATGCAGGCTTTGCTGTGATTGATATACACACACACACATATATATATATGTGTGTGTGTGTGTGTGTGTGTGTGCGTGTATATATATATATATATGTGTGTGTGTGTGTGCGTGCGTGCGTGCGTGCGTGCGTGCGTGCGTGCATGTGTGTGTGTGTGTGATAATGTAGCCCTCACTGGCCTGAAGCTCTGTAGACCAGGTGGGGCTCAAATTCACAGAGATCCACCTTCCTCTGCCTCCCAAACTCTAGGATTAAGGCGTGCACCATTCTCCCTCACAGCACTTGTAAAGAGCAATGACCCTACGATCCCACTTATCCTAAAACCATTTTCCCAGATGCAAGTTCTTGAAAAGTTGAAGTACAAGCTCATACCAGGACACAGGGTAAGGTCTGTAGCCACAGAGACACCTCATGGAGTCCAGCAGGGCCAGCCCATCTCCAAGTCATCCCTTGTCTTAGTTTTTATTGCTGTGACAAAATACCATGACCAAGGCAACTTATGGAAGAATTTATTGGGCCTTACCATTTCAGAGTGTGAATCCATGATCATGACGGTGGGAGCATGGCAGCAGGCAGACAGGCATGGTGCTGGGCCAGTAGCTGAGAGCTTAACATTCTTATCTGCCAGAAGGAGGTGGAGAAAGCTAACTAGGGCTTGCTATTGAAACCTCACTCCCCCCCACCCCCCAACACACTCCCATGACACACCTCCTCCTACCAGGCAAACCCAATCCTTCCCAAACAATCCAACTAACTAGTGACCAAGTGTGACATAAGTGAGCCAATGGGGGTCATTCTCATTCAAACCACCACATTCTACTGCCTGAACACCATAGGCTTGTGTTCATATCATACTGCAAAATGCATTTAGTCCAGCTTTAAAAGTCCTCATACTCTTTTCAGAGTTATCAACCCAGTTTGAAAATTAGTCTCAAGGGACTCAAGACAGTCTCTCTTTAATTGTAAGCCCCTGGTAAAATTAAAACCAAAAGGCAAATTACATGCTTGCAACATGGCACAGAATATACAATTCTGTCTGTTCTGGTTCCTGGAATGGGTGGAATTCTTTTTTCTTTCTTTCTTTCTTTTCTTTTTCTTTCTTTTTTTCTTTCTTTTTGAGAGCTGGATCCTACAAATTCTCTCCTGCTCTGATCTTGGGGAAGGACTGAATGTTCCTTATCTATAGGAGGAGGAAGACTCCTTTACCTCGAGGCTCTTCTGACAGCAGTTGTCAGTCTCCTGACTGTCAGCATTTCTTTGAGCTGATGAAAGGTCTGGGGAAGAGAAATGGAGAACAGGTCATAGGAGGCAGGGCAGGGACCTCTGTTCTTGACCATCAGGCTGTCTTGGCTCCAGCTACACACAGAACGTGCTGAGTCCCTGAGACCAGAACCCAGTGGCTTTAGGGGCAAGGGAGTGGCCAGGAGAAATCTACATCAATGCCCTGAGCCTGACCTCACTGTGATTTGTGCAGACAGGATCTCCTTTGTGGCTCCACAGCCTGAAGATAGGAAGCTTAATTTCTGTGTTTACTTTTTTTTTTTTTTAAGGTTTATTTATTTATTATTTATACAGTGTTCTGACTGCAGGCCAGAAGAGGGCACCAGATCTCATTATAGATGGTTGTGAGCCACTATGTGGCTGCTGGGAATTAAACTCAGAACCTCTGAAAGAACAGCCAGGAATCTCAACCTCTGAGTCATCAATCCAGCCCCCAGGAAGCTTAATTTCTTATCAGGGAGGTACATGGTTAATATTGAGGACTCCATTTATACAGTAAGGCAGGTAGATGTGAGCATCAAGGCCCCTTTGGGAACTCCCCGAATTTTATATTTATAGTTACTCTTTTGGACATCCACGTATCTCTATGACGTGGGGCTTGTGCCATAGGGTTCCTGTCCCTGGCTGCTCAAGCCAGGGACTGGGATCCAGCTACATGGGATGCTGTGAGGGCAAAACCAGTGGGCTCATAGGTATCTCTGGTACACAAGAACTTAAAAATTGCCCCAGGTGCTTTAGAGAAAAGTCTCTACTTCTCTAGGCTAGGTGGGTAAGAAACCTGTTGTGTATGTTTGAAGGATAAGCAGTGGAGGAAGGGTCTGCAGCAATTATATATGGAAGCTTAGTAGTAACCACTCAGGTGCTAAGGTGCTGTGCTTGGAAGAGGGAAGCCAGCAAAGGGGCCAGAGAGCTTGCAGGCAAGACCCTCTCCTCAGACTTAGACAGGAACATATTCAAGAACTGAGGTCTGCTGGGGCTTGGTCCCCGCTTCCTGACTTAGTAAAAATTAACTAATTAATTAAAAAAAAAAATTGGGTGGCAGGCAGCTTGCTTCATTACAGAAAGAGAACTCGGGGCTAGGTGAGAGTCTGTTTGAGGCTTATTCAATGCTCTTTCCTTGCTGACCATATCCGCAAGGCTGGACTCCTAGATATCCAAGTCTCCTCCTCTCTTCAGTGGTATTAAACATCTCCTGGCCATGAAGTGACTCAGAGACCCTCCTACCAGCATTTTCAACACAGCAATCCGGATGCCAAGAGCTTACTGTGTGTTGAGCACTTGCTGCAGAAGCCACACCAAGTTGGACAGGCTGCCCATACCCACTGGCATCTGCCCTTGAATCCTGGGGCAGTGGGGAGATTAGCTAACATTTAAAAAGCTGAATAGTGTTTCACAGAAATCTAGCTACTGATAATGAGCTGCTCCCTCTATAGACCCCACTCTCCTAGGGCGCTGCTGGTTGCCAATGCCGGGCTAGCAGGGCAGAGCAGGCCCCTGTAACCTGTGCCTGGGAGTGGGGAGGTAAAGGGCAGCATGTCCCAGTAGGCCCGCCCCGCCCCGCCCATTCCCATAGGCTCCGCCCATCTCCGTCTAGCCTTAGGAGCTAGTTCAGCTGCTTTTAACCCTAGCTGAAATCCTACTCACCAGACTGCACAGCTGTGGAAGGATAGGAGGAGCAGCCCGTGTGGCCCTGGGCCGGAGGTCACCCTCGGCCCCATGCATTGCTGAGCCATCCGGGAAGCTGACACATGCGGTGTGCCTGATTGAGGAGCCCTCTGTAATGACCTCCGGGGGTTAGGGCTAGGGTCTGTGTCACCTGTCATTCCCCATCCTGTGCCAAGTAGGGACGTGGGCAGAAAGCACAGGGTGCCCTGCCTGCCCCCCTAGCCTTTCTGGTTTCTCACTCGCACCCAGGACTCCTCGGTGCATGGCTGTAGTGCCCAGCCTTCTCAGCGGCAGCACTGAGGACCCAGAAAACTGACCCAAGTCGGCTCCATGCGCCTTCGTCCACAACCAGGCTCCCTAGGCATGGAGCCCTTCTTCCGGAAGAGGCTTACTTTCTTGTCCTTTTTCTGGGATAAGATCTGGCCAGCGGGTGACTCGGAGGAAGACATCCCCCGGTTCCAGGGACTCGACGACAGCCCAGTGCTGGAGCAGCCCGCTGCCGTTGAACCCTGCAGCTTTTCCGCCCCACGCGCCCGACTCTTCCGCGCGCTCTACGACTTCACTGCTCGGTGTGCAGAGGAACTGAGTGTCAGTCGCGGGGACAGGCTCTACGCCCTCAAGGAGGAGGGTGACTACATCTTTGCACAAAGGCTTTCTGGGCCACCCTGTACAGGACTGGTTCCAGTCACCTACCTTGCCAAGGCCACCCCTGAGACGCCCTCAGACCAGCCGTAAGTATCTGGGCTTAGGAGGTAGGGCTAAAAGGCTGCCGTGCCCAGTGGAGGGTTTTGAGAGTAGGAAATAACCTGCTTACAGTCAGTAAAGGCTTATTGAGGGCCTGCAAGCACTGGGTTGAGCTGACACAGAGGTGTCATGTCAGTACAACAGGAATCACTGCATTGCTGAGGGGGGAACCCAGGAGTGAGCAAGTCCAGGGAACCAATTGCTGGATAGACCAGACAGACGCTCAGCATAGTCCCTGCGGGACCCTGCCTCTATACAGAGGCTTCTACAATATGCAGTGAGTGTTGCTGCTTCCAGGCCAGGAGCTGAGGTTTGAGATGTCTTTGCCAGGTGACATCGTGTTGCATTGCTTGGAAAGCTGGGGGCTACATCTGAGGTGTCCCCAGTCCTTCCAGGTACGGCAAACCAGGCCAGAGCCAATTGTTACCTGCCCCTTTTATCTACTCATAATCACCAAGCCACCTCAAACAGAGTCTAAGTGTGAGGATATACCCCTGACTGATTTGTTCTGGTGAATAGGTACAGTGGAGAGCCTTCTCTTTGCCCCCAAGGCTGGGAAGTCACTGGCCGTGGCTGGTTTTGATGCCCAACTCTTGTATACCAGCAAAGATGCAGCAGGGTCATGGGCAGGAACCGCTGGAAAGCTCTCAAGAACTTTTCTAGGAAACTGTCTCTGGTCTTGCACTCAGCTGGTCCCACAGCCTGAGTCATTTGCATACAAACCTCAGGCATCAGCATCGCTCAGATCCATCTCTAGCCTCCTGAGGATCCCTGAGCACAGCCTCCCAGGAGGTTTTGTGTGGTAGGTGAAGTGGAGCCATAGAAAGGAACCCAGGCACTTGCCCCATGCCGGCTTGCTGGCCCTCAGCAGTGGGTAGACTAGGCCGGGTAGCTGTTTTGGTAGAGGGGTCTCTCAGGTGTGGGAGAAGGAACTTGTGAACAGGTCCTGTAGGCTACTGGCATGGCAGGCAGGGCTGGGCTTAGTGGGGGAGCTAATGACTGGCTGGGCCTGGAGATCAAAGGGCTGGCCACACTTACGGTGTCATTAGTCCCAGAGCCTGGCCCTATAATCCAGAGAGAGACCCTTGAGGCATGCTCTCCACAGTTGAGGCTGCCGCAGAAGCCCAGCTGTATTCCACAGTGGTTTGTATCCTGCCATGGCTTCAAGGAAAGGCTGGGGCTATGTTGGAGAAACTTCCAGTTCTGGCTCTCCTCAGTCTTGGGCTGTTGTCCTGGGACAGAAGGTCTCAACTCCCGGACTACAGATCCTCTAAGTGAGGGCTCTGGCCCTTAGTAGTAGAAAGACAGGAAACTTCCAGCTTCCGAAATGAATTTGTGGACTTTCCTAAGCTGGTTGCCCAGCTCCATCTGTATCCTCGACAGCCCCTCACACTCATTCAGCCTGCCGATACTAACTCCTGCTTCTCAGGCCCCGTCCCTTTGCTAATCTTTCTGTCTCAGCCGTGCTCATCCCTCCTGCTCCAGCCCAGATCCACACCCTGTATATCCCGTGTATCCCGAGGAGTGGGGCTGGGCTGTCTGCTCTTTTGTGGGCTAACCTGATTCACACTGAGTGTCCCCTACTACTTTGCCTCCATCTGAAGGGACTAAGCTCATAGGCCTTTTCTTGCATTGCTGTGGTCCCCAACCCACTGGGTTTCTGGAAGCTCTCGGAAGTGGAAAAGCTTGGGTGTGAAGTCAAGCCAGCTGTGCAACATTGTCTGGGCCTTGGGGAGCAGAGGTGCTTACAATGGAGTAGATCTGGGAGTGACTCTGTCTTCCTGAGGTTGTTTCTGGCTCCTAAGAATGAAGGGTGTATCCAGGCATGGTGGTATGTGTTTTTAATCCCAGCACTTGGAGGCTGTGCCAGGTAGACCTTTGAGGCCAGCCTTGTCTACACAGTGAGTTCCAAGCCATCCAGGACTACTCAATGAGGTCCTGTCTTGGGGTTTCGATCTTTGTCTGGGGCTGTTAGCTTTTTGGTGAGGCCTGGTGGAACAAGGAAAAAGAGTTATATCAGAGTCCAGGTTAGTGGACAGTCATACCCATATGGAGGAGATGCCAGTCACCTGGTAGCCTGGGACCCCAGCTTCAGGTGCTGGGCACATTTTCTCCCTGAGAGGCAGCAGGACAGTTGAGGCCTCACATTTTGCCTGGGTCACGCGGCTGGGCCCGAAGGATGACTATTGTGTTCTGGATTTGCAGCTGGTACTTCAGTGGGATCAGCAGGACTCAGGCTCAGCAGTTGCTACTGTCTCCTGCCAACGCACCAGGGGCCTTCCTCATCCGGCCCAGCGAAAGCAGCATCGGGGGATATTCTCTGTCAGGTACCCAGACAACCCCTCACGACTTCGCATCCTGGGAGGGCTATCTTGCTAAGCTCTACCAGGCCAGACCCCCTTGACCTTGGAGGGGGGAATCCCTATACTGGTAGCCCTTCATATAGACATGGTAGTCATCAAGTTTCCTCCCTCCTTCCCCATCCTTCTCCCTCCTCCCCCCCTCCTCCCCTTCCTCCATCCTTCCCTTCCTCTCTTCCTCCCCACTTCCTCCATTCACCACCTCGTGGACTTAGTGTTTCATTCAGCACATACCTATGTAACACTTTTTGTCCTCAGGGTCCTCTGGCTGTCCTGTGGCCTATAGCTACCCATGTCCTCTCTTGCACAGAGTATTGTCTGCCTCAGTGACCCTATGGCCAGTCTGAGTGAAGCCACTTGGGATGCTGGGGTATGGGTGCCTAAAGCAGGTGTAGCCAAGGCATTGTTTTCCGTCTCTGATTCCAGTCCGGACCCAGGCCAAAGTCTGCCACTACCGCATCTGCATGGCACCCAGTGGCAGCCTCTACCTGCAGGAGGGCCGGCTCTTCCCCAGCCTGGATGCATTGCTGGATTACTACAAGACAAACTGGAAGCTGATCCAGAACCCTCTGTTACAGCCCTGCATACCCCAGGTGGATGATCTGAGACATTCCTCATATCTGGGGACTACTGAGGACCCTGTCTTAGAGTTCCTTGGCAAGATTCTGGCTAGATCTGGCTAGGAATACCCAGTGTCCAGTGGCTTCTTTATTCTGATGGAGTTGGTTCCCTTCACCAGCTTTATTTCCTCTGAGGCTGTTGGAAGACCATGGACCCTCAAGGGGTATAAGATGCACCCAGTTCTGTAGGGCATCAGGAGGAGTCAAGGCTAGTGTGGGAAGGCACCAGAGCTGCTTCAAGTCCTGAGGGCAGAAGCTGAGAGAGGAGATATTGTTTCCCCCAGTATCTGGTATTACTGGGTCCAGGGCAGCAATCTGGTTCCTCTGGTTCTGTAATGACAGCCTAGCCAGGGATTGTAATGAGTGTTTGTAAACGGATGTCCGGCTCTGGTAAAGGGGCCTCATAGGTCCCTGAAGCGATTAGCTTCATAGCTCTTGGCTTGGCCCTCCTGGAGGTCATCTCTGGTCTGCCCCTTGTCTCTGCTTGGGCCTGGAGTGAGGGTGTGCTTGGGAGGGAGAGGCTGAGGTCTGATGCTGGAGCTCTTCCTGAGACTCACAGGGAGGCTAGGTTCAAACGGCAGCTCAGCCTTCCTGCCCACTCTGCCAGGCGAGTCTCAGGCAGCACACTGAGTGTCCCTTCCTGCAGATGCCCCTGGCTCAGGACGAATGGGAACGGCCACGCTCAGAATTTGTCCTTCGGAGAAAGCTGGGTGAAGGCTTCTTCGGGGAGGTGTGGGAAGGCCTGTGGCTGGGCTCTATGCCTGTGGCGGTGAAAGTTATCAAATCAGGTGAGGCCTTGCAGCCAGGTTTGGGCAGCACTGCCCTCTGACCCTGGAGCCCGGGGCAGTGGTGGCCATGCAGAGTCCTACAGCGGCATCTTTTCCACAGCTGACATGAAACTGGCAGACCTCACCAAGGAGATTGAGGCACTGAAGAGCTTGAGGCATGAGCGGCTGATCCGGCTGCACGCCATATGCTCCGTGGGTGAACCTGTGTACATCGTTACTGAACTCATGGGCAAGGGCAACTTGCAGGTCTACCTGGGAAGTAAGTACCCTCCACTTGGGCAGTGAACACAGTCTCTGGCATTACCCTGTAGCAGCCACATCTACTAAACCTCATAACATGCATACCTTGGGTCCAAAAAGAAGGGTTGGTAGCCCTTTGGAAGGAGCACATGAGGCCTGGGTTGCAGACACCTGTTCCTACTGGGCCTCTGACCCACAGAGGCATCTGGGCCAGGCCTAGACTGGCTAAAGGAGGGAGTCAAAGCCTGGTGGTTCTGAGGCTGGGTCTGCAGTACAGGCAGGAGAAGGCTCCCTTTTCATCACCACCTCTGATCTGTTGCCTTGGAGCCCGGGTTGGGTACCGTTTTCCCCTGGGGATCCAGGCAGGTGCTGAGAAACAGCTTGCATTGAGGCCTGCGGTGATGACAGGACTTCCTTTTTTAAATTTTATTCATTGCCTACTAGGCCTTAGTAGGTGGTGCTGCTCCCACTTCCTCAGAGATGGGGGAGCCAAAGCCCAGAGGAAGCATGTTTACACACGCACTTGTCTTGTCAGTCATCATCCTGTGCCCTCAGGAGTACTGCCACCCAGCTCCTCTCTCTGCAGGCCCCGAGGGAAAGGCTCTGAGCCTACCTCACCTACTGGGGTTTGCCTGCCAGGTAGCTGAGGGCATGAGCTACCTGGAAGAGCGTCGTGTTGTTCACCGGGACTTGGCTGCCAGGAACGTGCTGGTGGGTGATGACCTCACCTGCAAGGTGGCTGATTTCGGCCTGGCCAGGCTGCTCAAGGTCAGTGGGGCTCTAGGCTCCTAGCCCCCCCCCTCCCCGCAGAGGGGAAGGCATTACTCTGAATTCCCCCCCATTACCCGTCATCCCCAGGATGATGTCTACTCCCCAAGCAGTGGCTCCAAGATCCCTGTCAAGTGGACGGCACCTGAGGCTGCTAATTACCGCATCTTCTCCCAAAAATCAGATGTCTGGTCCTTTGGCATCCTCCTGTATGAAGTCTTCACTTATGGCCAGTGTCCCTATGAAGGTGAGCCATCTGAGAGGAAACCATGACTCATCAGGGAAAGTTTAGTCTGTGGGAGGTAGCTCGGGGTCCATCCTGAGGGAAGAGATACACCCTGCCCTGGGAGTCACTGGCTCCCAAAAGGATAGGGTTGGGGGAATCTCTTTGGTGACACCCGGGCAGAATCAAGGGCAGCTGCTGCCTGGCTCTCCTTCTTGCTGGCCCTTTATCAGGAATGACCAACCATGAGACACTACAGCAGATCAGTCGTGGGTACCGGCTGCCACGCCCAGCTGCCTGCCCAGCAGAGGTCTACATGCTTATGGTGGAGTGCTGGAAGGGCAGCCCCGAGGAGCGTCCCGCCTTCGCCACACTGAGGGAGAAGATGAGTGCCATACACAGACGGCTCCATCCCAGCCTCACGTGACCCCAGTCTCTAGCCCCACGTGCAGCAGTTATGACAGCTGCTTCCTGAAGGGTGTCTCCCAAGGAAACGCTTGTCACCAACACGCACGGGAGATGCCGCACAGCTGGGAATGGCACCAGCCTCAGAGAATGCAACACTGGGGCCCCCTCACTGACATAGGCTGGTACTAGCGTGTACACACCAGATGGACAGACAAATGCAGACTGGACCTGGTCATGAGCACTCACTTAGAGGTGAAGGCTGGCGTAGTTTGAATTCCCAGTGTCTCCAAAGTGTTGATAAAGTATAGAGGAGGGGCTGTGAGGAGCTGCTGGGCAAAGGAGAACCAGCAGAGGCAGCAATTTCCACCCTGCCCTCCCTCAGCTCTCTCCTGGGATCAAGGATGAGAAGCCCGGTTTCTCTGGTCTCACGGTGGATTTGGCGAGGTACCCAGGGCTCCCGAGCATATCTCACCAGTACATGCTGTGTACTCACAGGGGACAGCGGCATCACCTGCCCCCACCCACTGCCCCCCAGGTACTGGCAAATCTTAGGCACACAGAGTCAGCCTCAATAAACATGCTCGGATGGATTCACCTACCAGCTCCCAGAATGAAGTGTTGGAGGCTCTCAAGGATGGGAGGAAGAGGTGAACCACACCCCAGAACCAGAGTTGCATTACAATGTGGACCCCCATGACGTTAATGGTGGAGAGCTGGAGCCAAGTGAGCAGCCCTTTCCAGCTCCCTGGCCCAGAGTTAAAGCCAGAAGGCTCTTCAGTTTCAGAAAGGGCAGACTGGTTGGTTGGTTGGTAGTCAGCACTCCAGGGCCTTTCCCAGATAGAAGGGTGGAATTCCTAGAAAGAGCAGTGGTTAGGAGGCAGAATCTTCTGCTTGGCAGGATTAGGCAGATATAGGTAGAATGCTGACAAGCAGACAATCTACCTTCTGGGGCAAAGCCCCCATGGGTCACTTTTGTGTTTGAGCGGGACACCTTGAGAAATTGCGCCCTGAGTCATTTAACACTTTTGGGCATTAGGAACAGTACACTGGGGGCTGTGCTCAGGGATCCAAGGTCATTTCACTCTCCCTGTATCTGGAAGGCAGAAAGGCTGGCAGTCCCCAAGAAGGGCTGGAATTTGGGGCCAGCTCTGTTCTGGGGAAGTGGGACTGGACTGAAGCTCTGACCTCTTGAGGGGAAGAATCTGAATCTGACAGTTGGCTGCTGTGGGCCCCCTGCTTTGCCAGCACAGAGCAGCTATGTGGGCTCAAGAGCTTGCATGGCATAAGGCGATAGCATTCTGATGTTAAGGGGCTACTGCGAGTCAAACTAGGAGGACACTAGAGATAGGATGGCACAGCCTGGGGAGAAAGATGGTGCTGGGCTTGTGGCCAAGCCATGGAAGCAGGTTTGGCTGGGTCCTGGCACATTCCTGTGTGTTTAGTCAGCAAAGATGAACAGGTCTGGCCCTCCTGGGAGAGGCCAGGGACTTTTGAGCTACCTGATATCTTCTATAGAGCTGCCCACAAGTCTCATATAGGTACATGTGGCTGTCAGGGATACAGCTTGGACTCAGAGATTTAAGACTCCAGGGCTCTGGAGCAGACAGGGAAGGCAACCATGGTGTTCTTGAGGCTGACCTATGCCAGTACCATCCTCCTTCCTTTCCTCTTCCTGTAATACATACCCCTTCCCCACACCTTGTTGGGAATGGAGTTGGGAACAGCATGGGGCTGTTCTTGATCCCCATAGGTAGAAGCAGGGAGTAGTGCCATTATCTCTTCAATGAAAGAAAATTCAAGGCCTAGTCCTCACTGGTAGAACATTTGTTTATCATGCATTTAAACCAGAATTTGCTCCTTAACATGAACCACCACACTCCCCCGCCTTAAAAAAAAATGTGTGTGTGTGTGTGTGTGTGTGTACATATATATTCAAATAGGTAGCCTTGTAGTGTTATTTCCCATGTCACTCATCCTTATAGACTTGTCACTTTCCCTCCCCATCCCTCTCTGTGGCTGTCTTCCAGACCCCTAAGTAGGAGCACCCCACAGTGGGTCAGCTGAGTGACAAAGGTGGTCAGGGCCCCTCTGGAAAGAGGGAATCTGGAGTTTTCAAGGTTTATTGCGGGGAGGAGGGGCAGGCAGGAAGACTGGAATTGGGGTAGCATGGAAGTGAGGGAAAGGGACACAGGGGGGGGGGGGCGGGCAGCAGGGCACAGAGCAGAAGGGAAGCCTGGGAAGAAAGGGAGGTGGGGCTGCAGAGGCCCTGGTGGTGTGGACACTTCCTAGTCATTACCTTTTGTGGCTGCCCTCGTGTGTCTTTACCTGGAAAGACAGGACAGTGCCTGCTGCTTGAGCTGAGGTCTATGGACTACAGTCATGTTTGAAGAGGCCAGGAAGTCCTCTAAGTCAGCCATAACCCCGTATGGAGGTCCATGCCTTCACATCCCTTGGCTCCTGTTGTCTCCCCAGATGTCAGGCTGTGGTCTAGCACGCTGTCCTGGGGCACGCTGTCCTGGGTGGCTTCTTCAGGATAAATCTGAGTGTCCTCACTTCAAGGAACCAGAGATTTGTAGAAGGCCTCAAGCAGGTCCCTCCTACCCTTGTTTCCAACACAGGCCCTGCCTGGCTCTCTTGATGCCATCCCTAGATTTAGTCCTATCTGGTGGCTAGGGAGGTGGCTGTCAGGACCGTCAAGTCCTTCATAACTCTATTGGTTGGTGTGTGTGCAGGAGGCAGGAGGGAAACCCTCCATTGGAGGGAGGCACCAGTCAGTATAGGAGAGGTTGTTGTGTTTTGTTTGTTTTGTGTCGAAAAGGCAGCACCTTGCTCTCTATTCTGTTCTTGCGTGTTCTAGCAACCTGCCCACCATCCTTGAAATTTCCTTCCACCCACTCCCCCCATCCTTCCGCCCCAGGACTCACTCCCCAGGGGCTAAGGGTTCAGCTGATACCTGTGTGCTCACCATCCAGTGGCCTGTTCCATGTAACCCGTGACTGGTTCTTGTCAAGGGGTTGTTTAGATGGCAGACTTCCACTGACTCACCGTGGTTTGATCCTGAGGACAAAGGAACATATACAGGGGGCAAAGGAGCCTTTGGGGGTGGAGACAGGATAATCCCTCTCCAGTGGGTGCTGGGTGTGGCTGCTCTCCTGTCATGAGGAAGTAGGTGTGATTAGCTTGCTGGGAAAAGCCCTGCCTACCCCTCCCAGCAGCAGCAAGTGTCCGTAAGCAGCTCACAGCTGCCTCTGTCACTGTCGAGCCTGCCATGATGTCTTGGGACGAGACCCACCTGGGCCCTAAATACACGGGCCTCTGGGACTTCACAGCACGGACAGATGAAGAACTGAGCTTTCGGGCAGGAGACCTCCTGCATGTTATCAGGAAGGAGGACCAGTGGTGGTGGGCCACGCTGCTGGATGCGTCAGGCAAGGCCTTGGCCGAGGGCTACGTGCCCCACAATTACCTGGCTGAGAAGGAAACTCTGGAGTCTGAGCCGTGAGTGACCCTGGAGAGCTGGCACAGGGCTGGGGGTGAGGTGGACATTGGGGCTGGACTGGGGAAGTTAGAAGGTTTAAGATCCTAGCCAGACATCAGCTGGTCACACTCTGATCCTTGACATTCTAGTACACAGGGTTGCTGATGCGGCCGTACCTCTGTGTGACATGTCCTTCTGACCCACCCATGACCATTTCCCATAAGTACTGTTCTGCTAGGACCCAGATAGGACAGAGGGCCTAGGGATTTTTAGGATGCTGGCTGTGAGAGACTAGATCTGTGTGGGAATTCAAGCGCTGTTGGGGGTGTGAAGTTTGCTCAGTTTCCAAACAGCCAGAACCAGATAAGCAACCTAGTTAAAGGAGAGGTGTGCTGGGGCACACCCATCTGTGTCACCTGCTGGGGGTGCTCGGTGCAAGCAGTTTTATCATGGCCCCTCAAACACCTTGGACTACTGCCCTCAAGCACACGCCTGAGCCCCTAGAGTCTTTAAGGAACTACAGTAGTACCCGGGGTTGGCATGGCCACAGACACCCAAGTAAGTACCCAAGCCATTTAGCTCGGAGCTAAGGCCGGGAAGGGTCTAGCAGGAGGGGTTTCTTGTTTTGCTCCTCAGACCCCCCCAACTCATCTCACAGTGAGCATCTGTTGTGCTCAATGCAAGATTATGAGCACACAAGGAGACAAGAAACAAGAGTGATAAATGGTACCTAGGACAGTTACGGAGACCTCATGACGAGAACAGGTAGGCATGGGTGGTGTCTATGAAAGACGGAGAGAAGATAGGTGGTGGCATAAGCCTTTAGCACCCAGGAGGTGAAGGCACATGGGTCTCTAAATTCCAGGGCAGCCTGTTCTACATAGGGAAGTTCTATTGAGAAAGAGAGAGGGGGAGAAGGAAGAGGGAGAAGAGGGAGAGGGAGGAGAGGAGAGAGAGAGGGGGAGAGGGAGAGAGGAAGAAGGAGAGGGAGAGAGGGAGAGAAGAAAGAGGGAGAGAGAAAAAGGAGAGGGAGAGAGAGAGAAGGAGAGGCGAGAGGGATGAGAGGGAGAAGGAGAGGAGAGAAGGGAGGAGAGGGAGAGAGAGGAGAGGAAGAGGGAGAGGAAGAGGGAGGAGAGGAGAGAGAAGGAGAGGAGCGAGGGAGAGGAAGTAGGAGAGGGAGGAGAGGGAGAGGGAGGAGAGGAGAGAGGGAAGAGAGAAGAGAGGAAGGAGAGGGAGAGATCATGTGGCCAACATGGCAAGAGCAAAGGCCCTAAGGTCTGAATAAATCAGAGGAGGAGCACAGCAGAGGAGGCAAAGTGGTCAGAGGAGTGAGTAGGAGAGATTCTTTAGTTTTGCAGGACCTGAGGAGGTGGGTTTCAAGGGCCTGAGCTGAGTGTTAGGCTCCTACACGGAGCCCATGTTCCAACTGCTCTTGAGGGCGTTGGAGATGCCACGGACAGAGATCACCTATGGAATTCCAACGCTTTACCTGTAGTTCAGTTCAGGCAGGTCCCATCCCTCATGTTGAAAGCCAGCGTGTACAAATGCTTTTGAATGGGAGAATAAACATGCGCCACTGTGTCTGTGCAAGCACGTGAGGGTGTGCGTACTTGTGTGTAAGAATGTATGCACTTGTGCAAGTATGCAAATGTGAATGCATGGATAGGAATTCGTGTCTGTGCACATAAGTGCACATGTGCAAATGGCTATGTGATTATGTAAACGCGTGTATGAAAGTATAAGCCAGGAAGCAGCACTGGGGAGTTGCTGTTGAGATATCTCTCCCACCTACGTCTGGACCAAGGCTGGCGTCTGTGGCTCTGGACCCAGTTACGAGACATCCACACGACGGGATTGCAGGCCTTGGGGGATAGACTGATCCACGGGTGGTCATCTTTCAGAGCAGGATGGTAGGTAGTGCTGGGCCACCAGGACACGTACTGGTGTCCAGAACAAGCCATGTAGGTCTTTCAGGGCTCCTGATGGACCGAGAGGTTGGGAGCAGCATGAGAATCAGCTTAGTTGGGGTTGGGAGTGTGAGGTAGGACTCCAGATAGGCAGGGCAAAGGTTAGATTGTTGAGAAACCGGGTGGATGTGAGGCTGGGGTGAGAATCATAGGCTGAGGCTGACTTTCTCCCCTGCAGGTGGTTCTTTGGTTGCATCTCCCGCTTAGAGGCCAAGCACAGGCTGCAGGCTGAGGACAACTCCAAGGGTGCCTTCCTGGTCAGAGTCAGCCAGAAGCCAGGAGCAGACTATGTTCTCTCTGGTACTGCTTCTCAGACCTTCCCTCATCTATGCTAGCTCTGAGGCTTTCCCGACAGCATGGTGATCTGCCTTTCTTCTGATTGTGAAGTCTGGGACATCTTCCTCTTCCACTGACCCCCTGACCCTGTGGTCCAGCTACCCACTTTCAGCCTCTGAGGCAGAAAGCCAGGCACTCCAGGTTGGGTTGTTTCCCTGTGCTTTCTGGCATGTCCTGTATGTGTCATGGAAGCCAAGGCTCTGTGGGCATTCCATTGTGCACACAGCCCGATAACCTAGGAGCGAAGGAAACAGAACAGCCATGGCTTATGACAGGAAGGCCAGGTAGCCATGTGCAGGCAGTGTCCAGGGTGGGAACGGGCAGGCAAAGTGGGGGACATACAAGGTGGGATGCCTGCTTATGCCTCCTTCCTCCGGCCACCCACCCCAGTGCGGGATTCTCAGGCCGTGCGACATTACAGGATCTGGAGGGACGATGAGGGCCGGCTGCATCTGAGTGAGGCGGTATCCTTCCCCAGCCTATCTGAGCTTGTGGACTACCACAAGACCCAGAGCCTGTCCCATGGCCTGCAACTGACCATTCCCTGCTGGAAGGTAGGCCACTGGCTCATCTGTGACACAGTTGTTCGGGGTCAGACAGGTGGAGTACAGTGTGGGGGCAGGAGGGGCTCAGAAAGGGGTATTCCTCTTGGCTGTCAGTCACTCTTCTTACTCTGACTCCTCAGAGCTCAGTTGTGTTCCTGCTAAATTCTAACCTATGGTAGGCTGGGTGATAAGTCACTGGCCAATTGCCTGAGGGGGCTTATTGACCTTGGTGAATAAAGACAGCTGCATTTTTTTGTGCAGGATGCTCAGATACTACTGTGCTCTAAATTTAAAGGTAAATAGGGATCCTCATGTGGGGTTCAGAGCAAACCCTTCCTGAAGACAACCCGAGTGACCCAACCACCACTCCTACCACCACCATCAATCACCCTTTCTGTCTCTCCAGCACAAAACTGAGCCCTTGCCCCACTGGGATGACTGGGAGAGGCCAAGGGAGGAGTTCACACTCTGTAAGAAGCTGGGGGCCGGCTACTTTGGGGAGGTCTTCGAAGGGCTCTGGAAAGGCCAGGTCCGTGTGGCTGTGAAGGTGATCTCTAGAGGTGAGCAGGTTCAGGCCCACTCAGCTTGGTCACATGCTACTTACCCTCAGTCCTACCAGTGGGTACTACCTCACTGGAGGTATCTCAACACGCTTACGGGGTACCTACAGCATCGTGGTGGGAGTAATTTCTTTTGGTCGTACCCATTTTTTATTGAAACATCACTGGAAATTTGAGTTTCGCCTAGAATCCCAG
Source organism: Cricetiscus sungorus (assembly GCA_030556225.1). Lineage (NCBI taxonomy): Eukaryota > Metazoa > Chordata > Mammalia > Rodentia > Cricetidae > Cricetiscus > Cricetiscus sungorus. The sequence goes on from JANBXA010000429.1 coordinate 666,300, forward strand.
CCTCACCCTCAGGTTTATAAATGATACCTCAAGGATCGGGTCAGTCAAGACCTTGAAAACATCCAGCTGGGAAATTTTGACTCTGGCAGTTGTGACCAGGTGGGGCATAGGAGGGCAGATGGACACATCAGGCTTGGGACACTGAGGCCTTGGTGGTGGTGGCTATAGTGTTGAAGCTCGGGGGTTAGCCTTTGTCTTCCTAGGCAGACCGTATTTTCTGAGCTGCTGCAGGAGGCCTGGACCTCCTACTTGGGTCCCAGGCCAAAGACTATATTCACTGAGCCTGCTGTCTCTCAGACAACCTCCTGCACCAGCACACCTTCCAGTCTGAGATCCAGGCCATGAAGAAACTACGGCACAAGCATATCCTGGCACTGTATGCTGTGGCATCCGCAGGGGACCCTGTCTACATCATCACGGAGCTCATGCCCAAGGGGAGCCTGCTGCAGCTATTACGGGGTAAGTGGTGAGCTCCACCCTCCTTTCCCTAAGGTGAAAGTGTTAGAGGCAGTAGGAGACACACCTAAAAGAGACAGTAGACCAGTACTACCATGATACAAGCCTGGTACATGAGCTAGTTTGTCGGAACCCATTTCCTATGGTGGGAGGCCATGCTTGGCCTTAATGCGTGGGAGAGGGGCTTGGTCCTGCCCCAACCTATTGTACCAGACTTTGTTGACTCCTCATGGGAGTCCTTACCCGTGAGGAGGAGTGGAGTGGGGGTGGGCTTGGGGGGAGGTGAGGTGGGTGAAAGGAGGGGTGGGAGGGAGAAGTGTAGTTGGAGTGTAAAATGAAATTTGAAAGAATAAATAAATTATAAGGAAAAAGAAAAGACCCGCCAGACGACATTCAGATCCTACCCATCCCTGTTTGACCCACACAAAACAGCCAGGAGCTCCCAGAAGAGCTTGTTGCTTTTTTGTTTAAGAAGTTACTTATTTATTTAGTTTTTTAAAGTGGTGGTGGGTGGGGTAGGGGCTCAACAGTTAAGGACACTTACTGTTCTTGCAAAGGACTAGGGTTCAGTCCCCAGCACCCACATGGTGGCTCACAACTATCCATAATTCTAGTTGAAGGGGATCTGACACCCTCTTTTGGCCTCGGTAGGCATCAGGCATGCATGTGGTACACAGACATACATGCAGGCAACATACTCAGGCACATAAACCGTATTTTAAAACTAAAGATGGAAACCAGGCAGATAGCCAGGTGCCTTTACTCCCAGCACTCGGAGACAGGCTGATCTCCGAGTTTGAGGCCAGCTTTGTCTACAGAGCGAGTTCCAGGACAGCCACGGCTACGCAGAGAAACACTGCCCCTCCCCCACAAAAACCTAAAGATGGAGAACAATCAAGGAAAGACATATACATGTATACATGTGCACATATCCCCTTATACACACAAAGTGAAAAAATAATTGGCTGGAGAGATGGCTCGGTGGGTAAAATGCTTGCTAGGCAAGCATGAGGACCTGTGTTTGAGTCTCCAGGACTAACGTAAAGCTAAGCATAGAAGCACACATATCTGTTATCCCAAGGCTCCTACAGTGAGATGGGAGGAAATGGGAGAACCCTTGTTTTATCTGGCTCTGCAGTAAATAACAAGAACCCTCCTTGAATATGTCAATGGTGAAGACTAACACCCTCGGTTGTCCTATGACCTCCATACACATGTGTACATGCACATACATATACAACAGATAAAAAACCAAATGAATTAAAGTATGACAAATCTACTAGTCACTGATCATAATATTTGAGCTATAGATAAGCACGTAAAAGAACACCCAACCACAATTTCTATATGCACAGTTAACTGAAGTCACTTACTATAGGCTCTATGATCTGCTTCAGCCTACCAGCGCCTCTCTTCTTCCTGAGACCTGCTGCCCAGCCATACCTATGCATCCTTATACCCAAACACACTGTAAAACACTGACATACACAAATATAGACATTCACACATGGGATAGACATACCCTCACACATGTAGACGCAACTCATCTCACCTACTGTTTTCTTCAAAACAAAACCAGACCATCTCCACCAGCTGAGATTCTGTGCAAAGATGCCACCAACTTCATACAACAGGGACAGGGAATGTGGCAGTGTAGGACAATCATGCCCGGGGTATGTGTATTAACATATCACTAGCATCTGGAAGAGTAAAGTTGTGTAGTCTTCGGCAGGAAGTAGTCTTCAGAGATTAAATGCCCCTTGTAGGTGTAGCTATTAGTGTTCAGGCATCTGCACTGCCCTGTCCTTGGGGCTCTGACAAGATACACCCTCAGCTGCAGCCACTCAGAGCAACACCTGTGCACATTCACTATCTTCCCTTTTAAAAGGGCCCTGCCCACCTCCCATTCCTCTTTCTCTTCCTCTCCCTGTCTGTCCCCCTCCTCTTTTTTCTCTCTCCCCCCCATTCCTTTCTCCTTCTCCTCCCATCCCCAGAGGCTGGTCTCCCCCCTCCCCCTTTTTCTGATCTCTTTCCTTATTAAACCTCTGCTTGAACCCTGCCCCACGGCATCTTTCTCCAATGCGCTGCTTTTCTTAAATTACAGCAGTAGCACTTGTTGGATGCGCAACATCTAGAGAGTTCAGGGGCTACACTACACCAAGAATATCTTGTAGCAACATCTTTGTCCTTAGATTGCTTCATAATTCCCAGGAAGTGTGTGGGACACACAGCGTGTGTGCTCTTTGTCTCTAAGTACTGCAGAAGGTCTAGGACTGTCCACTTTCTAAATAAGCCAGGCCGGCTGCCCTTTGTTGGAGCCTTCATAGCCCCAACAAATGGGGACTGAGCTCTGGCCACCTGACTCTGGCCTCTGATCACCCTTCAGACTCTGATGAGAAAGCCCTGCCTATTTCGGAGCTGGTGGACTTTGCATCCCAGATTGCTGAGGGCATGTGCTACCTGGAATCTCGGAATTACATCCACCGTGACCTGGCTGCTCGAAATGTTCTTGTTGCAGAGAACAATCTCTGCAAAGTGGGGGACTTTGGGCTGGCCAGGCTTGTCAAGGTAGGACTCTCAGAGGTAGACGCCTGCAGCAGGATATGGGGTTTTACTTCCCAAGCCCTGAGCTGAACCCAGCCTTGGGCAAGATGAGTTCTTGATAGGGTGTTGTTAATAGGCAAGGCAATGGCTTCATTCATATAGCCACATTGGCCCGGCTCTGGGTACCCTGGACATAGCCATGTACACTGAGCTTTTCCTGTCCCCACACATTGCAGCTGCTGTCCCCTTGTCGTGCCCTCCTGGTGGCCAGAATCCCAGTGATTTGGCACTTTTGATACACAGAGCCTAGCTGTGATTCTAGCAGCATTGGTGGCAGCTGCCTCTGGTAGCAGAGGGGTGGTGTCATCAAGAGGTCAGATGATAAGGCAGTGTGTTTACACCTGCCCGTTAGGACCTTGGCATCCATGCTTGTCCATGCTGCACAGGAAGGGCACAGGTGGCATTCCCTCCAGTGTCAGGGCCCCACCATAAGTCATCTTATTACAGGAAGACATCTACCTTTCCCACGACCACAACATCCCCTACAAATGGACAGCACCTGAGGCACTCTCCCGAGGGCATTACTCCATCAAATCTGATGTCTGGTCTTTTGGGGTTCTCCTCCATGAAATTTTCAGCAGGGGGCAGATGCCCTACCCAGGTATTGCCCCAAGAATGCCCCAACTCTTGATAGGCAGTGAGGTGGAGTGGGGGCAGGTCTTGAATGGCTGGGATAACTGGAGGCACTTTCCATAGTCTCAACCAGATCCCACCCTGTTTCATCCCTTGAGTATCCAGAAGCATGCTGTTGAGATCGCCTCCAGGAGACACTGTCCTCAGGGAAGCAACAGCCACAGTATGCTGGAAAATGTCCCGAGCATGTGGTGGTCATTCTTGTTGGAGGCAGCATGCAAGAGGGGGCCAAGGACAGCTGGGTGTGACTTCCAGGGATTGGAGGGCAGACATCAGCCTCTTAACTCTCATTTCTCCTCTCTCATGGGCCACAGGCATGTCCAATCATGAGGCCTTCCTTAGGGTAGACGCCGGCTACCGCATGTCATGCCCCCTGGAATGCCCACCCAACATGTACAAGCTGATGCTCAGCTGTTGGAGCCAGGACCCCAAGCAGAGACCTTGCTTCCAAGAACTGTGTGAGAAACTCTTAGGCATCACCAGGTATGAGAACCTGGTCTGAGCTCCTTGGACGTGGCCAGAACCCACAGAAGAGGGGCTTCATGATTACCTTGGACCTCCATTGAAGGTGTGCAGTGTCCTTCATCTTACTGGGATAGGAAACGTATCACACATACCTCAGATACTGCTGTCATGCATGCTGTCAAGGAAAGAGTGAAGGAGACATACTTCCTTCCCGTCTATTTTCTTCCAGGAGGCAGTCCACAAAATCCAGGCAGCCATCCTGGATTCTTCTTCCCATCTTCTGTGAAGACTCCATGGGACAGAGAAACCAAGAGTCTAAGCAACAGGCCTCACTTTCAGGGCACACCTGTCCTTGGCCACTCCTCTGCTCAATTGTCGGCACGCACCCCACCCCTTGGCCCCCTTGCTTTGACTGGTTCCTGTGACACAGAACAAGTTTCAGAGCTTTAGGTCCTTCCCCTTCAGAGATAGCTGTTTCCGTCCTGAGCTCCTGAGACAGAACATTCTCAGAGAAACTGCCGCCTTCGTGCTCTGCCTCTTCCTCCATTCGCCCTTTCCTGTTTGGACCCGAGTCTTCCCAGATGGCTCTGGTCCAAGCCTGCTTTCCCGTGTGTCTCCAGTGTTCCTGAACCCACGCTTGACCCCTTCATCCCAGCCAGACTATCTGCTCTTAAGATGTGTGAACATGCCCGAACCTCTCTTGAGGAAATGTCCTCTCTGTGTCCAAGAGATGACACTGTCTGTCTATTCTGCTTCCTGTAAAGTCAAGCTCTCTTTTAAAAATATAGTTCTCAGAGATATAACTGTCACTAGATAGGGAGAACACAGAGAAACATTTGGAAACAGGGCAAATGAAAACTCTTAGAATCTAAGTGTTTTGCATAGACATTAGTTGAAAACTAAGTAATTGAAACTTTCTTTTTCTTTCTTTCTTTCTTTCTTTCTTTTTTTTTTTTTTTTTTTTTTCTTTTTGCCAAGAACAGAATTTGGGCCAGGCTTGGTAGCACACACCTTTAATCCCAGCCCTCAGGAGGTAGAGGCTAGTGGAGCTCTGTGAGTTCTAGGCCAGCCTGGTCTACATAATTAGTTCCTGGACAGTCAGAGTTACATAGAGAGATCCTCTCTTAAAACAAAGCAATACAAAACCATTTTTTTTGTATCTGTTTTGTATCTGTTCTTATCAGTTTAATACAAAAACATTTTTAAAAACCCATAAAACAAAAAAAAATCAAATTACATTTCTGTTCAGATTGGCCTAAAGATGAGTGTTCATTAAATATCCCTAAAACCTTTCAGAAATATAGAAACAAGGTCAAATGTTAAGATTATGATCTAGAATAATCTTTAAGAGTACTGGTAAAACTAAAACCAGGTATGTTTCCAGACATGTCGTTCCTAAACACAATACAGCTAGACCAGTGGCTCTCAACCTTCCCTAATGCTTTAATGCAGTTACTCATATTGTGAACCTCAACCAAAAAAATTAATTTTGTTTCATAACTATAACTTTACTTCTCTTATGAATCATAATGTAAATATTCCTGGAGATAGAGGTTTGACAAGGGGGTCATGATCCACAGGTTGAGAATTACTGAGCTACTAGACTTTTTTTTTTTTTTTTTTCCCATTTCCAGGGTTTAAACAAGTTTTCTAATTTTACCGGGTATTTACATTCTGAAACCAGAAATGGAACCCAAGAGCAGCATACAGAGGAAGGACTTGAGGGGATGGTGGTCTTTGCTTCTGTGGTGTTGGTGACATTTGCTAGATTTGTCAGGTAGAACAGCTTTGTGATGACACCTTGTGAAGCCTTCATGCCCATAGCTGATGAGTGAATAGGAATGTAAGTCTGGTGAAAGTTTAAATAAACTTTTTAACAGTGAAAGTCATCTTCCATCCTTAAGTTTGCTCAGATTTGAGAAATTTAGTTATTAATTCAGCATTGTTGCAGTAATTAATAAGGAAACATAAACTTAAGCTGATCTGCCTGTGGCTGCCTGATATTACACAGGGCGGAGAAGTTAGGTGTGCTTGGGTCTGTAAGTATGAGACCCTGCTACAGTGCCTGCAAGGGTTTTTCTTCGGTGGCATGCTGATAGCCACAGTTCATGGGTGCTTACTTCCCAGTTTTCACTGGAACTGGGGGACGCAAGAGTTAAGAAGGATAATATATGTAATTAGAACCACTGGAAATAACAAGAGAAACCACCTGTGTGCAAAGCAGACAAGGAAAACTGTGTTCAGAGAGGAAGATAACCACTGAGTGTTACAGATGATGAAAAAGAAAAACAGGGAGAAAAAGCTGATGGATTTCCCCACCCCTACTTTTGGGGACAGGGTTCTCAGTGTATCTCTGGCTGTGCTGGAGCTCACTCTACAGACCAGGCTGCCTCCGTGCTGGAATTAATGACATGCACCACCACATCCAGCTTGTTGATACTTCTTAGATACTCAAAGGCCTGATGGAACGGAATCTTATCTCATGCTGTCACAGCTAAGGACTAAAAGGATTTATCCAGAGGTTTTTTTGTTTGTTTGTTTTTTGAGACAGGGTTTCTCTGTGTAGCTTTGGAGCCTGTCCTGGCACTCACCCTGTAGACCAGAATGGCCTCCGACTCACATAGATCCACCTGCCTCTGCCTCCCAAGTGTCAGATCGAAGGTGTGCCATTGCCACTTCCCAGCAATTTAGTTATTTTAAATTAGCTTAGGGGCTGGGGCTGTAGCTCAATTGGTAGAGCACTCACCTAAGAAGCATAAAAGTCTTGGGTTCCATCCACAGCACTGAATAACCAGGCATGGTGATACACACCTGAAATCCTAGTATCTGGGAGGTGGAAGCAGGAGGGTCAAAAGTTCAAAGGCATTCTCTCCAACATGGCAAGTTTAAGACCAACTTGGGGCTACACAAGACCTTGTCCTAAACACCCCCCACCCTTAAAAAAAAGAATAATTTAGTAATAATATAGACATAAAACTAGTTTAGCATGAAAGATGTCTATTTACAAGTTCCCAAAATCTTGCAATCTTAAATGAGTTTAACTTAGGTAACCAGCCTAGGGTTTGTGTTCAATCTCATATTTCCTTCATGTTGTGTGTGACTCAGTCTTTGCTTATTGAAGGACAAGTTTTGTTCAACCACATAGCCTAGATTTCCTTTAAACATCTTATTAGTTCACTTGAATAGATAACTAAGGTCATACCTAATCAAGTGCTTGACAATTCCGAAAACCAATCCTAGGTTCAATTCTCCTAACTTTAAGCCAACTCTTAAGTTTCCAGAGGGGGCCTTGCAGCCTCAGGATTTCTCTTTTATAAAAAGAGAGCAATTAAACTAGGCTTATTTGATGCCATGGGAAGCTTTGTCAAATACTAAAGCATAATGCCTTCTTTAGGTTGTATTTGTTACAGGTGTTATTCATATGAGCTGTAGAAAATTCCTGAAAATCTGGTATATCCAGGTATAATTAAATTATACTTAAACATGTGTCATAGACAATTAACAGCTCCTTAAGCATGGCTTCCTTTCACAAATGTTTGTTTTGACTCTCAGAGATGAGAAGTATCTATCAACTTCTCTTGCAAGGTGTTTACACAGGTATCCATATCGTCTTAGAATCGCTGTCTTAGTGCTTCTACACTTTATCATGAAAGTGGTGGGCTCACTGCCATCCCCAGGTAAGTCTGAGTGACCTGATGTTGTACGTCTCTTTAAAACAACTTTAAATTTTGCTGGTTCTGAAGGTGTTTTTGTTTGTTTATTTTTAAGGGAATCTTTCCCTTTACTCCATCTTACTTTGTGAAAGGTGAAATGTGTGTCTTTCTCCTTCCTGACTTTCCAAGACTCTCTGTGTTACTATCTGGTTCTCTGCATTTGCATGTGAAAGTGAGGGGACAATTTCAGGTGTTTTCCCTCCAGTGTAATTTTAAAAGAAAGGATCTCTCACCAATTAGACGACGAGGGTAGGAGGCTAGCTAAGCCCAAGAGTCTGCACTCCAGGACTGAGATTAACAGGCACTACCACATCTAAGGTGGAGCTCAGGTATTCACACTTTGCAGGGTAAGCCTTTCTGTATCAACTGAGCTAATACCTCGGCTCCAGGTACAGGGAATAACTTAAAAACTAAGGGTGACTTCACAGTGGCAAGGCCTTGTGGGGAGTACTGTCCTGTCTCCTTAATATGTGGCTGCCTCATTATGAGAAAGTGTGACTTGAGAAGCCACAGGACCTTTTGAAGAGGGAGCTACCCAAACCCACAGGTGCTGCTGGCAAAAGTCTTGTGGTATGTATAGCATGGATGTGGCTGCCTGGCTTGAACACACTTTCAAAGTCTAACCTGAGATTCTGAGAACAAAGTCCCCACGTTACAAACACAGAGACTTCAGAGAAAATACAACTCACAAACGAGAAACCCTAGTGACCGTGGAATGATGCTACATGCTACCCAGGGCTGTTGGCTGTCCCGGCTTCCAGTTCTGACAATGAGCAGCTGCAATCAGCAGCTGTGTGGGCATTGTCTGGACATTGTCTGGACACTGCAGCCTCAGTGGAACACATTTCCTGTACTAAGCCCAAAGGTGGGAAGAGCCGCCTCCTCCTCCATAAGCCACCTGGACACCCCAAGGGCAGGCTGGCAGGAGGCTCAGCTGTCAGAGGTACAGGCCTCAAGCTCCCTAGGGAGAGTGCTTTGTTTACGGCAGATGGATGAGGCAGCAGGAGGGCCTGCTGTGCCATACTCAAGTCACCCTCCACGGTTCCTACACCCTAGACTACTTGTGGCTAGAATATTACCCTCTCAGCCTGTGCCAGCATCTCCAATCTTGGGGAGCCATCCATGCAGCTAGGTCATCCACCAGGTTCCTTTGTGGGCACAGGGTCCCTCCAGCTGAGAGCTCCCAAACTCAGCCAGAGGCCAAGCCTTCCCTGGACTGTCTACCTAGTGGTTAACTGCCACCCTACGCTCTCTAGGAACAGAGGTACCCCAGCTTCTTTGGCCAGGCCCACTTGAGAGGACATCTCACCAGATCTGGGGATATCACTGGGAAGGTGTGGGTGCCCATAAAGATGGCTGCACTCCATCTTGGCACAAGGACAGAGAGTTCAAAGCTGTCCTCAGCAAGTCCTAAGACCTAAAGGTCAAAGGTGTGGCTGAAGAAGGATGTTTTAGTCTAACAACAGACCTGAATCTGTGGTGTGGCTACTCCTGACTGTCAAGGCTAGGGAACAAGAAGTTTAGAGTTAAGGTGTGGTTACTGAACCCTTGGAATGAGTGAGGAAGAAAAGTCTGTTCCGTATACATGATACCGTGTTCCGCTTTTTGGTTATGTATATAAGAGTGGCAAAAAATAAACTCGTGGCGTTTCAGTATTGACCAATCTGCCCTCCTGATCTTTATTCTGTCTCTCTGTCTTTATTATCTATAGCTAGCCTTTCCCTCATCCACACTCCCCCACTCAGGCTTGGACCTGGGGCTGCTTGGCTGGCTCCGACAGGAAGGGTCTCAAAGGAGCTGTCAGGAAGACCTGGCAGCTGGGCAGCACCCAGCAAGAAGAAAGGCTGGATTCAGTAAGGCCTCAAACACACCAGGGGGAGGAGGGCTGCTGAGGGTTTATTTTCTGCTTGGTGCAAGGCACCGTCATGGGGTCAGGAAAGCTCAGTGCTGTGAACCAAGTGGGGGGCTCTCTCCAGCTCCTGCTGGTGTCTATTGCCTGCTACGGCCTTCCTACTTCACAGGGTGGGGTGGATGGATGGGGCTCTGGCCTAGCACCGCTGAAGTTGAGTTTGCTGTGGTTCTGCTAGGTCAGGACGGGGCCCTCGTGTTGGCCTGGTCAGGATCGATGGCTGGCTGCTGCTGCTTCATGGTGTCAGGAGCCAGGCCACGGGTGATCCGGCTTCTGGAGGCCTGGGAGGATTCTGCAGAGCTGCAGGGATAGGATAAGTCAGAGGCTGTTTTAACCGGGAACACTCCCACAAGATGGAAGATGGACTCACTGCTCAGGAGACTCCAACACTGTGGTCATGAATGGGAGGGTGGACTTCCCGAAAAAGAAGCTGGCCCACCAGTGGCCACCGTCAACCTTGGGGAGACCTGAGAGGTGCAAAGGAGGGTCAGGATGTTGCCATCCCAGTGGGGTCCTGTCCCTTCCCACGCTCTCCCCATCTCAGGATGTGAACTTTGCCCTTATGCTGGCTGGTTCTGCACTCACCCGGGGGGTGGGGCACGGCGTCCCCGGGGTAGTCTGCACTTCCGCAGGAGCTGTTGCTGGACGAGGAGCCCAGGCGTCCTGGGGAGGGGAGGCTGGTCAGCCACAGGGCGCTGGCCCAGCTCTGGGCGGGGCCGGCGAGGGGCTACTTACGCCGATAGTAGTCGTGGGTGGCCACGAGCGAGCCGCTGGAAGGGATGGCTGCCATACTTCAGGACCCGCGCGCTGTGGGGAGCCCTGGGCAAAACGTGCGCCTGGTCACTACAGAGAACTGGGTTCCAAGTCCCTCAGCCCTGTCCGCTGCCAGGCTTCCGGGTGGCTCCAACCAGCCCGGACCGGCTGCACGGGGAGACAAAGGCGCTTTGTATGCGCCCGGCCCCTAGAAGGCGCGCGCCTCCCCCAGCTGGCTGCCACCACCTCCACTATTACCGTCACCCTCACCTCGGCGGCGACCCCTCCTCGTAGACCTCGGTGCACGATCACGGGTGGTAATGCGTAGGGCACTAGGCCGAGGAACCCATTTGCAGGGATAATCCACGGGAGCCTTCAGCGCTACGACCCGTGCGCTATGCGCACGCGCGTACCTACTCTTGCCTGCACGGGCCACAACACACGCAACACGGCGAGGCGGAGCAAGCGGCAAGGCCCCGCCTCCATCGGGGAGGCCCCATCCTTGAGATCTTTGAGCCCTCCTGAGCTTTATTAGATCCGCCCTAGCACGATGAGGTCCCGCCCTTCCCTCTTAAACTCCACCCTGAGCCGAGCGAGGATCCGCCCCACCTTTTGCAATGCTAGGTTCTGCAGGTTCCACCTCGGCCCAAACAACCTTGATCAAACATCAGTGGTCCACCTCTACGCAAAGTCCAGCTCTGCTGCTTTTCTCTTCCTGGTTCGGACTGGGAGCACCTTGCCCTAGAGAGATAGAAGTGGTTAAAGTATCTCCTGCCCTCAGTCTGTACCACCCCCTCGGATGTGGCCAAACCGTAGCCCAGCCTATTTCCTTTTACTTGCTATTGTCCGCTGCCTGCGCCGGTCCCCGCAGGCTTTGTTTTCCAAGTGCCTCACTCCGACTCTTGGCAGAGTGAGTCTAACATAAGTAAGCACAGGGATAGCTGCTAATCCTCCCCCACCCCCCTCGGTGCATCCCTGCATCGCGATCCCCCTTTTCTGCCGCACTGGATGGTGCCTGGAGCCCTCAAGCGGCCCTTCAGGGATTAGCCCGCTGTTGGGAAGCTGAGGCGTCACCCGTGTCCCTTCCAAGTCCTGGAGAGGAGTGACTGGAGATGAGGTACAGACGAAGGCTTGGGGGCGGGGAGAACTGCTAACAGAGGCAGTCTCTGGTTACTAGCGTCAGGCAGAGAGGCCTGCACTATTGCACGACTGGTCAGAGTCCTGTGTTTGGGGGAATCAAGTGCTTGGAGCTCTTGGGCTGGCCAGCACCCTCTTGTCCCCTTTCCTTCCCAGGCAGTCAGTTTTCTGCCAGACCCCCATGGGGACTAGGTGGACCATAAGCCAGCATGCTTCTCTATAACCAGAGATGCTTAACTAGCCTTCCTGGGGTTCAGGGAGAACCTGGACTAGTAGGACCCAAGCGGTGCTCTCATGGTCCTGAGGTCTCAAGGAGGCTTTGGCTGAGACCCTTTGCTTGAGTTTGTTGAGACTCACTCTGTGCAAACATTGAGCTAGGCCTGGGGAACCAGACAAGAATCGACCCAGAAAGGGTGCTGCTGGTTCAGAGGCAATAGGGACAAGGGTAAGGTTTGAGTCGAGGTATAGTGAAAGAGAGCTAAGGCAGATTGGCCAGTCCAGGTGACATCAGGAGGGTAAGACTTCTGCCCAAACCAGGGTTGCTTCATGGCTTCAGACTTTGTGATTTACCCTGGACCGCCCTGACCAAGTGTGTGGGCATCTCCAATGGTTATTAGCTGTTTCTTCTAGTGAAACATCTCTGGAAAGGAAGTAAGGAATCTCTCAAGAAAACAAGAGAGTTGCTGGAGGTACTGGTGGTGGTGGTGCACGCCTTTAATACCAGCACTCAAGAGACAGAGGCAGGCAGATCTCTGTGAGTTCAAGACCAACCTGGTCTACAGAGGTAGTTCCAGGACAGCCAAAGCTACACAGAGAAACCCTGTTTTGAAAAACCAAAACCAAACTCTGAATGGCTCAAAGCTTAAGAGCACAGGCTGCTGTTCAAGAGGTCCTTAGTTCAATTCCCAGCAACCACATGGTGGTTCACAATCATCTGTAATGAGATCTGGCCTGCAGGCAGAACACTGTATACACAATAAATAAATATGTAGAAACAACAAAACCAAAGAATACAAGAAAAATTTTACAGGAACTCACAAGAGATTTACCAACTCTCACCACGCTCTTCTCCAGGTTATGTAAAGAGCAGATAATTGCTGGAGACAAGGAGATGTTTCAGTAGAGTTGCCTACAAGTGGGGAACTCAAGTCATACAGCTTTCATGCCTTGTCACCCAGGCTGATGCCTGAGTCACCTACACTTTTGTGAGTAACCCCTCATCCATTTTAATAGTGACAAAGCTGCCATAATGTCCCACCATGGACCGCACACTTCTTTAAATCTCTTTTGTCAGGTAGTTTGTCATAACAATGAGAAAATAAACTATTAAAATGGATGAGCAAAGCATTTCTGGGTGGCCCCAGGGGTAGGAGAAAACCACCACGTGTACACAGAGGTGTGGGTTTTTGATGTCCTCGGGGGTGGAGCTGCCAATGGCAGGCTTTTTAGAGTCTGGACTGAGGCAACTCAGGGGAGGGGCCCTCCGCTTGGTACCCTGAGAGCGGGGGTTTGAAAGGGGCTCCCAAACATCCCAGCCTCTTTGGATATATAGACATCAGTAGGGCTTCCATCTAAACAATGTCTGCAGTTAGAAAACAGAGAAAGAGAAATGCTCGGCTCGGCGCACTCTTCCCATTTTTTGTTTATTCGACAACACAGCACATGTTAATAGTGCTGTCCACGTTTAGGGAATGTCGCTCCAGTGTAGAAACTTCCCCATGGACATACTTAAAGGTTTGTTTCCATGGTGATCCAAAAGTCCCATCAAGTTAGCAGGATTAACCACCACACACATGCATTTGTCGGTAATTCTGATAAACTCATTGGTTCACAAGCTAGACTCGGAACTTTCTCTTTGGTCTGTCATTGATGTCCTATCTGCAGAGAACAGATGTTTGTTCATGTTCCCCAGCAAAAAGCCATGCGACACCTGTGTGGTTCAGCTCAAGGCCAGAGAGACCAGGCTGAAGGAAAGGATGGCTAGGACCCAACTGCAAAGAACTTTGGAGAAGGTATCATGTACCTTGTGCGGACCTGAGGTTGGGTCAGGGATTGGACTAAAGCTGTTTACCTATCTGCCCTGATTTGGGGGCATGGTGGTTACTCAGCAGGGACACAGATGGGTCAGATATGAATGTGTCACCTCTAAGGGTCCAGACAATATACACAGTACTATCCCAGAGTGGGGCTGAAGTGGCAGACAGTCGGGGACTTAGGGTTTTCATGGGGGAACAGGGCTGCCAGGACTTCTCAGAGTGCCTCTAGCTTTGTGACCTGTTTCCGGGATGATCTCTCTATTCACCGAATGGATACTGATGTGTGCTGTGCGCAGTGGGAGGTCAGAATGCAGAGATGCATTCACTGAAGAAGCTGCTTCCCTTGGTCCCTCAAGAAGTGGAAGTTGAGTAAGACCAGCCTCAGTACCTGCCCAGCATATGCAAAGGTCCTGACATAGCAGGAATTGTATATATAGTACATTGGTTCATTAAGAAGGTCAGATCCAGGTCCCAGACCCAGGTCCTGTTCGGTACACAACGAGGTGCCTTGACTACTTCCCACAGGACACAGGGAATGTGTGTGACTTGTGGTCACTGACTGAGCCTCACAGCCTATGCTGTCCTGTCTTGGGGTTGTGCAGCCTCTCTGAATCTGCTCAGTAGGACTAAGGTTGTGTCCCGCCTGGAGCTTTTGTGGATGTCCCAGGGCTGGAAGTTTGGAGGTGCTGTCTTTCTCTGGGTTGGAAGGTTGAGACTGTAGAAGCGCTATGCCCACTTCCCAGCAGGAAGGAGCTCCTCCTATAGTATCCTCTTGGGAGTAGAGTTTGTGCGCCAATGTGTAGACTGTAGGTCAGCACCTGGAAAAGGGGAGAAAGGGACCACGAGGATGTCCCACATGGGCTAAGCTAGCTGCCTCTCTTGGATGGATGTGGCTGGGCAAGGCTTCAGAGGGGAGGCTGACAGTGGGGGGCCATCTGCTGATTATCCCCAGCTGGGCATTAAGGCCTTCTGTCTCTCCCTGACTACCCTTGACTGTGTGCTGGGCCTGCCTAACGATCCCGCTTCATTCACCTGTCAGCAGCTGTAGTAGACTCTGAAGTGAGTCTCTCCCATCTGTCTGTATCTGTGTGTGTCTGTCTCTCTCCTTCCCTCACCCTCACCCTCTCCCTCCATTTCCCCTTCCTTCCCTACCTCCCTTCTTTGCTATCCCAGATGATCTCTCACTCTGCTGTCCAGGCTGGCTCCAGACCTTTGGGCTCTAATGTTCCTCCTGCTTCAGCATCCCAAGTGCAGAGATCCCGGGCATGCACCACTGTGCCAGCTTTGGGATATTTTTTCCTTATAAATATGGAATGCTCTGTGAATTTGCATGGAATCCTTGTGCAGGAGCCATGTTAATCTCTGTATCATTCCAGTTTCAGTACATCTGCTGCCAAAGGGAGCATGGATATTCTTTCTTTAAAGTGGAAGAAAACTTAGGAACCCAAGTAGGTCCTTGGAACCCACATGAAGGGGGGTGAAGAGAACTAATCCCACAAACTTGTCCTCTGACCTCTACACATGCTAGTCAGTCCTCAGCTAGTCCCCAGGCTCTGTGAAGACAGCTTGCTGTGACCTCAGAGTGGACACCTAGCCCTTTCTTATCTCCTCTGAGGTGCCTAGTGAAGCTGGCTACATCACCATTAAGCTCCAGATGCTGGCCTGTCCCTGGGTCATGGCTCATGTTGGAAAGCCAGAGTTAGGAGCCCTGAAGTGTGGCTTCTAACTGGCTGCTTGATCTTTCCAGAGGCTGATTTGTGACTCATCTTCTCCTATGAATTACCACAGGCAGAGTGGATGCCAGCCCACTAGAAAGGATGAGGTCAGAGGATACCAGCTTTTCTCTGCTTGGTGGATTTTGAAGACTTCAGCATCTGCCAGGTTTGGGCACTGGGTCAGGAGAATTCTTACATCTTGACTCACAGGCAACAGGAAGTGGTCTGAAACACTGGGTGACTTGAGCATATATGAGACCTCAAAGCCCACCTCCACGGTGACACACTTCCTCCAACAAGACCACACCTACTCCAACAAAGTCACACCCCCTAATAGGCTCCCTTTGGGAGTCATTTTCTTTCAAACCACCACATACATACATACATACATGCATACACACACACACACACACACACACACACACACACACACACACACACACACACATACACTTCACATATACATATACTTGCAAAAATATTACAAGTCATAGAGGCTGGGAAATCTACAAACCATGTCCCCCTAAATATAATGGTTAACCTGGGAAAGGTTATCCCAAGCATCTACTTCAGGGTTCTAGATTCTTTCTTTCCTTTCTTTCTTCTTCTGAGACAGGATCTTGTGTAGCCCAGGCTAGTGTCTAACTTGTTCTGTAGCCAAAGATGACCTTGAACTCCTGTTCTTTCCACCTCTACCTGTGAGTGCTGGGAATATAGGCATGTGTCACCACACATAGCCTAGTGCTCTGGATTTCAACCGAAGATGTTTATTCATCAAAAATGCTGAAGTACAGGATAAAAATCTTTGGATTTTATCCTGCTAACGCAGCAGAAAAGAACCAGGGAAATTTCAGTTCACACAGGAAGTGACAAGCAGCAAACACTAGCTCTGAGACTACACAGATGTTGGAATTATCTCACAAAGCAATGATTGTTAAAAAAAAAAAAAAAATGCATCAGCAACTATTGCGGTTTAATAAGGGTCAGGATAAACAAATAGGCCGAATAGATGTTTATTAAGGGAGATACAACTCACAACACAGACACATGAACACAGCAGTTGGAACTGGATGCTCCTTTCTCCGTGTCCCACCAGAAAGAGAGCATTCCCTGCCTCCTTCGAGACTTCCACAGGTCACTTCCGCCCCTGCCTCCACCCCTCAATGGGTGTGGTCAGTGCCACAGAAACAGACACAGTGAATATCCCACTATAAGCAACCACACATAAACACTTACAATGGAGAGCCAGGGATGGATGGAGTCCAGTATCAATTCGTGACAAATGCTCTCCACCAGAAAGGGACATCTTCAGTCTAGTGAGGAGTGTGGATGAAGTTTTGACAGCCATACTTGCATTGGCCTGGTTGCAGGATGGGACTCTTCACTCTTACCGTAATTATTCCATATCCACAAGACGTCTTAGCCAGAAAAGTAAAGCAAGGAAACAAGAGGCATGCAGATTGTAGATGGAGATGTGAAACTATCTCTATTAACAGGTAACAGATGTGATTGTTTTTGTAGAGGGTCTCAAGGAATCTATGAAGAAGATAATTGGATGAATCTTCGAGGACAGCAAGGTTGCAAAATGCAAAGTTCATACACAAAAATCAATGTGCTTATAGATACCAACAACATCTAGTCAGAAGCAGAAAAAAAAATTATGTGTGTGTGTATGTCAGAGGTCAACCTCGGATTTCATTCTTTTTTCAAAACGAGAAATGTTGGCTGGGTGGTGGTGGGGCATACCTTTAATTCCACAATTCAGAAGGCAGAGGTAGGAGGACCTCTGTGAGTTCAAGGCCAGCCTTGTCTACAGAGTGAATTCCAGGACAGCCAGGGCTGTTGCATAGAGAAACCCTGGCTCAAAAAACCAAGAGATACATGATAGATAGATAGATAGATAGATAGATAGATAGATAGATAGATGATAGATGATGATGATGATGATGATGATGATGATGATGATGATGTGTGTGTGTGTGTGTGTGTGTGTGTGTGTGTGTGTGATAGAGAGAGGGGGGGTTCCTAAATTGGGTGGTGCATTTAATCCCAGCACTGGGGAGTTCCAGGACAGCCAGGATAGCCAGGACAACCAGAGTCATACCTGGAAGCTCTATCTTTAAAAACCAATGGTTTTGAGGGAGAGACAGTGTCTCACTGAGACTTGGGTTTTGCTTTTTAAGTGGGTGCTGTGAATCAAACTCAGGTCCTTATGTTTGCCAACTTTCCAGCCCCTAGGGATAGAAAAAAAAAAAAAGTTTAATTATGTGCTGGGAAGAGAACTGGAAAGAACCCATGACCACAGACTGTAACAATCGGCTGTCAACACCTCTAAGCTGATTTAGAGATTTCACGCACTCCCAATGAAAATATGCCAGGTGTTTTAAAGATATAAACAAGCAGATGCTCAAGTTAAGTTGGAAATAGAAATTAAAGTCACCTAAGTAGAATATAAAGAACTGTGCCACTCCAGTTTTAAATACTGAGGTCAAATTTACATACATTAAAACAAATTACTTATTTTCAAGAAGTTTTTGTGTGTGTGTGTGTGTGTGTGTGTGTGTGTGTGTGTGTGTGTGTGTAGCTGGCCGATTCTGGCTATTCTAACTAATCAGCTTGCTTCAGGAATCTGATTCTTGAATTTCTGATTCTTGAGTGCTGGGCCAAGTGATTGCCATGACTGCCCAGCTTTCTGAGGATGCAAATAATGATTTATTTACAGAAAACAAAGACTTACAATTTTCTTACTGTCATTTCTTGGCATGTACATATCAAATTAGCATATTTATAGAGTGTATTGTATTAGAATGCTTGATTTTAAAAACAGCTGTTAGGGATACTTGGGTTAGGATAGAGACAGGAAAAAACTATGGGAACACAGGAAAGGAAAGGGGCCCCTCACCCTGGGACCCAGTTTCCATTTCCTGTTGCCTGAGAGTCAAGCAGTTTCAATACAGCTGGTAAACTCAGAACTGTCTGCGGAAACAGTGCCTGTCTTAGAGACATCTCAAAGGGGATGTCAGAAACAGCAGACTGTGTTTACATGGGGTCAGAATGTGTGTGCCCTTCAGCTAAAGCTCCCCTAGTCCCTAAATCCAAGCAGCATGCCTCATAAACCACTTTACAATCTCAGCTAATTGACAAACAACAAAATCCTTGGACTGGAAAGGTGACTCAGTAGGCAAAGCTGAGTTCTGTTCTTTTCTAGAACTGTAGAGAGCTGCGAAGTGCCGCCCCCTTAAAGATGGTGCTGGCTTCTGCCTTCCACCTCCCCAAGGGTGAGCGTTCTCTGGCGTAAACAAGCCCTTATTTGGTTAAGTCTGTTCAGCCTGTCTGCTTCCATGTTAAAGTAGCCTATCTGCAGGGTTCACATAGCTCACTGGGGTTGGTTAGTGCAAGGGGATTTTAAGCCTGTGCAGGCATTTCCCCGGGGTCTCACAGGTCAGAAGAACATGTTTCAAGGATCCTGATTAAAGCTGCATGAAGAAGATCTTCCTGGAGTCGCGTCTTCCTTGCTGGCAGGGGTAGGCGCATACATAGAACCAGAGTTTGGTTCCCAGCACCCATGTTGGGTGGACCACAACTGCCTGTAATTCCAGATCCAGGAGACACAAGTCCTTTCTGGCCTCTAAACTGTTAGATTGTTAAAATGCAGCTCTAATGAAACGAAAGGCAGAAGGAGGGGTGTGGTCTAACCTTAGGTGGGACCATGCTTATTCACATTGAGTGTTATAGCTGATTTCTGCTAAGGAGGGCCTTTGTCGGAGGGGGTAGTTCTGGGCCCATTGAAGACAGAGTCTGGTGACATAACAAGGGAAAGAGTCTTAACCTGATCGGGTACAATGGTTCATTGAGTATTGTCCTGCATTCCTGAGAAAACAGTTATTAGGGGGCTATAAGCAGACAATCTGTTTATGTAAGACCGGCAAGAGCATGGTCCCTCGAACTCCCACTCAGGAAAGGCGGCCCCCCCAAATCACTCACGAGAAGCCGTCTTGATGCAAACGCATAAGGTTCTTTATATTCCAGTATACTGGGGCCGTCAGCCATACACCATGCAGGGTAGAGGGCTCAGCAACGACCCCTAGCACAGAATTGAAACAGCTTTTATAGGGTTACAACAATGCCCGCGCATCGTGAACCAATCACCTCGTAGCATCCAGTACGGACCAATTAATTTAAAGCATCCAAGCCTGCTCTTAGACCAGGAAGTCTGCTTTTGCACAGGCTTCTGGGTTTGGCAACACGGCTCATTTCCTGTGTCCATTCACTCACAGGCTACCGTAAACATTAAAGTAGGTGACCCTCAGCTTGGTACTTAAGACTCCCAGCTTCCTGGGATCACTTGAGAATTAGACTATATTTTTCCATCCTAACATTTACAGATTAGAACTGAGAGATTTTTCTGGAAAGATTTGGAGTTTCTGGAAAGGTTTTGGAGTACTGCTGTGTCAAGGAGTCGGCTGGTCTTGAAGGATGTCAAGCTGACCTGAGATGGCGAGACAGACAGATGCACTGATCCAAAGAAGCCGTCAGTCCAGTTGCGCAACTTCTGAGTCCCCAAATCAGTGTCCAGAGTGGCAAGAAGAGGGATGAGCTGGATGGCCCATGGCCTGTTAGCCTCCCTCTAGAGGCCATGCAAACTGCTTTCAGGAGTTTGGGGGTGTTGATCTCTCAGCAACTGCTTCAAGGCTGACAAAAGGAAAAAAAGGGGAACTTCAGTTCTCAGACCTTTTCTGAGCTCCTCGGAAGAGGGGCCATGATAAAACTTAACGGTTGGCAAAGATCCAGAACACCGGTCAGGAGGCAAAGACTGCCCAACCCCATGGAGGACATTAAGAGACAAAGTTACACGAGGGAAACTTTTACATCATGGATGTCAGCATGAATCAATATAACACAAGGTTAAATATATAATTAACACAAGGTTAAATCCAATTGTACAACTGACTGGACCATGTGCTGTAAAGGATAAGGTAATGAGCTGTTACATCAGGCTCCTGCATGAGGAAGCTTTGTAAAAGAAGTCAGCTAAAGTCAGCAGCTAAGGAATGAATCTGAACAGAAAGCATCTAAGTGATGTTCCTTGCTTTTTATGTAAAATGAACTTTGTATATTTATTTTAAATACCAACAATACCAGCTATTACTTAATGAACAACAACAAAAGAGTATCTTAAGTAAAACGAAATCTTGGTTAGAAACAGTTTGATAAAGTGAGATTTAAAAAAACCGGGCTATTACCTTAAACAATCATAACTAGTATTTGAAAACATGACAATACATAATTGAATTGTTCAATTTTTATAACCAATTTTTAGAATAGACCTGATTTTAAAAATTATTTTACCTTAAGCAAATTTTAAGTTTACTTTAAACGTGTTTTGGATTACTTGCTTTAGGTTTAAATTTGACAATGTATATATAAATGTTGATCTCTCCCTTCAAGCTTGTCCTTGCAAATCAGTGATGGGTCATGATGGGGGGGTCAAATGACCCTTTCACAGGGGTCACCTAAGACCATCCTGCATATCAAGTACTTAACTGCGGTTCACAACAGTAGCAAAATTATAGTTACAATGTAGCAATCAATGAAAGTAATTTTATGGCTGGGTCAACACAACTGTTGCAGCATTAGGGAGATTGAGAACTAACATTGTAAATGAATTACATTTGTGCTGAGCATGACTCATATGGTCACTAGCCAAAATGGGAAAAGTTTGCTTTTTAGTCATTCTCAAGTTCAAAGTGTCTTTTCCTGGCCTGTTCTGTTTTTTTTTTTTTTTTCTCCTTCTCCTGTCACAGTCAGGTGACCAACCAGATCCAGGACAGGTTTTGGAAGAAACTTCTAAACAAACATGTTTGAGTCTGGAGCAGATGGGCTAAATTCCAACTCCAGGGCTGCTTCTCTAAAGCAGAATAGCATGAAATAAAATTCCAATATTATTCGTACCCAAAAATATTTGAACCTTGTAAGGCTGAACTTAGTATTCTACATTTTCATACCCGGTTTGTATGTGTCTGCAGATGGGAGTAGACAACCTGAAATGCTTTTTACCTCTTAGCTGTTAAAGATACAAGCAGGATTTTCCAGGCTTGGAAAGGCAGAAACACAAGCAGGCCAAAAACACAAGGCAAAAGAAGCATAAGGTGACTGGAAAAGAAGAAGAAGGAGGAAGAGGAGGAGGAGGAGGAGGAGGAAGAAGAAGAAGAAGAAAGAAAGAAAGAAGCAAAGACATGGCTGCTCCTAGGTATGGTGGAGGAGAAAGTTTATTGTAGATTAAAAGGAGAGTATAGACAGAGTAAGAGACTTGGGAGAGTTCAGCCAAGTGAGGAGAGCGGGGAGGGGAAGGGAGAGGGACCAGGTAGAGCAGCCAAGAGGGCAGAGGTATAAAAATATCAGGTAACCAAAATGTCTGGATTATACAGGGAAGAGCCTCTGTGGAAGGAGCCCATCCCCTCAGCTGGAGAGTTGGGAGTGAGGTTGGGGGGCGGGGAGTATGCCACCACACCCTATAACAGGTAGGGATTGAGGGATGCTGGGAGAACCTGGTGGCCAGGTCTGCTTTGACATGTTAAATGGGCACCTCAGCCATTTGTCCAATGATTTGAGACTGAATACTCAGCCTTTTTGTTGATAATAAATGATAAGGGGCGACATAATCTTCTACGACTACTTCCTGAGGACACTGCAGTGTCGTTATTGGGACCCCAAGAAAGCTGGAAAGCTGGCCAAGGTCAGGAAGAACGGGCTGTCTCACTTGCTGTTCAGGCTCTATGGGACCATCTAAGGTTAGGAAAAGTGCAGGCCAAGTTGGAGCAGTCTGTGAGGCTGGACTGGACCAACTGGGGCTAGCCACCGTGGATCCATGTAGGATGTAGATTCTGAGGGAACACGTGGTGCTGGGGAATTATGGGAGCAGTCTGTAGTTGGTTTGAAATCCACTGGCACAGACAGACCGGAGGCAGAGTGTTAGTTAAGGAGTTTAGGGGAAAATTTTCCACATTTGGGACTTCTAGGCCTATGGTCTTTGTAGTTAGGGAGAGAAGTCCCAAGACCAGGGAAAATTGGAAAAAAGATTAAGATACTGTGAGGACAGTGACACTACACTTTGGCATGGAGACCCATACTTCCCCTCGTATCCCAGAATAACCTTGGAATTGATACAGACCCAGTCTTTTACTTGCATGAAGGAATGTTGTGATTGACACACGCACCTTGGTCAGAGCCCTTCTGTAGCTCTAAGTTCAGGCTGCCTGCTTAGTTTGTAATCTGGCAGGGAGATGCTGTCTTTTGCTGCCACCTGGTGTTACAACACAGGGCCCAATAAAATGCTTCTCTCCTGCGGTTTTCCTGGCCTACTTTTGATCACCATTGGTGGAGAGAGCTGAGCTGGAAATGGTGCAAAGGCTGCAGCACAGAGATGGCTGGTGATAGCATTTACCAGGATGAATGTGAGCTGAAGAAACACTGAAAGAGAAGTGGTAGAGGCCATGAAAGACGTTGAAAGTAAAAGGCAGGTAAGTGAGGGTAGGAGCTGAGGATAGACAAGGACGGAAGAGAGAGAAACAGCATGCCTGCGTAGCTGCAGATGTTCCAAAGATGTTCCGTTAGGGCCCAAGGTCTCAGATACCCTATACCAAAAGCTAGACCCTAGACAGACACCCTAGGCTAGCGGTGTAATGCTTTTTGTGGAGCTAAGAGTCCATTACTCAAAGCCTGTGTAGCAGCTATCACACTAGAAGATGCCACTTAGTGACACTTGGTTGTCACCTGCTGTAGCCATTTAACTCCTCCTGGGAGCAGAGGGTTAGAAAGCTACCAAGCACCAGGCTGATGGTGAGTAAAGCCCAGAGCCATAAATCTTCAAACAGAGAGCCTAGAACTCTAATCCCTGGTTTCTACAGGGTTTGTGTCTATAAGCCTCTGTATCCTAGCTCTGAGCTCTTGTCCAGGATTGCCTGAACTGGTGAAGTCTCTCAAAACCCGTCCACTGTAATATCTGGGAAGAGGAAAAGGGCCCCACACAGAGGGTTTTAATACTCCAGCCTCCAAACTGCTCTGTCTGGATTATTTCAGACACATTATAACTTTTTTTGTGTCTCAGCAAAATGTTTCCAAGGTTCATCTACATTGTAGCAAATGACATAAATTCATTTCTTTGGCTGAAGAGATGGCTCAGAGTTTGAGAGCACTGACTGCTCTTCCAGAGGTCCTGAGTTCAAGTCCTAGCTACTGCATGGTGGCTTACAACTATCTGTAATGAGATCTGGTACCCTCCTCTGGCCTGCAGGCATACATGTAGGCATAAAACCAAACAAAACCAACCAACAAACCAAAGAAATTAATTTCTTTTAATGGCTAAAAAGATTTAACTGTATGTAATATAGTTCAATATGTTGATGGATATCCAAGTTGTTTTATCTTCTGGCTGTTATGAATACTGATACTATGAACATATTGCTTGTGTGGAGTTGGTTCTACCATAGGGAGGGTTCCAAGGATTGAACCCAGGTCATCAGACTTGCATTGTCAAGTGCCAAATGTTGTACCTGCTGAGCCATCTCATTGGCTCCTCTAGTTGATTTTTTTGTATGATGTTAGGTAATGGTCCATTCTTTTACACAGTAGTCCCAACACTGTTTATGAAGAGACTGTTATTCCAAACACTACCTGATTTTAGGAATTGCTATAAAACAATAGGCAAGATAGTGAAGGTGTTGATGAGTACAGAATAACTTACCAGTCAATGAAACCAAATGGAGTTTAGAAAAAGCCTGATGAATGAATTAGTGTGCTTTGAGAAAGCCACAGAAGCAATTCAACGAGGGAACATACAATTTTTTCTTTTTTCTCTTTTTTGAGATGGGCTTATGATGCAGCTCAGGCTAGTCTCAGGCTTGCTACCCTCTTACCAGTGGTCTGAGTTCTGGGATCATAGGAGTGTGCCATCTTGACTAGGTAGGCATCATCTTTTCAGCAAATGTTGCTGGGAGGAGTGATCACCCACATGAAAACAAAAAGTAGAACAAACAAACCCCAAAACCTTGATCTACACCTCATACAAAAATCAACTACAAACTCAGCTTGGTAATACACTCCTTTAATCCCAGAACTCAGGAGTCAGAGGCAGGTGGATTTCTGTGAGTTCAAGTCCAGCCAGGACCATACATTGAGACCCTGTCTCAACAAAGAAACAAACAGAAACAAACAAATCAACAGCACACCTAAGGCTAGATGGGACATGGACGGGTAAAACGCAGTGCTATTTGTAGCTTGAATTCTAATTGGTCTTAATAATAAAAACCCAGGGTCAGATATTAGAGGTGAAAGCTGAAAGATAGAGAAGCAGAGGAGAAAGCCACTAGAGTTCTTACTTCAAGTAAACCTCAGACCAAAAAGGAGGTTAGCTCCTGTCTCAGCCTGTCCTATATTCCTCTCTCTGCCTAGCCATGTAACTTCCTGTTTCCCCCTTTTCCTCCCTAATGCTTTAAAGGATTTAATCCATCCCTAATGGATTAAAGGCCTGTGTCTCTCAAGCACTGGGATCAAAGGCGTGAGATCCCAAGAGCTGGGATTAAAGGTGTGTGCCACCACTGCCTGGCCTCTATGATTAACTAGTGGCTAGCTCAGCACTCTGATCTCCAGGCAAGCTTTATTTGTTAGAGCAAAAACAAAGCATCCCCACAACTATTGTTGTGACATATGATATGCCATGTGTCAGCGCCCTGCTCAGCCCTCATCAGAGAAGCTTCTTCTTACAGTAGATGGCAATTAACACAGAGACCCACAACTGGTCATCATGCAGAGAAGAGATTCTAGAATGCTCAACCTTAAATGGGATGTCTATGTCACACCTCTCCCCACAAGCCTCAGGGACCTATGTGGGCGCAGGGGCAGAAAGATTGTAAAAGTAAGAGGTGGTGGGTACACAAGGTTAGGGTTAGGAAACAATGTTTTCAAAACACAGAAGGGTCATATGAACCCACAGAGACGCCTGTGACAGCATGCATAGACTGTCACAGTTCCCAGGTAAATTGTGTAAACTCCAGCCAGGCAAAATCTAGGTTTGGATGATGAGAGGATAGAATGAAGTCTGCTCTTGGAAAGGCACTGTTAACATTGGGCTGTTGCTGAGCCTGGGAGTAGTTGCCCAATACAAATTAGATTCAAATTTTTGTTTGTTTGTTTTAGAGAGAGAAAGAGAGAGAGGGAGCATGAGAGTTCATTAAGCTGGGTGGATAGGGGAGAGGGGAAGAATCTATAAGGAGTTGAGACAGAGAGATCAATATAATCAAAACATATCATCTAAAATTCTCAAAGAACAAACCAGGTGCTGGGTGGTGGTGGTGCACGCCTTTAATCCCAGCACTTGGGAGGCAGAGGCAGATGGATCTCTGTGAGTTCAAAGCCAGCTTGGTCTACAAAGTGAGTTTCAGGACAGACTCCAAAGCTACAGAGGAGCCCTGTCTCCCAGCAAACACACAAACAAACAAAAAGAATAATTTAATTCCAGCCCTTGAGCACACACATTTAATTCCAGCCCTTGAGAGGCAGAGGCAGGCAGATCTCTGTGAATCCAGGATAGCCTGGTCTAATAACCTAGAATGAGGCCCTGCCTCAAAAAGCAAAGCAAAACAAAACAAACAAAAACAAAAAGCAAAGCAAAGCAAAACAAACAAAAACAAAAAGCAAAGCAAAACAAAACAAAAAACAATTCAAAGGATAAATAAAAGCATTGCTATAAATCAGATACACAAACGGGTAAGTATGACTGACTGGGGCCAGTCAATTTAGAAACAGCATGCCATTTCAGATGAGTATGTTTAAATCTTAGTTTATATCACCAATATTGCTTTTTCAAAGACTGGGGTCAGGGGAGCCTCACATTGTCAGCCTTGTATCTGCTGAGCCTGCTCCACCATGCTCAGGGGGAAAAAAAACAGAGACAAAAAAACCACGTTGTGAACATACTGCCAAGAGACTGAAAAACAGCCCACAGACTAGAAGAAAATATTTTCAAATCATGCCTCTGACAGAGGACTTGTGCTCAAATCTACAAAGAATTCTCAAAACTTGACACACGCAAAAAGGTAAATAGCTCAATTTAAACTGGGTCAAGGACTTGACCAGACCTTTCTCCAGAGATGGACAGTCAATCATTGTGTGAAAAGATGTTCAGTGCCTCTGGTCACTAGGGAAACTTGTTGTTGGCTGACAGCTTGGAAACTCCTTAGTAAATGCACGTGCTTTCCCTGCTTCCCCTCAGCCAGCAGGAACATCTGCTATGTGGGCTATGAGGTGGGACCTGGAGGTACTACTTGCTCTCACGTTCCAGCTGCTCATAGTCTTAGGGCTCTGCAAACTAAGACAGAGAAATACGCAAGGGTGTGAATCATTGGACTTCACCCAGGCTAAGGCCACCACATGGATGAATGGCGAGGAAGCAATGGGTTCTGCCAGCATGTGTGGGCCTCCTTGTTTATTTATTTGATAAAGGACTTCAATTTATAGTAGTGCCTGCCCTAGATACATCCAGCACAGATTCAATGCAAGCCCACTGGAAACCTTATGGGGGGGAAGGGGGCTGAAGGCTGATTGGCTCTCAGGAGGAGTCACATGGTGGCTCTGACACCTTGGAAAGCAGTCTGGGTAAGTCTGTTAGCCTCATGTCAATCGAACAAAGGCCAGCCATCTTCAGAGAAAGTCTCAGAGCCCAGAGTCACTTCCCAAAGCTCTGTATACAGAGAAGGGAAACCAGATGTGTGAGAACGAGGACAAGGCCATGCACAGTGAGGGAAGTCAGGCACCAGTCACAAGGGCTTCCAGCTGCTCATGAGTGGGCACTGTTGCCTGGGAAATAGATTCTGCCTGGGCCCAATGGGGATATCGGTATACATCCTATCCACCATCACAGGGTTTGAATTCACCGACGCCTTTGACCCTGTGTTTCAGAACTATCACACATGGCATACAAACACCTGTTTATGGCAGGTTTGCCTGTACCAGGTTAAAACTGTGTGGAATAATATTCACCCACAAAAACAAATTATGGCATTATCTGACACAGTGTGGCTGAGTCTCACAGCTACGATGATGTACACTGTAGTGTGGATGATGGATATTTTCAAAGGTCCACGTGTTTGAAGGCTTGGACCCTGGGGTGGGACTGTTGGGAGACTGTGATTTCTTTAGAACAGAGGCCTAAGAGAAGGTCTTTAGAATGGTGGAATGTGCCCTTGAGGAGGATTGGGAGGCCTGGGCCTCTCTCTCTTCTTTTGCTTCCTGGATAGGAGGTGAGCAATTTTGTTCCCTGACATATTCCTGCCACAGCATGCTGCCTTGGCATGGGGCATATTTCACCATGGAACCACAAAGCCGAAGGCAGATGAGATTTTCACTTTATTAGCAGCTCATATCAGGTGTCTGTTAATGTTGACAGGAAGCTGATGAGCAGTTGGGGGGAGTCAGATGGGATGCTTCAGATTGGAGGCTTCAGTTTGTACTGTTTAAAAACAGCTCCAATGAATCTATGTCAGGAGTCCTGACAGGGATGGTTGCTGAGAGGTAGCAATTACCAGGAGGGGCACAAGGGAGCGATATGGATGTTGATTCCAAGGGTGTGTTCACTGTCTGGAAACTGCAATTCTAAGTCTGTTCACGATCTTTTACAAGGATCTGCATGGGACCAGAGAGACAGCTCAGTAGTTAGGAACATGTACTGATCTTCAGGAGGACTGTTACCAACAGCAACATCGGGCAGCTCACAACTATGGGAAACTCCGGTGCCAGGAGACCCAATGTCCCATTTGCACATACATGCATAGACACACCCTCACACACACGGTTTACAACAAATCCTTGGGTTTTTGTTTTTAAAGGACTGTACCCTGTCCATGCTGTACCCACTCTGTGCCCCTTTGCCCCCAAGTGTGACTCTCAGATGATGGCCTTCGGGGCTTCTCCTGGATCATGTAGACCATGGTTACTGCTAAGGTTGGCTGTTCCCTTCAGGGTCCCTGCCTACTGTAAGGCAATTCTTTTCAAGGGGTTCCTACAGGCACGTATGAGTGCTGCTCCCTGGGCAATCAGACCCTTAAGAACACATGTCAAATACACAGGTGCTGTGGTGCCCTTTACCCAACTAAAGATAAGGCCGCTGAAGGGAGCTTTGCTAACAGTGAGTCCTGAGAAGACCTGACCACACCCCAGGATTCCCTCCATCCTACTGCTGGACTTGGCTGTGGAGAGTGACTTTCTGATGTGCTTTCCTCTAAATGAAATGGCTGCCAGCTCAGTAGCCTGAAGACTCCCCTGGTCTCTCTTATGTTTCTGGGTGCAGCACCCTAACCCTTAGCCCAGAAATTGGCCTGCTGAGTGGCATCGGTGGAATGTGACTTGTGTCTGTCATACTCTCACTGGTTTCCAGAGGACGAACGCCTCTCTGCTCCATGGATGATGTAGGGCTGGGCTCCGTGGAGGAGGAGGGAGGAGCCTCCTGCCTGCTAAGCTGCTGCTCCCCATGGCAACAGCTCCCTGTGGCTCTGGGCTCCCTGACAGGCTCAGGATGCCTCAGACCTTACAGGACCAATACCTTGGAGGATAGTATATTTGGGGTCCTGGCTACCCTGAAATCCAGCTGTTTTCCAGGTCTGCAGTTCACCTGCCATCTGCCCAGCTGCTCTAACTCAGGAAGGTAATGAATTGTCAAGGAATGGCCCCAGAGCCCAGACATTCCCTCACCATGGAGACAGTTTATTTGCTTCAGGAGCTCACGCAGTCTCCTGGTACCTGCCTGGAGGCTGATCTCAAGGGAGGTCTTAGTTTCAGTGGCTGCCTAGGACTCAGGCTCAGGACTAGTGAAGGGCTCCATGCCCAAGGACTGTGCTTTGGGACCAGAAGGTATCTGGCAGCTCAAACCAGGTGGAGCTCCCTGAGAACTCTCTGACTACAAGGTGTCTCCAGACCCTCACCCTGTCCCCAAGACCCTGTATAAGCCACCCTAGGCCAAGTGACACTCATCTGTTGGACATTGATTCCAGGAGGCTGGCCTGGCCATTGCTCGCAGAAGGCACCCACACAGGTGGTTAGCTGGGCACCGCAGCTATTATTAACCTGACAGTGACATCACCACCAGCCAATGGGAGGCAGGTTTATTTGCAGGGCTGGCAGCTTGATAACAGTTAATTTTAGCTGGATCTTCATTCTCAACATTTGTGAAAAACCCACCAGTCAAAGAGGGGGATGCTGTCTCCCCAAGCAGCTTGAAGATGGCGTCTGGGGGCTCCCGGAGGAGCCGAGGAGAGCCAGAGCCTGCACATTGCCCCTGGGAAGAATCCTGGTCTCCTGTAACCTCTCCTTGCTTGTTCTACCCAACCTCTGGCAGCTTCCCAGAGTCACTGTGATTAGTAACTGAGAAGCAGGCCACAGGTGAGACTCAGCTTCAATCTAGAAGCCATACTGTCCACAGTTCTAATCTTTTGAATCACCTGCTTGCTGTCTGATCTCAGGCAGTGAGCTTACCTTTTCTTTGCCCAGTTTCCTCATAGATTTTTGGGGTCCCTAGGCCTATTTATAGGACCTGCCTTTCTGTAGTATTTCTTATTGCTTAGCCATTTAAGTACTACTAACTATGCAGTTGAAGAGGCTAGATGCCCAAAATCCTGGCAAGGGGCTCAGCCCAGCCCTACAGTGGAAAGTGGAAGGCAGGAGAGCCCCCCACAGGTACTTTTTATGGTAACATTTAATCCATGGATAAGGCCGGAGCCCTCAAGACCTAATGCTCCCTAGGAAGACCTATCCCAGCACTGAACTTGGGGGATCCGTGCAGATGGATGCGATAGCTACTCAATTGCTGGAGCTATTGAGTGTCTGGCAATTGCTTAATGCCGACGGGTTAGTAGCCTCTTGGAACTGCTGGCTTCAAGGCTGCTCGGTGGGGTGAGGTGTTATTACTCAGCACTGTTACCTCTTGAAGATATGTTTTTCTGCATATTCTTAGGGTCTTCCACGCTAGCAAAGGCTTCAGAGATTTGCACTGGTAAAGTATGTCCTAATGACGGGGTTTGGCCTGCCTCCCCTAGGTCAATGTGTAGGTGTCTCAGGAAGGATATGGCATCTTGACATCAGTCCTGTAGCTGGGCATGCTCCTGGCCTTGGGTCTTGCTGGCTCATTGTGTCACAGACGTACACAGAGGAAGAAGACTACATAGGGAAGGGGAGTCTGATGAAAACCCCAAAGCTGAAGGACTGGAGGCTGTTCGCAAGGATCCTGGACTCTGGACCCCTCTACTGAGCCAGTCCAGCCTCCTGAATCCCAAACCAGGCCTGATCTCCATGCAAGAAGGAAGGTATCCTGTGGAGAGATGAGCTGGGCAAGCGGGCGGGCAGGGTAAATGCTAATGTCTTGCCAGGAATTTATTTTTAATTCCTGGCTCCCAGTTGACAGTATCAGCAGTCTTCGGGAGTGCCGGGTCATCTGAGAGGCCTGCCTAGTCCCTGACTGCCCTCTGCCAGACAGACCCTCAGGCTTTACCTTTACTCTTTCCTCACACTTGCTAGCTGCCTGTCCTACTGGGCACCCTTCTCCAGGGGCTCCTCGTGGGCACTGTCTCGGTAGGATGTGCTGGGCCCTGACCTGGGCCTTCTATGTCTAAATCCATTCCACACCAATGTGGAAGGCATGGGCACAGGGCCTGCTGTCATTCAGCATAAATACCCAAGTAACCTTTGCTTCCTACCTGCCCTACCATACCCAGCAGTGACAAAGACTGGTGACAGCACTGGGAAATAGGAATGTCTGGGTGGGATGACAAGATAGGGGGTCTCTGAAGAAGCCTCTGGTGAGGTGACCACAACGCACTTAAAGGCCTATTTTGGTTATCCTCATCTTCCTAGATTCTCCTCAAAGTCTCCCTACTTCCCACCTGTGGGGGCTGAAGGAGGCTCCTGGGCTGGGGGCGTGGTCTGAACTCTGGATGTTCTTGACGGTCTTAGCTAAGCCAATCTGAGCAGAAATGCAACCAGGAGTGTGCCTGAGTTCTAATGTATTTCTCCACCTCCCCTCCCCCGCCCCCCAAGGGAATAGGAAGAAAAGGCCACTTTCCAGGGTTTCAGAACAAGGTTGTATCTGGGCTCAAGGGCCTGCCATGTTGGGCCCATGTGAGCACGCATAGGGAGGCTGCACCAGGAGGATCACATCGTGGGAAGCCTCTGGAAACTGAACTTCATGTTCACTGGGACTCCACAATAAACCGGACTGGTGTCCACACCAGGACTTGCAGGGACCTTGACGTGGGCTTGGGCCTCTTCTCCCCCCTCCACTCGCTGGCTCCCTGTTGCACCTTCCTGAGGACATATTTACATTGGATGTGCCTTTTTATCTGCTCTCCAGCAGCAATCACTGTCTCTCCTATCCCGGCTCTTCTCTCTGTTGCTTCTTTCCCTCCCTCCCTGGCTCTGTTTCCCTGCCCCCACCTCTGCGTGCTCCCCGCCCTTGTGCCTGTTTATCTCTCCTGGTCTGCGCTCTAGCTCGCTGATTCTCTCGCTTGCTCCGGTGGTGCATCTTTGCAGCTGCGTCCTCTCGGATCCTCGTTACGCCGGCCCGCGCCCGTGGGTGCGCGGCCCCTGCGTCCGCGCTTCGCTCGCACCCCATCTGCCAGCCTCCCGACGCCCGCCTCCCCCCGCCGGTACCGCATTGCTGTACTGCAGGGGCGCAGTGCATTGCGCCGGCACCGTCAATAGGTGGACCCCCTCCTGGAGAGATAAAACCGCCGGCGCCGCCGCCGCCAGTCCCTCTGATTGAGATCTCGGCTCTGGGTAAGGACGCACATCCCGGTCTGCGACTCTTGCTTAGGTTACCTCTGAAGGTTCGCCTCCCTGGGAACCCAACCCAAGGTAGAGGGGACACGCCGCACCTAGTTGAGCTACATCCTTGGGTTGGGGTCTCTCGGCTGCACACCGGTCATGGTGGTTCCTGGTGGCAGTCGGGCGGTGTGTCCCCTAGGGGATTGTTTACTTGGTGACAGTGGCGGGGGCTGGGAGGGGGGGTCTTCTGAAGCCTGCGATCACGCTGTCACCGTGACCTTGGGGCTCTCTCGGGCGCTGCGGGGCTGGACAGGCTGGTTAGTGCAGGTGCTGGTGTGGTTTGGGGCTCTGGGGTGTTAGTGATTTGTCAGAGAGGGGCGGGGGAGGTGGTGAAACCTGACGACCCCTACCCCGCCCTACGTGGCTCCCACCCTAGGATTGCCTCCCCCCCAAGCCCCCCCCCAGGCTTCTCCGTTGACCTCTGTGATGCGCAGGTACTGAGACCCAGGGCCTGGACCAGATGGTAGGGCCAAGGGATCTCTGAGGGCATTTGCTGAGCTGGGCCAGGGTGAGATTTTTATTCCTCTGGCTAGATAGAACAGGACACTCACCTTTCAGCCCTGATGGCTGCCCCCTGCTTGAGTATGGGAAGGGCCTGAGCTATTCTGGGCCCATGCCTGGGCACCATCCAGCTGTCTCCCATGCCAGCCTGTGGGCAGAGAGAGGAAGATGGCGCCCTCGCCTGAGGAGGGGCTGAGGAGTGCTGGCCTTTTCTTCATGGTGGCAGCAGATGGGGGTAGGGCAGTGTCCCTCCCTGGGCTGTGTGTGTGTGGTGGGGGGGTGGCGGCATCGAGGACAGGGAGGACAAGGCACTGGAGAGCTGGGCACAGTGACTCATCACAGGGCTCCTGGCTGCTCCAGAGGATCACTCAGCCTGCTGCTCTGTGATGTCCAGACCGGATTAACCCTTCCTTAAGGAACTTTCTTTCAGATCAGCTCTCCAAATATTTACACTCCTACGAACCATTTGGGCTAAGGTAGAGGAACAGGTGGCTTATGAATGCAGCCTGGCTGGACTGGGCTAGGATCAGGGTGATGAGGGGCAGCTGGGTGAGGGCAAGCTCTCAAACAAACAGCAAGAATGACGTGGGTGTCTCTGATGGGCTCTCTCTGGGCCTGGTAATCACCCATCTCCCTTGTCACTGGCCCCACAGAGTTCCTGCCCAGCACACCCTCGAGCCAGAGCCCCCACTGCACCAGCCCCCCCCTCAGCCAGGCAGAATGGTCAAGGAGAAGACACACATCAACATTGTGGTCATTGGACATGTGGACTCAGGCAAGTCCACCACCACAGGCCATCTCATCTACAAATGCGGGGGCATCGACAAGAGGACCATCGAGAAGTTTGAGAAGGAAGCAGCAGAGGTGAGCACCAGGGGCCCGGTGCTCCTCGGTTTATTCATTCAGGGCAAAGCGCATGGGTGTCTGGGGCTGGGGGTAAATAGGGCAGCCTCCCTCTGAGAATGTTGCAAGATTTGCTTCACACTGAGGGAGGGAGAATTCGTGTCCTGCCCAGGTCCACCAGAGGGCTATGGACTCTTGGCCTCAGTGGGCCAGAGGGCCCTCAAGCCTTATCCGCTTGCTCCCCAGGGCTGAAGGTGTGCTGGATGCGGTGCTGCCCTCACTTGCCACAACCAGGGCTCAAGGATGCTATTAATAGCTGATTGATGGGCAGTAGTCTTGCCAGCTCCACTTTCTCCAGATAAGCTGGGGAAGGTTGCTGGTTCGGGATGGTGCCTGGAGTGGGGGGTCTTGGTATCCTGTTCCTGGCTGAGACCTACAAATGGGTAGTAGTTTTAACTGGGTTCTCTTCTCTGCCCCCAGAAGAGCTGGCTCCTGGAAAAAAGGAGGGCTAAGGCCAGGCCTGAGGGCAGCAACTCTCTGTGCTACAGTGTATATGTGGGTTTTAAGCCACAGCTCTGTGTGTCTGGGGACACCTTTAGGGGGTATTCTGAGGGAGGTGGCAGCAGGGAGCTGAGGGATTGAAGGTCACCTGGGTCGGGTCCCAGCTGAGTTTTGTCTGGACAGCTCCTTCAGGCTGGGTAGCATCCCTGGAATGCAGAAGCGAGTGAGATTCTGGTAGGGAGTTGTGTTCAGCTGAGCAATGACCACCATTGTGGTCCAGGCTGTAGGAATCTCACCCTTGTGCAAGCTGGCAGAGAGCAGGCAGCCATGCTCTAAATGGGAGTGTTCTTTCTTCTCCTATTTTGGTGTAAGGTGGGAGGGGGGAGGGGGTTTGCCTCAGAGCTACAAAAAGAGCTGGAAAGCCAGACTTTTCTCAAAACATTGACCAATTTATTTATTTTTAAAAATTTCCTTTTTATTGAAATAATAGCTCAGATTTTTTTATAATAGTTCCAAACCCAATGAAATAATTGACTTATAACTTACTAGGGTGTGGAGCCTTAACCTCAGGTAGTGAGGAACCCTTTGCCAGGGATGGGAGTTTAATGAGGTCTGGCAATATCCAAACCCTCATGCCCCTTCTGGGGGACTTAGGAGGGGAGTAGGGGTTGGGCTAGCTGATCTGGGTGGCTTCATTTTGTGGCAGAGCAGGGTTTGGGTGTCAGCACCAGAGAGATGGTCCAGAGATCCTTGGTTCAAGGTGCTTTAGCCCAACCCTAACCTCTTATGGATGTTTGCGTGGCCCACAGCAGGCCTGGCGGGTGGCTGTGACCCCTGAGTCCTGTGTCCTTATCCTGAGTTGTGCCCCCACCCTTCCAGATGGGGAAGGGCTCCTTTAAATATGCCTGGGTGCTGGACAAGCTGAAGGCAGAGAGGGAGCGTGGCATCACCATCGACATCTCCCTCTGGAAGTTTGAGACCACCAAGTACTACATTACCATCATTGATGCCCCAGGCCACCGGGACTTCATCAAGAACATGATCACCGGCACATCCCAGGTGTGCAGGGAGGGTACAGAGCCCAAGAGCTCTCCTGAGGTGTCAGTGTCTCTCGTACTTCCTACCAGGACAGAGTTCCACCCAGGTCACCTCAATCCTGCTTG
This sequence comes from Cricetiscus sungorus, assembly GCA_030556225.1. NCBI lineage: Eukaryota > Metazoa > Chordata > Mammalia > Rodentia > Cricetidae > Cricetiscus > Cricetiscus sungorus. The sequence continues at coordinate 701,595 of JANBXA010000429.1, forward strand.
GCACAGAGCCCCTCAGGAACTGAGTCAGTGCTTGAATGTCAGCTAGATGGGGTGCCTGCAGGGTTACCCAGCCATGGTCGGGGCTAGCAGTCAGGCACAGGGGAAGCTGTAGGCATGTCCTTCACAGACAGAGCCTTGTAGAAGAGGCCACGTTAGGGACAGTGAGATGTGGGTAGAAAATCAGTCAGGCCAGACAGTCACGGGCAGACAGGACAGAACTAGAAGCCAAATGACTCATCCAAGGGCACATAGCCTGCTGGTGGTGCAGCTGATGGCCAGTTTGGGTAGTGAAGGAGCTCCCTGGTACCCAGAGGAGGAGATCCTGAGTCTCCAGCCCTAGGATAACTACCCAGGCCCCATTCTGTGGGTGGTAGGGCTTGGTAAAAGGCTGGGCCAGGGGGCTCACTGTGTCTGATCTGTTGGTTAGGCGGACTGTGCGGTGCTGATCGTGGCAGCGGGTGTGGGTGAGTTTGAGGCGGGCATCTCCAAGAACGGGCAAACCCGGGAACATGCTCTCCTGGCCTACACTCTGGGCGTAAAGCAGCTCATTGTGGGTGTCAACAAGATGGACTCCACGGAACCAGCCTACAGCGAGAAGCGCTATGATGAGATTGTCAAGGAGGTCAGCGCCTACATCAAGAAGATTGGCTACAACCCGGCCACAGTACCCTTCGTGCCCATCTCAGGCTGGCATGGCGACAACATGCTGGAGCCTTCACCCAATGTGAGTGAAGACAGGTGTAGCGGGCAGAACTGACCTTCCCAGGGGCCCAGGGCTCCAGGACTCTGAGTCAGGCTGGTAGAGCTGGGCTTCTCTAGTGACGAGTGCCAGCTTCCTGGGGATAGCGCCTAGCAAGGGGCCTGCACTTGGCGTCCTTTAACTCAGTCTCCCCATGAGGCCAAAAGAGGAAGATGAGGCTCCTTCTCTGGCCACCGCCTGTTGGGGCCTGGATCTCACTATTCAGGGAGAGCAGTTTTTATTTCTCCCAAGCCACTGTCCTGGATTTGGATACTGTGCGGGACCAGCAAGGCCACAAGACCTCCCCTGAGGTCTGAAGTGTGTTGTGTCTGGGAAGCATGCATGTCCCTGGGCTGGCCTGGAGAGTGAAGGCTGGTCCTCTGGGAAGCTTCTACAGCTCTGGATCTCTGAGTTTCTGATGAAGAGGAGGACATTTTTCAGAGAGAGCCTGGGATCTAGATCTCGGTCTATCCAGAGGAGGCCCCTGTTGTAGAAAGGTGGGCACTCAGCTTTAGCCAGCTTTGCAGCTATCCACAATAAATGAAACAGTATGAGGATATAGGCTGTCTGGGGATAGCTGGGGGGACAAGAGCCTGGTAGAATCGGGACCGAGTTTGGCAGACAGGGGGTACTCCATCTTGCCCTTGCTGATGTACGATTGATTATCAGGACCTTAGAATCCCCTGGAGACCTTTGACCAATGGCGTCCTCCCTGCTTCCTACTGCTCTATTGTGCTCTGGGTCTCTGTTCACCCATACTGCAAGAGCCATCTGTTGACCTGAGGTGCCCGAGATCTTGTCATAAAGACAAAGGCAGGAGGACACACAGCCTCTTGGGTGGATTTACTTCCTGTCTGTGGCAGGTAGACTGCGAGGAGTTCTTTGTCAGGAGGGTTTGAAGTTGTTCTCCAGAGAGGCCCTCATGATGGTGGTGGTGGTGATGGTAGACCCTGAGCTTGGAGACAGCTTGGTGGCCAGCAGAGCTTCTGGGGTTGGGGCAGAGCCTGGACTTTATCCTCGACATGGCCACTGGCCAGGCTTGAGCCCCTACTCCCCTGGTACTTGACCTGTCTAGGGCGGTGAGGGATTAGGGAATCAGGCCCAGCTGAGGGGTCTCATTTGTAAGTGTTGGGGGCATGACAGTACAGTCTGGGAGGCGTTTTTGTTTGTTTTTGGGTTGCTTTTTGCCCCTTCCCTCTTTTCCAAGTTGTGTTTGTTTAGGATCACAGTGAGGTTGGGGATGTGAGAAAGGGATCAGGAGCAAGCTATTCAACTTGAAGAGTGAGTCTCCCTCCCCAGGCCATCCCCGAGGCAGATGCCACCTCCAGAATCTCAGAGACCTGAGGTTGAGGGTGTGGCCAGTTGAGTTGCTCTATAATTGGCACCTTTTTTTTTTCCCTCCTGCTCAGATGCCATGGTTCAAGGGCTGGAAAGTAGAACGCAAGGAAGGAAATGCCAGCGGCGTGTCCCTGCTGGAAGCCCTGGACACAATCCTGCCCCCAACTCGCCCCACTGACAAGCCCCTCCGCCTTCCACTGCAGGATGTGTACAAGATTGGTGGTGAGTGAGGCCTTGATAAGTATGCCTGGCTGTGGTTCTCAGAGAGAGGGAACTGTGGTGATGCTCCCTCTGAGGGACAGCTGTCCTCCAGGAGACAACCCCATCCTCCCTCCTCTGCCCTGCCCCTGATTTGGTCTCTCATTCCCTGACTGGGCCAGGGGAGGCTCTCCTGCTGTCATCCAGCCCTCTGCTTGTCTAGGGAGCCCGTTTCCTTGCTCCCTCCATGAGTCTATTTCCTCTGACACCTTCAGAGGTGAGCAAGCCTCTGTCTACTTGCAGGCTCTCTGCCTTTTGTTTTGCCCTGCACCCCTTCTCTGGCCTGCCCTCTCACAGTACCCTCTCTTGTCCCAGGCATTGGGACTGTGCCTGTGGGCCGAGTGGAGACTGGTATCCTTCGGCCTGGTATGGTGGTGACCTTTGCACCGGTAAACATCACCACAGAGGTGAAGTCTGTGGAAATGCACCATGAGGCACTCAGTGAGGCTCTGCCTGGTGACAACGTGGGCTTCAACGTGAAGAATGTGTCCGTCAAGGATATCCGCCGGGGCAATGTCTGTGGGGACAGCAAATCTGACCCACCTCAGGAGGCTGCCCAGTTCACCTCCCAGGTTGGTGCTGTACTACTGTGTGTGAGTATTCCTTCTCTGGATAGGGGGAAAGATGGGCTGGAGTATCAAAGAACAGTGGCTTCTGGTCTGTCATCTGGCACTAAGGAGGAAAGCCCTCCATTTCACCCTAAGGCCACTCAGTGTTCAAAAGCTAAAAAGTGTGCTCAGAGTTACCAGCAGGTAAGCGAGATTCGGGTCTCTCTGGGCAGTTAATCTCTGGGATATTTGTCCTTTAAAAATGCTTTTATTAACTTACTGCCTGGAGTATGTATCACTGTAGCAGTTTAGTTTTTTTAATTAAAAAAATCACATCTACTTATTTTAGTGCGTGTTTGCACGCACACATACATGCACACACATGTGTACGCCACAGTACATGTGTGGAGGTCAGAGGGCAACTTGGAATCGTTTCTCTATTTCCATCATGTGGCTCCCAGGGACTGAACTCAGGTGCAAGCACCTTTGTCCCAGAGTCATCTTGCACACTCTGTCATCTTTTCATGGGACTAGAATTTTAGAGCAGTTTTATTGAATGTAATAAAAGCCCTATAACTGAGGTTCAGTTTTGTCCTGGTCCTTGGTTCTGGTCAGAGTTAATATGTCTGTGTCGTCCTGGTTCTTTCAAACGGTGCAGCTATCTGTTGATTGCCTCACGGTTTGCTTCAAGCATAGCAAAATATTGGGGTTCTAGCCCAGAAGTGGGGTTCCTGTGGCCTGAACATTCCTTGCACAAAAACACCTTGTGATTGGAGCCACCCCACCCAACACTGGCCCTGTCCCAGGAGACCTGACTCATGGTTGTCTTCAACCCTGCTCTCAGGTCATCATCCTGAACCATCCTGGGCAAATCAGCGCTGGCTACTCGCCAGTTATCGACTGCCACACGGCCCACATTGCCTGCAAGTTTGCCGAGCTGAAGGAGAAGATTGACCGACGTTCTGGCAAGAAGCTGGAGGACAATCCCAAGTCTCTGAAGTCTGGTGATGCAGCCATTGTTGAGATGGTACCCGGGAAACCCATGTGTGTGGAGAGTTTCTCACAGTACCCACCTCTCGGTGAGCTGGGTGATCCAAGGTGTAACCCAAGATGGTGGTTGATCCAAGCTGGGGTTAATGCACTGCTTGCGGGCGGAGTCAAGGGTTCCTTTGCTATGTTAATCTACCAAGCAAAGTGCAGCATTGAGTAGGTTTTACATGCGTGCACACACACACACACACACACACACACACACACACACACACACACACACACACACCACCGTCCCTCTCTCTGCTTGACAGACAGATCTGGGATGGTGCTTCTTTTCTGAGGAATAACACCTAAAGGGCTTCCCCGGGACCAACAGCAAGTCGAGTGATTACCCTCTTACACCCCTTAAGCATCATTAAGCTGTTTTGCGGACGCCCAGTGCACCTGCGCACTGCATCCTGGGCGCCCCAGCAGTTTACGCATCTCTCCCCGCAGGCCGCTTCGCCGTGCGCGATATGCGGCAGACTGTGGCTGTGGGCGTCATCAAGAACGTGGAGAAGAAGAGCGGCGGCGCCGGCAAGGTCACCAAGTCCGCACAGAAGGCGCAGAAAGCGGGCAAGTGAAGCGCGGGCGCCCGCGGCGTGGCCCTCCCCGACGGCGCCGCGCCGCGCCCCCAGCCCCGCCCCCGGAACTGGCCCCGCCCCCTCCCCCGCCCCAGGCGCGGCCCCTCCACCCCGCCCCCCCGCCAGGCGCATGTCTGCACCTCCGCTTGTAAGAGGCTCTACGTCAGCGACTGGATGCTCGCCATCAAGGTCCAGTGGAAATTCTTCAAGAGGAAAAGCGCCCCCGCCCCAGGCTTCCGCACCAGCACTCACCACGCTCAGTGCCCGTTTTCCCAATAAACTGAGCGACCCCAGAGCCGTGTGTGCCTACTGCTGGGGCCCTGTTTATCAAAGTCCCGTTGCCCAAGGTGACTGGCACATATTACCGCTGCCAGGTGACCTAGCAAACTGCCCTTCTAAGCCTCGTGGGTAGGCGGTGGGGCACACTGCGTGGGTGCTGGAAACCCCCAGCTAGGTGAGGATAGAAAGACCAAAGGGCTCTGATGGCTATGACCCAGTTTGTGTGTCTTGGTAGGATATGCGAGACCAATGATAGAACCAAAACTGTGGCTGGGTGTCCTGAAGAACCCGTTAAGGAACCATGACACCTGAGAGCTCCTCCCCACAGGTGTAGGCACACACTTCTTTCCCTTAGGTTTCCGGCTTCTGACAGAAGCCCATCTTGCCCCCACTCCTGCCTGCTGCCCCTTGACCCAGATCTTCAATCCTTAAGTTGCAGCAACACCTCCTCCAGAAGTCAGGAGGCTAATGACTCACATCAGGCGGGCTGGGATTGGTCCACTTGTACCAGAATATGCCATGACTTTGGTGGCTAGGCAAGGCAGACGGTATGGCCATTCTCCATTCACCACTGTCCCAGAAAGCTGCCCTCCCTACTCTCCACCCCTCAAGCTTTGTTCCTGTTATTGCAGGTAGAGGTTGGGTGAGCAGATTCCCTCCACAAGGACAAGGTGAAGCTCTCTGGAGCCCCAGGCAAGGGAACTGGTCCTTAGTGTCCCCATAAGGTCCCATTGTGTCGATCTCCTAGAGCTACTGTAATAAATGGCCACACAGTGTCACTTTGTAGCCAGATAATGGTGCAATCAGCACCACTGCCCAGAGGCGAAGCCATTGTAGCTCTCCTCTCCTCTCCTGGCTTAGTTGACATGTTTGAACTAATGACCCATCCTTTGCAGTCTGCTTTTTTCATGTAATCCCATCTCTTCTGCCAGTGTGAAATCTCTCTCCTGTAAGGACACCCGTGGCTGTACATAGAACATGTCTGGAGATCCCAGCTAAGCTCCTGCCTTCTCATTCGCATCTTCAAAATCCTCCCTTGCACATAGCTGCTTTTCCAGGTTTCAGGTGTCAGGTCTCTGATACCTTCAATACACCCAGCCTCTATGATAGGTGAAGGCAGAGAACGCGGCTGTGATGGGCTTTCTGACACCCAGAGGAATGGGCACACTGTCCAAATTCTCCCTCCTAACCACAAAGAGAATGGGCACCTCAGCATCCATGGAGGCAGGATAGGAAGGGAGAAAGACCCGCATTGTTTGAACTGATGCTTTCGGGAAGGTGGTTCCTTAGGTCTGTGCTGAATGGCCACAGACCCACACTGGGTGGGTTTGAACTGATGAGCCTCTGAGGGAAGGCTGTTGGATACAGATAGCCAGGCGAATCTGAACTTCAGATGAATATCAGATACTTTCTTTTCTTTTCTTTCTTTTTTTCTTTTTTTCTTTTTTCTTTTTTTTTTTTTTCTTTTCTTTTTTTTTTTTTTTTTTTTTTTTTTTTTTTTGAGAAAGGGTTTCTCTGTGTAGCTCTGGCTGTCCTGGAACTGGATCTGTAGACCAGGCTGGCCTTGAACTCACAGAGATCTACCTGTCTCTGCCTCCCAAGTGCTGGGACTAAAGGTGTGCACTATAACCACCAGGCAGATACTTTTAAATATAAAAGATTTGAGACATTTATAGTAAAAAGTAGTTCATTGTTTATCTGGAATTCTGATTTGGGCGTCCTGTATTTTGTCTATCCAAGGACATTAGGTAACTCCTGGACATCTGGTAAAGTCGGGGTCTTTCCTGGGCTCCCTGTATTGCCAGGAGTGATCAGATGGAGTGTGTCAGCCACAAGAAGTTGTTTCAACACTTAGTCCTCTTAAAATTGAGGTCAAATTAAGGAAATTCATTAGCCTGAGACAGGACAAATGTAAGAAACAGCCCCTGACTGGAGCTAAAGGAAGCCCTGTAGTCAGACTCTGCCTCATCCTTTGTCCCTGGTTGCTGAAGCAAACTATGCTGTCCTCTGGGAACCCTGGCTACCCAAACACTACAGGTTGTCCCAGTTCTGCCCATCCAGCTGGTCGTAGTGGCACGGGTTGAGCCTCACGGTTCTTCACTAGGCAGACACATTCCAAAGACTCCATGGATTGTGCTCCTGCTTCCCACTGGAGTCACTGGTACATGAGTGTCTGCTGACTCTGGTTGCCTAGAGGGTGGGGCCTCTGGGGAAGGTCTTCAAGCCTTGGGCCCTGTTCAAGGATGTGGTGATGATGAAGACAGGCACGAATTCCTGGGTATGAGGCCTGAAGGGTTCTGGGCCTTACTATGGTCTCTACTCCAGCTCAGGACAGAACTCCACGGTACACTGGAGGAGACAGAAATCTGGGCTGAGTTCCTGGTGTCTGTAGTCAGTGAGGCCAACACAGGGAGTCACCTCTGAGACTGCTAGAACATTTCCTTTGTCCTCTGAGTTGGTGCTTCTTATGTCCATCCTATCTATAGCTCTTCAGAGGGCCAGGACTGATTCTCCACTTCCTCCTGGGGTTCTGGGGAGTTCTGTGAGCCACCCACACTTAGGTCAGGAGGGACATCAGAGGATAACAGCCACTGACCACACATCAGAGCTGAAAGATAAAAGGAGTAACAGATGCATGTGCTTGCCTGAGGGATGCCTAGCACTGGCTTGGAGTATGAGCAAGCAGTAACCTTTGTACACGCCTCTGCTGTTGCCTGAGTCAGGGCTGAGATGGAGGGGAACTTAGAGCAGAGAGAACTCATGGCAAGTGGGAGCTGAAGAAAGGTGGCACACAGGAGCTGGTCCTTGGACACTGGTTTGGGGCACACGGTAGGCAGCTAGACAGGAAGGTTGTGGGATAATGATGTATCACCATAGCTGAAAATGCTCAGGGGCCTTGCAGAGGTGACAGTATCAAGGCTGGGGTTGGTGTCCATGACAGCAGCCTCCAGAGTAGGGGACACAATCCTGAGGCACATCCCTCAAGGCAGTGTATGGGGTGGGGTGAGGGTTGGGAATGCCACCCTATTCTGGGATGGTAAATAATTTACAGCAGGCTCCACCAATGCTGACCAGCAGTGTCTACACACACTTTGAAGGCCTCTGAAAGATTCATGAGGCATCAACAGTAGGGCTTCGGGGCTGTTGAGCTGGCCAAAATATGATTTATTTCTTGCCTGGCCTGCCCAGGGGTGCTGCACCCTCTTGTAATGTTTTCAGAGGGACCTTTCTTTCCTTCCCCAGGGTCCTGAGGGTGACAGCCTGTTGTCTAGATTGCGGTTCCTGAGCCCCACTTTAAGGCTTGAGCCTTGTGGCAGCTTTGGGATCCTGCAGCTTTCCACATCCTGTGATTTTAGTAATCCTCCTTTGAGGATAGCTGTGGGTGCCCATAGAACTTCTGAATTGGACTGTGGGTGTGAGGGCTGTTGTTTATTGATGCGTGCTTATGTCGGTCTGGGCCTGTGTAGGTGTAGCCTGGGTATGGAGCCGCACACACGTGGGGCTGGGTATCAAGGAACCTGAAGGAATGTCTCAGAGATGTTAGAGGTAGTTTATATGTGCACATGTATATGCTTGTGTGAATGTGCTTCTTTACCAGTATATGCTGTGTGTGTGTGTGTGTGTGTGTGTGTGTGTGTGTGTGTGTGTGTGTGTCTTTGTTTTAACTCGACCTCTGCTGTGTTGGGGCTGACTGTCCAGGTGGGGTCTTCTGGGTGACTAGACCAAAACAGCCCCAGGGGAGCTGTTTTTGTCATGTACGGAGCTAATGTGAATCTGAAGGATTGTACTGGCACATGCATGGGCCTGGTGTCCACTTCTAGACTCTGTTTGAAGGAAATCTCTTCCCTACAGATGGTTAATGAGGTACCTAAATGAAACCCAGGGACCTGTGAGGTGCCGGCTCAGATCTGGCTTCCTTTGCTGTGCCTGATGTGTCATTTGGGGTTGGTTGGCAGAAGAGGGCCATGAGCAGCAGCAAGGCCACTGAGGCTGCATGAATCGGAGAGCTGCTCAGGTGTGGCATTGGTCATGATCCCTGCTGGTATGTTGGTCAACTTAGTCCCACCAAATCAGAGTCAGAATTTGGATGGAGGGCCTGAGTGACAGGAGGCACAGAGACTGGGATAGTGTGAGAGAATGTGGATCCCTACTTGTTCCTTCTCTGTCTCCAGGTAGCTGGAAGGCGGGTGATGAGGCCTTTGACCTTGCTACAATGTAGGGATGGATCACTATCTGGCTACAGACCCCTATTCTTCCTGGCACTGGCTCACTTTGCTACAGCACCGAGCTCTGGGAAGGCTACAGTTACTAATGGTCTCTTTCTCACAAGGGGACAGCCTGGATGGGCTGGAGCTAACGATATAGCAGGAGCTGGGAGTACAGTGTAATCTGGGGCAAATGGCAGGATCTGGGGGTGGAGCAAGAACTAGGGTACATAAGGAATTGGGGCCTGTAGTAGGATCTGGGGGCGTAGCAGGAGGAGGATACAGTATAGCTGGGAGTTAGAGTAGGAGCCATAGCTGTAGCAGAGGCTGGTGATGCAACATGAGCTGGAGGTACAGAAGGATCTGGGGGCAGAGCAGGGTCTTGGGGTTTGGCTGGAGCTGGAGATGAAACTATAGGCAGAGCTTATATAATGAGTCTGGGAAGGGAATTGTGGAGCAGGGAGAAGTTTACATTCTCTGGTTGTCTCCTTGAAGATGCAAAAAAAAAAAAAAAAAAAGACCACCACGCTGATTTGTTCTAGGTGTCAACATCCTGAGTGGAAAGGGATCCTCCAGCCTAGGCCTGTGCAGGGTATGGTGTGGGTCATAGGCTTAAAGGGGTTTTCCTTGTAGTCCCACCTCCTAGAAGGTTGAGGCTGCTTCCAACTGGCCCTTTGGCTGCCTTTGGTACCCTCTCCCTGCTTCCCTGATCCATCCCTGATGGCCCCAGTTTTTGTCCAGAGGGCTGAGGAAGGCAGAGCCTGGCAGAGATACGCCTAGCCAGCTAGAGTTGGCTCATTTATTTTTACCTTAACACTTATATAACACCGCACGGCATTGTTTCAATGCTTCAGAAATCTCATTCCACTGTCATCACAATTCTGCAATGTGATTGTCTTACTCCCATTATACGTAAAGAAACAGGCACAGAGACTCAGATACCTACCCAGAAGCACTCCTGGAAGTTAAGCTCATAGCTGTGAAACACGGGCAGTGGCTCCACTTGTCCTATAGAGCTTTCAAAAGGAGTGCTATCCTACCGACTGAGAACAAAAACACCAAAGTTGCTTTGCTGAAGTTGGGCACTGGGCTCGTGCCAATGCTTTCTGGATGCCCTAAAAGCCCTTCCTGGGGATGGGTTGCCTTTCTTTCAAACGCCTCCATTCTGCCCTCCTTTCTCAAGAAAGTTATCCTCTCTTGGCTTTGTTGTACTCAGCAATGCTGCGGGGTGGGCAGGAAGAGAAGATCTGTTTATTATGACTGTTTCATGCTAGGTTGCAAATTGTTACATACCACAAACAGGTGCATTTGAAGAAAGGCTACATTTCTAACATTACTAGGGGATACAATCTCACAGGAAGCTCCTGATCCTCTGTCTCTTACCATCTTTCCACCTCCTTTTCCTCTGTGTTCCCTGACCCTTAGGCGCCGGGGATGTTTTGTAGATCTGTCCTCTGGAACTGGGCTTTGAAACTCTCCATTTTGACTGGTTGTGGTTTCCTGTAATGGTGTCCATCTGTTACAAAGAGATGTTTCTGTGTTGGAGGGTGAGAACTACACTTATCTGTGGGGATACGGTCAAATGTTTAGAATGTAGCTAGGGATTATGTTGGTTTAGTAAAATTATTGTTGTAGGTTCTTCTCCAATACCCATGACTTCACTAGCCGTGGGTAGTTGGCTAGGTTTCCAAGACCAAGCACGATTTTCTTCTTGTTGAATGAGTTTTAAGTTCAATAAGAGAGCTGTTGGTTACCACCAAGGTGTGCATGGCACTACCACTACTACAACCTTAGGGCCATTACCACATGTTGGTCATTGTTGTGGCTCATAGGTATCATAGCTAGGTAGGACTGACTGTTGGCTGTGTCCTTCCTTTTGAAGCTAGCATGGCACTTTCTAGAACCATGAAAGCTACCATTTGACAGAGAGCAAGGAGGGTTATATGAGAGGCTTCAGAGGGAGGGAAAGGAGAGGGAAATGATATAATTACAGTACAATCTCAAAAACACCCAAAACAACAACAACAAAAAGGAAGGATATGGTAAACCAAATTTCTCAACTTTAGCACTAATGGCATTTGGGTTGGATAATTCTCTTGTGGGGGTGGTGTGTCTTTACACGGTAGCGTAAGTGTAATTATGCTAGTTTTGGGGGACAGGCAGCCTCTCTGCAGTACACGTTTTACTGTCTTGCTCTCAAGAACGAGCCTTGGGTTATATGGCATTCCCTCTCCTACTGCAGCCATGGGAAGGTCTGTACTGGAATCACGGGAGAGGTGAGTGCTTGCACCTGGGTTACTCTCCTGTTGTCAAGAGGCTGGACACAGCTAAGAAGGTCGGGCTGTTTTGCCATTTGTCCTATTCTAATAGGAGGCTGTCATTCTCCTTCTGCTAGAGAAAGTCTAGGGACAAGAACCAAAAGCCAAGACTTAAACAGAGAAATCTATTTCCCCAGTTTTGGAGGTGGAAGTCCAGGACTGAGGTGTATGGGGAGGGTCTGCAACCTTCTCTGTGGCCTCACACAACGGGGGTGGGGCAGAGAAGGTACTTAGGTCTAAGCTCTCTCCCTAACTTTGGGGTTCCTCCCCAGATGCCCTGAACATACACCATCAATTTGGCGTAGGACTCTAACAAGTCAATTTGGGAGACACAAACAAATTGAGTCTAGTCTAGGATTTGCTCAAACAAATTGAGTCGAGTCCTTGGACTGCTTAAGGTAATCCACTTGCAAGAGTGATGGGACCCCTGGGGGCCACACTCTGTAGCAAGCATGGCCCTGCCTTAGCTTTGACAAAAGAGGAAGGCGAATTTACTGGATGCTGGGATATAGTTACAGGGGTCACAGGAAAAGATCGAAGCTCCTGTTGAATATTCTTAAGTCATCTTCCGGTGGGGCATTTGCTACCTTTGTTTTAGGGTAAGAGTCAGTTGCAAAAGAAATCTCAAAGGCCCACGGGCCCTTCCCCAGGCTGGAAGGCACTGTTCAAACCTACTGGTCAAGCAAGGCATCCTAACAAGCCTGGGCTGGCTGTAGGCAGGAGCCATCAGCAGATAGCCTGTGCGTGGGCAGGTGCTGACCACTCTGCCAGCAGGAGCATCTCTAGAGAACAGAGTTCCAGCCACCCACACCCTCCCAGGGTACACGCCAAGGACTCCAAGCCAGGCGATTCCTGGGCTGCCCTCCAGGGCTCATGTGGCTGGAGGCTCACAGTGATATCAGCCCTAGGCCAAAGTGACCATTCACTGGTGAAATCGGACAAGTCCCTCCTGTGGATCAGGCTGTGGACTGGGAGGGACCATAAGGCCCTGAGCCAACCTTACTGCACAGGGAAGATGAGCATGTGGTAGACAAAATGAGTGATAGTTTCAGACTGACAAGGAACTAAGGTTGGGAGAGAAGGCAGTGGAATGGGGATGTCTGACTTCAGGGCCTTCCTGAGCATAGACAGTGTCCATCCAATCAGGGAACAGCATTCTAGAGTACAGTCCCTGCAATTGAGTGTGAGTTGCCGGGGTGCTGTGCTTGGCTAGTGTCTGAGACAGAGGTTAGGAAGTTCTGAGAGGGAGTGATGGGGATGGTCTCATGGAAGAGAGACAATGAGTTGGAAAGTGCTCAGCACAAATGTGCCTGGGAGTGCATCATGGATTGGTCCACAGTGGAGCCTGGGTCAAGGGGCCTCTATATTCCTCACCTTTTATCTTCAATGGAACAGGAAAGATTGCCACAGCTCCTTTACTTGTCTGGGGTGTGAGAAGGGGGCGTACAGGGAGTACTTACAGCACTGTGGTCCAGAAACGAAGAAGGGAGGACACAAAGACATAAGACTGTCACAGAGGAGGGTGATCAGAGCTTTCTAGAAGTCTGGAAAGCTTGCCTTGGGGCCTCTCTGGGCACTTCTAGGGCTGCCACCATTCCCTAGCCATCTTTGTCACCACTGTGGGGACTCCTTTAGTGAAATTATCATCAGTGGCTGGGAAGTACAAGTTCAGTTCCTCATGTAATTAGCTAGTTTGCCAGGGGCTAGGTCAGCTTGTTGAGAGCTCTGGTCCTTAAAAAAATTGTAACAACTATAAATTAAATTCCTATTGATTTCAATCAGTAAGCATCCCTGCCAAATTAAACAAAACAAAAACACAATGCTTTCATAACTTTCCTCCCTTCATTGCTCTCCATGATCCAGACTAACACAGTCCTGCTTCTTAATAGTGGAAAATTCCTTTGAGGGGGGGCTTTCTGCCTGAGTAGGCACTTCCTGTTGTCCAAATTATAGGATTAAAACAACCACAGCTCTGCCCAGCCGGAGTGACTGAGAACCTGTCTCTTCTCATTTCCCCAAATTGAGTCTGTTTCCCAGCTGGCAGAGTTTTTCCCTTCTGGTCCTCAGCAGCTGCTCTGTCTTCTTGAGATCTTGTTTGGAAGTAGGTCTCTGTTGGAAGGGCTGCAGTGGGGAGCATTCCCGCGTACTGAGAACTGTGATCACTGACCCTTAGAAGGAGGGTGGCTAAACTCCTGGATGTGAATGCTATTATGTAACAGTCAGGTGTGCAGCAAGTATGTAGCTGGGCTTCCTAGCAGGGGTTTCAAGTGGTGGCAACTGTCTGCACAGGTTCTCTGTGGCTTCCCTCGAGGCTTCCGACAGTATGGCCAGCACAGACAGTGGAGGCTGAACGTCCTTTCCACTCATACTCCCCGTGCTTGGTGTCTGTGAGACCAGAGGTCCCAACCTCAGCTGGAGGGGAAAAGATTTGTGGGTTTCCATCCAGAAGGCACTAGGATTCCTCTGATCTGTGTGCAACTTCTCAGAGCACATCGTGAGTAGTCATAATAACCGTGGCTTTTAGATCCTTGCCTATGCCAGGCTCTGGGACAGTGGGTAAAAAGATACAAGCTCAGGAAGACCCAGGCAGACAATATGTGGCCATAGCCTCTGGGGTCTTATTCCTTGTTTCTTTTCTTGATTTTTTTTTTTTTTAAATGTGTGTTTGTATTTTGCCTGCATGTATGTCTGTACTACAGTGCCAGGTTGCCTGGAACTGGAGATACATAGTTTTGAGCTGCCATGTGGGTATTTGGAATTAAACCCTGATCCTCTGGAAGAGTATCTGATTCTCTTAACCAATGATCCATCTCTCCATCCCCCTTACTGCTTGTTTCTTGAGATAGGGTCTTTCTGGCCTTTAGCTTTTGATACACCTTCCCGTCTTAGCTCCAGAGTGCTGGAATTACAAGTGTGAGCCACTATTCCTAGATAAATACATTAATTTAAAAAAGGTTCTGGGGATGGAACCCAGGACTTTATGCGTGGTGAGCAAGCCCTTTACCACCAACCCGTGTCCCCAGCTATTTGTTTTGTATAGGAAGTAGTAGGAAGGAGGACTTCAAGGGCAAGAACTCCAAACTACTCTTTGATATAGCAGGAGCCAATGTGATCTTGTGTTTTTGATGGCCCCGTGTCTCTGTCTGCTTCACGTAGCTCAGTGATAGCAGAGCCAGGAGCCACCCACCTAGACTTCCTGACCTGAGCAGCAGGAGAGAGAACAGATATGTTGTGAAGGAGGTGCTGAAGGGACAGCGCCCGGCTGAAGGATGACATAGATGGTGCCTGCAGCCGGGACCAGTGCTCTTCCCAGCTAGAGCTGGGTATCATGTGCATCTGAATTTTTCCACCCCACCCCCACCTTCTGGAATTCTGTCGATGCAGTCTTGGCAGAGATGGCCTGAGCCTGTAAGCTTTTCCCATCCACTTTTAAATCAAATGAAATTCCTGTTGCTTGTCTGACTGGTTGTCCATGACCCATTTTCTTGGGTCTTGGGGAGACCAGTGGCATGCTGGTAACTGAGCTGCTGACAGTGCATAGCCCACAGGTATGCAAGGCATGATATTAAAAAAAACATAAATGATTAATGAGCCAGCTTTCTGGGAAGACATCCTAAGCAGAGGAAGCAGGGAGTTATAAGCCACGATGAAGGAATCACTTTCTAGAATCTTCTGAAATGTGACAAAGCTGTTGGTACAAACAGCATTGGTAGAGGAGAGAACAGAGATCTTGGGAATGCAGTTGTATGTGCATCAAGCTGACTCCCCTATGAGCTTTCCGTGTGTGTGTGTGTGTGTGTGTGTGTGTGTGTGTGTGTGTGTGTGTTCTTATTCTGCAGTACCAGGTTAGTGGCACTAACTGATGGCTCCTCACAACCTCAGGGATGTGTCCCCATTTTTTTTTTTTCCTGAAAGAGAAGATGAGCAAGTTTGTGTCTGCTGAGGTTATGGAAGTACAGACAGCCTTGAACTTTGCCTTCCTCCCAGCTCCTCCTCTGGGGACACATTTCCATGGGAACCAGGACCTTTCATCCCTCAGGACTCTGACTTCTAATCAAAAAAACTGCTGTCCCAGGAGAAGGTATAAGATAGGTCAGTATTATTTAAAATGTGCACTTCATGTTTGTAGTACCCAAGGAGGCCAGAAGAAGGTGTTGGCTCTCCTGGAACTGGAGTTACAGGCAGTTGTTAACTGCCATGTGGGTACTGGAAACCAAAACCCAGGTCCTCTGGAAGAGCAGTCAGTGCTCTTAACTACTGAGCCATCTCTCCAGCACGACTTATGTAGTTCTGTTTCATGGAGAAGATGCCCCAGAGGTCATGATAAAGCCAGTCTGTTCAGTGAGTGGGCAGCATTTCTCTGCTCTGGAAACTCAAGACCTCCTCTGACTGAGTGGGTTGGGCCAGGTCCATTGGCTCAGTAAGCCTGGAATAGGCTCTTGGTACTGCTCAGGCTAATTCTTGGACAGCCTCTACAGACTTCCTTGCATATCCAGCAAAGAGATGGAGACCGATGCCTGGTCCACTTGATGCTAAGAGCTAAGATCCCAGTGGGCTGATCTTTATTTAACTCAGAACTTGGCAGTGGCTAATAGCCTCCTCTCCCAAAAGCATCCACTTCACCCCAGGTCGACTCTGGCACCACTTTGGGGTTCCTCACAAAGCTGGAGCTGGGTCAAAGGGCTTACTTGCGTAGCTTTGCCCTTCTCAGAGGTGACAGCATGGTTGGACTCCCTGTCAAGGATCGCCAGGCTAGGAGAGTTGGAAGGGTTGCCTGGTGAGGCAGTACACCTGGACCTGCTCTTCTTGCTTTCCCCTACAATGGCGTCGTAGGGGTTAAGGCAGGCGGGGCGGGGCGGCGGGCGGAGCCCTCACGGAAGCGGGCCAGGCACCGAGGCGCGCGCGGAGCCTGGTGGCTGCTGCGTCCCCGCGCGCGGCCGAGCCAGGTAGGAACGCGGAGCTGCAGCCGCCTGGGCCATGCGGTTGCCGGACCGGAGGCCTGGGCTGGGGCCCGCGCCACCCCCCGCGCGCCGCCCCCGCTGAGCCCGCGCCCGACTGGGCGCAGCAGGCACCATGGTGCAGAAGTCGCGCAACGGTGGCGTGTACCCCGGCACTAGCGGGGAGAAGAAGCTCAAGGTGGGCTTCGTGGGGCTGGACCCGGGCGCGCCCGACTCCACTCGCGATGGCGCGCTGCTCATCGCCGGCTCCGAGGCCCCCAAGCGCGGCAGCGTTTTGAGCAAGCCGCGCGCGGGCGGTGCGGGAGCCGGGAAGCCCCCGAAGCGCAACGCCTTCTACCGAAAGCTGCAGAATTTCCTTTACAACGTGCTGGAGCGGCCCCGCGGCTGGGCGTTCATTTACCACGCCTACGTGTAAGTGGCCCGCAATGAGGTGCGCGGTGGGTCGACGAGACCCTAGCCCGGCCGTGGGTTGACTGCGGGCGCAACTGCGGTGGACTGAGGGGCCCTGGTGTGCGTGTCCGCGCTCGCGCCTGGGTCGCGTCGTGGGCGTGGGGTTTGGGTCACAGCACTGCAGTCCCTGGTTAAAGCGAAGGACAGAGATTGGAGAGTGACTTTGGAGATCATATCGGAGTCACTGTTTTAGTATTTTTTTGTGGGGGGGAGGGGGCGTTTACAGCCGCCTGGCTGGGTTGTGCCAGCCCTTCCCCCGCAGGACGGGATGTGCTGGTGTCCCAGCCCCCCTCAGCCCGAGAGGCCCCTCCCCACGGCCCGCAGCGCGAAACAAAGGGCCGGCGAGGAGGGAGGGCAGCTAGGCTCTAGGTTTGAACTCAGCGGCCCCTCTGCACCCACGGATCTCCCCACAACCAAATAGGGGTGGTGAAGAGGGCTGGCCTCTTCTCATTCATCCTCCTAACCTCTTGCTACCTATCTGAGCTTCCGGGTTGCAGAAATGGGGAGAGGACCTAACATCACATCACCTCAGCCCCCAGCTGAGGGCTTCTGCTTGCACCCATCCCCGGAGGCCCACTCTCCTTGTCCTCTAGATTCCGAGCAGCCCATTTGCACCTGATGGCCCCTCTACACATTCTGGGCTCTAAATCCCTACGTGGAGATCAGCAGTAGGGACAGCTGTTGTCCCCTAGGCACTGCCAGCTTTGGGCCTGGAAGGTGCTAGTCCTTGTCCCCAAGTCTGGTACTTCTGGGGCAGAGCTGGCAGAAGCAACGCTGCATTCTCGAGCATATGATGTTCGCGTGTATGCGTGTGTGTGTGTGTGTGTGTGTGTGTGTGTGTGTGTGTGTGTATGCATGACCTCCCAGTGCAAGGATGCTGGCTCTCCCATTCCAGTGGAGCCAGGGACAGAGGAGGAGCACTGAGACTCGGCCATTTTGTATGGAAAGCATTTGGGGATGGGAGTGAGACCCATGCTCAGGAAAAGTCTCTATCAAGGTGCCCACCTGTCCTGGCCTTGGCAGGGTATGTGTCCTGTGAGTGGGCCAATGTGTCTGGGAGTGTTTTTGTATGTGATTTGGATAGGTTTGGGGACAAGAGAAGGTCCATAGAGGGAAATTCTGGGGGCCGCCTGCAGAATGATGTCCTGGGGGTAGTCACAGCCTCGTGTGTGTGTGTGTGTGTGTGTGTGTGTGTGTGTGTGTGTGTGTGTGTGTCCCCTGTGGACAGTTCTAAGGTTCCCTAAGGTAGAGGTTTCTCCAGATAGGCTGGCCAAGGGGAGCAGACTGTGACTTCAGCCCCCACCCCCTCCAGAGAGGTGAATTTGATTTTCCTCTACCCAGGATGCTATATTTCTCTTTACTCCAAGGAAGAGTCCATGTGTCTCTAATGGTCCTTCTGCTGTAGCCACCTTTCCCTTGCCTGTCTTGGGGCCTAAGGGTTTCTACTGTGGCTGGCTGTAGATAGCAAGGTCCTGGTCTGAGGTGACTCCTGGGGACACAGACAGGATGAAATCCTATGTCTGCAGGACTGGGTGTGGATATCCAGGATGGCAGCATTATCTGGGATTCTTTTTTGAATCTGTAGCCTCTATGGGGGCCCTGTCCTGTTCCTGGGTTTGGCTTGTCAGCATCTCTGTTTCTGCTGCCTGCACCCTGTTTCCTAAAGCCAGCATCATCCAGAGCTCAGAGTCCAGTGTGGGAGGCCCTTGCTGTATGGACTGTGTGTCCTTCTCCCACCTATATATCCTCAAGTCCACCCCAGTCCATCATAGAGCAACCCCTGCCCTGAAAGGTTTAGACCTGTAGCATAACGTCTGCTGCAGGGCCCCTGTGATTGAGTCTTGCAGGGAGGTGTCTTGGGGTTGGGGGCAGGAGAAAGTGCATTAAAGAACAGAGTTTCTGGTTGCTAACTTGGGGCCAGACACACATGTCTAATTTCAGAACCCCTAATAGCCTTTTCTTTTCATCAGTAAGGTGGTAACGTCCACTCCTGGCTCCCTGGATCAACTGATGTTTTCTAGGCTGCCTTTTGATCCTATTGTGAATGGTGACACATCTCTGACTGCCTTTGTTGCTCATGACCCTTTCTCTCAGTTTCCAGACACGGAATCCTCCACACTGACCCCTATCTGGTTTAGGTAACCCAATGGCTTGTGTCAGCTCATGTCGACAGTTGACAGCCAAGGAGTAGGCCATGCTGTGTTAGACAGCATTTGGTTTGTTCGCTAGTTAGCAAAGAAGATGCAGCCCCTCCTGGTATCTATTGTGGAACAGAGGCAAGGCTCATAGATGAGTCCCTCATCTAAGCAGTGCTGGGTTTTCCTGGGTCACTTTCCTTCTGCGTTTGGCCATCAAAGCCTGATTTGTGAGAGGTCCAGTTGTGTCAGTCTCTTGGCCAGTCCTGCTGGATCCCTGAAGATTAGCCACTGTCCAGAGTCAGGAGGGAATGGCTACCCTTGGTTTGGACCCTGGTGAACAAGATCAATCAGACCCACCGTGCACAGGGCTCTGCAGTATGTCTTTTACAAAGTGATGCCACTATGTACGACTTGTGTGAGATATTTTCAGACACAGCTCTGCACTCAGCCAGGCCAGTGGGGGGTCACCCAGGCAGAGACACCGTGGCTTACCCGGCTTGTCTCAAGGGTAAGCCATAGCAAAGACAAATCTAAACAGAGGTGGGAGCGTTATGGGGGCCTTAGAGGAGTCATGTCCGTCTGCTGTGCCTTAAAAGAGCTGAGTGGTAGCTACAAGTAACCCAGGGACATAGGGAAGAGTTGCTGGGTCATAATGCCCCTACCACACGCTAGCCTTATTGCCTGCTGGCCAGAGGAGCTTGATGGGCAAAAACCCAGGACAAAAAAGTTTCCCTGTGTAAGCTGAGAGGTGGCCTGCCTTAGAGCCGAGAGCTGACAGTGTAGACAACTTGGCCTTTCCAACATCCAGGCCAGTGGACAGCTAGAAAAAGATGGCACTTGAAACAACTAAGTGGAAAACCAAGCCATGAGGATTCGTACTGTGGATTGTGGGCTTGCCTATGGCTCATCTCTTTGGACTGATCACCAAGGCCCCTCTGTCCGCAGTGTCTAAGGTATTCCTGTAGGGGCCCTAGGAGCTCCAGAGTCATTACCAGAGGCTGTCCAACAAGGTGTCACCTCCCATTTCACAGAAGGAACAACATCCAGGACCAGTGCCTTGTTCAAGTGTCTTTGGGTGCTTTGGGCCCAGATCGCCCTCTTTGCCCAGTAGAATGGTATCTAGGCTGCCTTGTAGCTTTTTCTCATCTCCCTGAAGTGTGCTTTTAGCTGCAAAGCTGGTAAGATCCCTGGGAAGTGGAGTTGGCAGCTCATTTGAGGAGTAGGTACAGGTCTGGTCCTCACCTCAGGCAGACAGGACAGTGTTCACTTGGAGTCCCAAGGTCAGGTCTCTGACTGTGTGTGGCCTTCGGAGAGGAACCCTGGTCACTGAATGGTGGCATGTGCTCAGCTTCTCCCAAAGAGCAGGTTTTCCTGCAGCCTCATTGATGGAGACTCGGAAAATCTTATGGAAATTTCCCAAAAGATGGGAATACCTCAGAGAGTTGTGGTTTCCAGGGAAACCTGTGTTTCTTCCCAGGCCTGCTCACTGTTTCTAACCCTCAGCGATGACTTAACCAGCACTGAAGAGTTAGAACGGTCCCTCTGCCCTGGTTATGTGTAGAGTAAATCTTTGCATCTGTAAGGAAACAATGAATTAGCAAGTAGGCAGGGCCTCTCTGGGTAGTGTTTCAGACGAGGGCAGAGAAACCTCATTTTTACGGACACCAGCATGAGTCAGGCATGTAAAGCCATCTATAGAGACTTGGAAGGGCTCAGAGCATGTCACCAGCCTGAAGAAATTGGACGTGGAGACTGCTGGGTGCTGGGGATTCTCCCAGGCGCTGGCCTTGCAGGTAGGAGGCTTATCTCTGAGCGTGAAAGTACGAGTCTGGAGTGCTTTCAAGGAGCTAGGGACAGTGTCTGAGTGCAGAACCCAGAGGGGAGTGCAGGGCACTAAGTGTCTGGCTACATATACAAGCTTTGGTATATCCTTATGGTCCTGGCTGTTCCACTGCACCCCGGGTGAGGTGCTCTGGCCCCCGCCCTCCCCCCTCCCCCCCCATGGTTGAGAAAACAGGGCTGGTGTGTTCCTCAGTCTGTGGCAGTGAGGACAGTGAGTTCACTACTTACTGTAGGGTTGAATCTAGAGAAATGGGCAAATCCCCAGGACCAAGAACTTTGTGGCGTGTACTAACCGCTGAATTTGAGCATATGAGGACTGAATTGACATGTGAAGGGACGGAGAAGGGATGTGGTATGCACCCTAAGCCAGCTGCATCCGTGAAGTTGGATGGGAGGGTTGGCCCTGGTCCAGATCCTGTCATAGCCTTTAAAGGCGGAAGTGGCCCATTTTGGGAGGAGAGTAAGCGCTGGGCTGGCAGCTGCTGTCCCCTGGTGAGACAAAGTTGATAAGCGAGAATGTTTCTTTTCAGGGTCCCTAAGCGAGAATGTTTCTTTTCAGGGTCTTTGGCGTGTGCCCTATTTCTTATTATTACAAATAGTTCTGAGTGAAATAGACCACCTTGCCATGTCCTCCACCCACCAAGAATGTATCTTTGTGCTGCAGCTGCTAGGGGTGGGGTCGGCTGGGGACTCTTTGTTGCTGTTGTTGAGACAGAGTTTCTCTGTGTAGTTTTTTAGACTAGGCTGGCCTTGAAATCACAGACATCCCTCTGCCTCTGCCTCCCCAGTGCTGGGATTAAAGGCGTGCGCCACAACCACCTGCCTGACAGGGAACTCTTGTTCCCTCTCAGGGTTGAAAGATGACAGGGTTGGGACTGAGGGTTCTGATGGCCATATTTCCACTGACTAGGTCCAGATACTGGACTTCAGTTTCCTTGTCCACAATACATGAGTGAGGTTCCTGGGTGGGTATGGATTTGGGTCACAAGACACAAAGATTTGTAGGTACCGGTGTTTACTGGCTTGTGCTGCTTGAGGTTTGGCAGAGTGAGACCTTGTGCAGTGGGTGTGGAAGGCTGGGAACCATTGCTGGTCCAGTTGTAGGCCGTGACTCTCAGCCCCACATCCATCAGTCAATCCTTAGGCAAAGCCTCGGGATACAGTCTATACCTTGATCTTGACAAGCTTATTTGGGCCACTGTTTAGCAGGAGACACAGGTTTAGAAGGCTTAGGCATGAGTTCTGAGTGTTGGAAGCTTGCCAGATGCTTGTCCAGTGGGCCAGCTTCAAGAATACCAACTGTTTTCATAGAACAGTGTGAGGACGTGTTCCTGTGTGAAGCTGAGTGACATATGTTATGGGACCCTCAAGGTTGGGCTTTGAGGGGTGGAATGATTTTGGCTTGAAAAACAGTGTTCAGGTTCTACCAGTAAGCCCCTGAGGATGCAGAGGAACTTCTGTATAGGCCTTGTAGAAATCTTGTTTATACCCAGATAATGTGGATGATTGGCTTGGCTGGGTCCCCTTCACAGTGAGCACTGTCCTCTGTGTGTGGATGCCTGCCAAGCATGGGCCTTTCCATGGCTAGAACTGGGCTTTGCTTCCAGACAAGAATTTGCTGACAGCTCCAGGAGCTTCTTCGAACAGCGCCTCACTCTCAGTGACGTACCAGACACCAAACCATGGTTTGGAGGAGGAAACCCAGCAGCAGCCGTCCAACTGCGTAACAACAGCAGAAGCTGTTTAGCCAATCTGAGAGCAAACGAGGGGTGCTGAGTTGGCCTGTGACTGTCCCCAAAGATCAGGTTGGCAGTGACTCATGGTTGCCTTGTGCCTGCTCAGCCCTGTACAGCTAGGCCTCCACTGGGGTCTCTGTTCCAAGTGAAACTCTGATTTCTGCTTCCTTGCTGACTTGTTTGTAGTTCTCAGAATCCCAGGCACGTCCTATGAGCTGTGTGCAGGTACTGTATACTCCATGTCCAGGTGTAGTGAGATATTCACCTTGTCCGCACCTGTGGCATAGACCACGCCCATTGGAGGGTGGAGACAGGGCCAGATGTGACCTGGGGAAACTAAGGCTGAGGAGGGGGCTCGGAGAGCTCTCTTGCTTGCAGCACGGGGACAGGAGGACTTCTGGAGGCATCCTTGGGACCAGGAATCTGCTGGTATTCATCTGCTTATGTTGTGAGTTATTTCTCCCTGAATAAACATCTATTCGGCCTATTTGTTTCTCCTGACCCTTATTAAACATCAACATCCATGCTCAAGGGTCAGGTCTTGAGAACAACCATCTAGTGTGGAGATGCACCATTCTGTCCAGGACTACTGCCTTGTGCAGGACTGGGGACAAAAGTCCTGGCATTCTGCATTCTCTCCCATGGTGTATGTGCAGATCTATGTGTGAATGTACATTTGTGTAGAGGCAAAGGCAAAGGGTTAACTTTAGATGTTGTTACTCAGGAGCTATCCATCTTGTTTTTTTTTTTTTTTCCAGACAGGGTTTCTCTGTGTAACAGCCCTAGCTGTCCTGGAACTCCCTCTGTAGACCAGGCTGGCCTTGAACTCACAGAGATCCACCTGCCTCTGCCTCCCAAGTGTGCACCACCACCACCCTGCCCATCTTGCTTTTTGAGACAGGGTCTCTTACTAGGACTTGGGTTTCACTGATGAGGTTAGGCTGTCTTTGCCTCCTCAGTGTCGGGATAACAAGTGGTGTGAACTATCATGCCTGCCCCCCCCTTTAAATGCAAATACTGTTGGTCAAACTCAGGTCCTCATGCTTGCACATCAAGGACTTTACCAACTGAGCTCGCTCTAGCCTTATTTTCATTCTCTTTATCATCCCTGGCACTACTCTAGGTGAGGGGCTTAGTTGGTGAGGAAAAGTGATGTTCCAGAGGGACATGCTGAGAAGGATGTGGGCTCTTGAACTATATAGTAGCTGCCTCCATGCACTCCTGCTGAGCAGGTGGTCTTTGGTCTGGGTAAGAGACTCACCCAAGGGGAAGCTCTTGGCATTTACCCTGGCCATCCCTGTCCCTCTTCTGTTGACTGCTGGGTCCATCAGAGCCTTTGCAGAGGAAGTGAGGGCTCTGGGACAGTGGATTCTCTGAATGGAAAAAGGAGGCAGGAATTGTTCCAGACACACCCCAGGTTGTCTTTGGGCTCTGCTGGCTATCCAGCTGGAACAGAATTAGGTCTTCTATTTCTTTTTGATATTAGGAATAATTTTATGGATGCCAACCAGAGCAGTTATTCTAGAATGTTCTAAATGGGAGTTGCTTGGAAACCGTCTGCACAGCTTCCTTGATGATCTCATGGGTGTCAGCTGCTTCCAAGGTGGCATCCTGGAGATCCTTCCTTCCCCTAAGTAGAGGGGCTGTTCTGACTCCAGGTTCTGCCTGGTCTCTGGCTTCTTTCATCCAAGAGCCACCAGCTTTGTCCTGTGCTGGAGACTTTATAAGGCTGGTGCTACTTACCTGCTTTGACTTGGAAAGACACTTGTTGGTGGGTATGAGGCAAGGGTCAGCTTCTTCATGAGTCTCAGTTTTGGGAATCAAGATAGAAATAAAAAAATTGCAAACCTTGTTCAGAAGAGGCCGTGTTGGATAGTGCAGTGAGTGTAGGTTCTGAGCCAGATGCAGAGGTGCTGTGTGATGCCTGGAGGAGGCACCTTAAGGACCTCTGGAGCAGCAGAGTTGGGTGGGAGGCTATTCGAATGCTCTCTTTATTTTTGCTTGGTTATTTTTTAAAACTTCATTCACGTGTGCAGTGTATCCTGACCATATCCACTCCTATTCTCCCTGCTCCTCTATCTTCTATGTGTCATGTCCTATTTTATCTTGTTTAGAAGAAGTTTTGAGAGAAGTTCTTACCATGTAATCCTGGCTTGCCTGGAATTTGATATGCAGACCGGGATGGCCTCAAACTCACAGAGATCTGCCTGCTTGTACTTCCCCAGTGCTAGGATTGAAGGCATACACCACCACACTTGGCTATTGTACTTTTTATAACCCACTGAATACAATTGGTAAGGCTTTAACACATGGATGTGGGGTTGGAAAACCTGCCAGTTGCCACCTCCCAATGAAAGGTGACTTTCCACCCCACAGCAGCCACCAGCTGCCAGTAGCTCCTTAGCTATGGGTGGGACCTTGGGCGACTCTCCTCTCCTCCCTGTGTTGGAATTATTAACTGGCTTGAACTTGTTCAAGTCTTGTGTAGATTAACACACATGCTGTGAGTCCATGTGTGCAGTAGCCATGTCATGCCCAGAAGACACCTCATAGTACTCTTCCCATTCTTCCAGCTCTTACAATCTTTCGTTTTTAATTCCTTGGTGTTCCTTGAGCATTGATGTGTGTGTGTGTGTGTGTGTGTGTGTGTGTGTGTGTGTGTTTGTGCATGTGGGTAGTTATTAGGACCAGCTTAGGGGGTTGTTACTCATCCTTCTTAGCCCTTCTTTCCAGAATGGGCAAAATTCGCATGAACCATGCACACAGTGGAAAAAAGCCTGGGGGTTTATGAGGTCGTTTGTGGTGCAGTGATTCTCCAGGCTAGCCTCCTCTCCGGTCAGCTGCGTCTTCCAGGTTCTCTCTTCTGGAGATATTGTCTGTGTAAATTCCCAGGGCACACTGTAGACTACCATGGAGTCTATGAAGGCATTGTGCTCACCACCTTTTCCTTGCCAGCCCTGGCATTTTCCTGTGCTGAGTATGGGGGAGGTGCCCAAGCCCCATCCTAACACCTGTGAAGGGTTCTTTGTTGATGGAAATGAAGGACAGATCTGAGATTTTGTCTCTGCTAACATTGCTGCTGTAAGGCTCCCAGATTCTTAACACACACACATATCCGGGCTACAGGAGCTTTGCAAGAAGCTTTTGACTACTGTGAAAATGTTCTCATCCAGAACAGTATTTCTCCTCAGGCTAGATATACAGATTTGGTGCTTGCTGTTCATTACATTTGTAGAAAGCCTCTGGTGGGAGTCGGCATGTGCAGCAAGGCTACCCCTTCTGTTCAGGTGGCCAGCACAGAGGAGGGCCTGCTACACTTGGGGAGGAGGTGGGAGTTTCTGTATTCCTGGAATTGGGAAGGGACAGGAAAAGGAGAGGGGGAAGAGGGGGAAAGGGCTCTGTGGTGCTGACCATGGTCCTGGATTCAAGTGCACAGTTGTGTTTCCTTGTGGGTGAAAAGCTCTGTGATGTGATTGCTGTTCCTGCCTTCCCACAAAATGAAGCTTAGCTCACAGGTGTTAGCCCCGGAAGGGGCAAGAACTTGGGGGGGTTGTGATTCCTAGAGGGTGCTAGGGACTATAGACAAAGCCACAGGGAGGTTTCCTTCTTCCTGGGTCAGCATGAGAAAGCCTTCTCCATAATGGCGCTCCGTGACACCTTGTTGAATTAGCCAAGTGCTGAATTCTAGCACGCAGAAGGAAATGCGTGGGCAGACAGCTCTGGAGGCTCTGGTATGACCAGCTTGCTTCGTCTCTCACAGAAGCACTTGGTTCTGGATATTATTTCTTTGTTATTATATGCCCAATGTAGGAAACTGGAAAACAAGGTGTGTAGAGATTTCCAGCAGACCAGGGGTCTGGTTTCTACCCTGTGTTCACACCACACTGGTGTGTCTTCTCCTATGGACTGTTTCCAGCCCATCTGGTTCACTTGGGGACACCCAGGTTAGGATGGTGTCCTGTATACCTGTATGTCTACACATGCCTTTGTTTACAGGTATGTCCAGTCCAGGTGGGTCATTTCTGCAGGCTGTGCTTCTGACTGTGGTCATGTCCTTTGCTCTGCTCGTTTGGATCATTAAGAAGACTGGTGAGGAGCAAGGGAGGCTCAGGGGTGGCCCAGGAGAGGCTAATGCCAGGACAAGATTCTATTTGAGGTGTCAGATCTCCATCGCTGGAGCTATGCACAATTATACACATTCAAGCCTTCCCAGAGAGACTGGTTCAGCCTTGCCCCAGAGGCCTCAGAGAGCACCCTTCATCTTTATCTCCATCTTCACCAGGATGGCCCCATGGAGCCCAATGCTCCTGGGCTGGAGAGTCTTTGGTACAGTGTGTGCAAGCTGTCCTCTTGCAAAGAGACCCTAAAGCATAGGGTAAGCATTGGTTGGAGCATAGAGTTAACCACTCTGGAGAAATAGTTTACTCTGCCAAGGAGGCTCTTGCCTGTTATCTTTTAAAATTGAGATGAAATCCTCCCAGCATAACCCTCACCATTTGTGGGTGAATAAATCAGCGCTGGTTTGTGTAATTACTATGAGGCCATCAGTGCTCTGTGGCATTAAGGACACCCGTCTCTATGGGCAGTTCCCCACAGTGCCCCTTTCCATGTCCTGGGGCTCATTGATGTCTTCCTGTCTGTGATAGGTTTGTTCTTGGCATTTCCTACAAGTGGGATCATCCTATTCCCTGTGCCCAATGCTTTTCCCTGTGTGTGGTTTCTTCTGAGTGCCCGAGTTGCAGGGTGGTGGAGCCTTACTTCTTTCTGTGGGTTCCTAGGGTCCATTCCTCTGTCTGCTGATGGATACATGGATTAATCTCTGTCACTAGGCTATGCAAGGTCAGCTGCCATAAGATAGGTGCTAATTTCTGTGATGCATACATAATTTCTCTGGGGACACAGCTTAGTCTGTGATGAGCTGGTTTTGCTCTTTGCCAGACTTGGGGTGGCCATGCTTTTGGTGTAGACCCTACCTCATCTGTTCTCAGATCTATTCAGGCTTCCTTCTGTCCTGGCCTTCTCGGTTGTGCTTGTGTGCAAGTGTGGGCTTGGCACTGGGGAGGGCAGAAAAGGTGAAGCTGTGTCCTCAGTGAAAGTGAGCTTGCCCGAGGAAGGAGTCTGAAGAAAAGGTGTCTCTGGGTTTTGTGGGTAGAAGGAAACTCCGGGTGTCAAAAGGAGGTGTCCAGTGGCCCTGAGGAATGGGGGTGTCATGGCGAGGCTGAGAAAGTGCAGGAGGGGAGAGTAAGGAAAGCTGCGGGGAGAACCAGCTATGGCTAGGATCTTAGGGCCCGGCCCGCACAGGGCTGTGAGAAGGGGTCGTGCACACTGTCAGCCATTTCCACAGCAGCTCTCTGACTGCTCCTGGAATGGAGATGGGACACATTTCCCGTGGTCTCAGAGGGATGCACAGTTGGCTGGAGTGGGGTACAGTGGAGGAAGGGCGGAGATAAACTCCTGGGAAGTGGTAAGGGATGCTAGTTGGGGGCTGTAAGCTTTCAGTAGGGCTGCCTTCTTGGATGATTCAATAGGCAGGGATGCAGTGTGTAGGCCTGGGGCATCCCTACCTGAGTATACTGAGCTCTGGTCAGCGCCCATGATGACTAATGGGAGTAAATTAACCCCGGGGAGCTTCAGCCTTTAGGGACCTCGTGAACTGGCACCTGGGGAAGGCTCTCCCTTGCTGAGCTGGCAGGTTCCTGCCAAGCTGAGCCCTCTGTGGTTCTCAGCTTGGGCATCTGTGCCTGCAGCAGGTATCTGGCCTTTCTGGGGAGGTCCTATGGTGTCTATAGGAGCTATTGAGGCTGGAGCCCTCTGTGAGTCCTGGGCTTCTGAGTGAGTAAATAATTAGAGGGCAATGTATGGGGTTGGTCAGGGATAGTGGAAGCACCAGACCTGTGCGGCACTCTCCCACCCTTGAGATGACCAGTGATGGTCAGTGGGGGTGAGGGGCCCCTTGAGAACACCTCCTGACCTTGGTGTTGGGAGATGAGGGACAAGACTGGGGCTGGATAAGTCTGTTTGTGGATGCCTCAAATGAGTGAGTCATCAGCTGAGCCTCTGAGAACCAGGGTCTTCCAGAGCTATGGTCTGTGAGGGTCTAAGGCACTTTCTGAGCATCTGGTGTGTACAGGGCCACTTACTGTGACCCCCATAGGATCTTACATTCTGGTAGGTGGTCCTGGGTTGGGTAGATGGGCTTTGGCATGACAGACCGACCAATACTACCCCAGGGTAGGGCAGCATGAGGCTGGAACCCATTCCAGCAGAGAGGCCCTTGGATGGAGTGTGGCCTCTGTCCTGTCCAAGCCCAGGGGAGGAACAACCATGTGTGATTTATTGTTATTATTATTATTATTATTATTACTAGAAGCAGCCATCAACATCCCAGCTCTGCTTTACTTCTGACACTGGAGGAGGTAGTAGGTCCTGGCAGCAGAGCAGTTTATTAGGAGCAGAAATTAGATTCCAGGTTAGAGCAATAGCTGTGCCTAATGGACGAGGCGGCAGGAGGTCCTTGGGGAGTCATGTGTGATCTGCACCAGAGGGGACGTGTGTGGCCCGTTGCCCTCTTCAGGCCTTACTCCAGCCCCAAAGATGGAACGGCCTAGCACTATGGGAATGGGGATTATCCTGATGGGGCAGACCCTGTGTGGACAGACAGTCCCTTTCTATAGATAGGGTTCCCACTGGGGGTAGCTTTGCCTGCTCTGGTTGGATCCCACATGGGCCATGCAGGTGCACCTCTTTTTTTCCATTTATAAGTGGGGACAAAAGCAGTTGCCTGCCTTTATGGTCATCACCCACCTGGCATGAAGACTTCCAGCTCATGGATCTCTCTCTCACAGTCTAAGAGTTGTGAGCAAGGCTGGGGATCTGTGATAACCTATCTTCCTTTCCTGTCCAGATGTTAGATTTTGTCTTTCGAGTTAATAACTGTGCAATGAGATAGTGGACCCTGGCCTCCTTGAGTCAGCCTTCGGGTCAGGAGCCAGGATAGAGTATGTTTCCAGGGTCTGGCAGCGGGATAGTCAGTGTGAGAGGCAGCACTGGAGGGAATGGTAGCACCATTGTTATGCTTTTCCAGAAGAGAAGGATTCCCTATTATAAGACTGAGGGGGCAGAAGGAGGAGAAAGGAGTAGGAGGAGAGTGTTTCCCTGGGGTGGCAGCCTTCCTGGTGTGTGCAGATCCATGCATGAGATGCCTACACATCCAAATCTGTGCCCTCAGCATCTCAACATACGCTGGCACCAGCTATTGCTAACCATTGTGAGGTTTCTGGGCCTGACTGAGGGCCCTTTGACCCTGTATCTTTCCCCCCACCTTTGGCCCCTGCCTGTCTCTTCTTCTTTGTGTCCTGGTTCAAGTGACATCCTCTGCTCAGAGTGGAGAAGTCCCTCTCATAAATTTCCTTTTGCTGTTGGGTAAAGACAGCTTGACTCTAATTCTCCCAGTGGTTTCTTGTGGTTTGGGCCTGCGTGTGTCTCTAGATACAAAACAGCTACACGCAAGCTCCGTTTCTTGGTGACTTTCCCCATGCCAGGGTGGGTTGCCAAGGACTGTCTGAGGTCCCTGCCTTGCTCCTTTCTGGCTCTTGGATCTGGGGATGGGGACCAGCTGCTCGTGATGCTGGTCTCCTTGGCAACTGCTGTCAGGGAAGCCTCCTGAAGTTGAATCTATTATCATAATTAGCCCGAAACCCCTTGTGTTGTAATTCAGGGCTGCAGAAAAACCAGCCCTCTTCCTGACCCAGGCCTCTAGTCCTTTCTGAGTCTCCAGGCATAGCAATGGCTGGACTACAGACCGTGACGAGCCTCTTCTAACCTTGGTGTGTGTGTGCTGTGGTGAGATGTGGCCAGGCCTCAGAGGGTATCTCAGGGTCTGGAGCCCTCTCTCCCAAACTGTTTATCCTATGCCCCCCCCAGTGCCATCTGGTTGAGAATAATGCTGAATTCCAAGTCCGAATGTTTTGTTATGGGGCACCCTTTGATGGCCAATCCCGGTGGGTGGTTCCAGGCCCCTCTGAACACTGGTGCTCTCTCATGCTGGCTGAATACTCCCAGCATTTCTGTCTTCTCTCAGAGGACAAGGAAAGTTATGCTTGGCTTCCTATTGCAGTTCCCACGAGTGTCAAGAAACATAACACAGCATAGCAGGACAGGAGAGAAGGGAGAGATGGACATTCCCAGGACATAATTTCTGCCCGTGGTTGAATGATTATTCACACATGATGGCTTAGCCTGGAGGAGACTAGTCTTGTGTAGGGGGCATGTCTGAGGGAGACCTCTGTTATTCTCTTACTGTCACCCTCCCTGCCCCCATGCTGAGGCTCGAGGCTGGGATCCTGTCAATTGCGTACATCATGGAGGCTAGAGATTAGGGGTGGCCATCCATCCATTACCCCTCCTGAGGATAGAAGGTAGGAAATGTTAGAGCCCTGTCAGCCTTCTAGAGTCCCAGTGTCCCTCCTCGTCTCTAAAGTGGACATGAGTGTGGGATGTGTTGGGCCTGGTACGTGCTGGTCAGGACAGTTGCTAGTCACTGAGGTGCTTACAGATGGATGAGGTTACAAGTGTCTAGCCAGATAGTCGCCTTGGGCCTGGAGACGTGGCCAAGCTAGGTTCACTCTTCTTGGAGGCTTCCTGCCTGGGGAGGAGCTTGATCACAGCCTGAGCTCCTTCCTGTCTCTGAGCTTCCGAGAGCAGCGTGGGTGCCACTCTTCCTGCGTGTCCCTTGCAGCCTCCCCTGCACCAGCCTTCCTGGAGGGGGCCATCTGCTCTGTCTGTTCTGAAAACTTAAAAAACAAACCGTGGAGCGGAGGAGCCATGGTGGGCACTTTCTGGACGTTGCTGGGGCAGCACGGCTCCAGAGTGACTTTCCTCTGTACAACGGATGATATACAACCCTCTGGCTGCACGAGAGTGCTCTGAGGAACTAGGTTCATGTTCCACCAAGATTAGTCACTGGCTTTGTGTATCCAGATCATCACGGCCACATTCATAAATGACCCTGCCTGTAGGGCCTCCAGAATGTTCTGAGAGGGCTTGGTCAACTGGCACCGTGGCCTCAGCTGTTTTTATTTAATTTATTTACTTGTTATTGTGTGTGTGTGTGTGTGTGTGTGTGTGTGTGTGTGTGTGTGTGTGTGTGTGTTTGCATGCAGGCATGCACGTATTGCCAAATTGATTTCTCCTTCCACCATGTGGACCTGATTGAACTCAGGTCATCGGGTTTGGTAGCAGACTCATTTTCTGGCAGAGCTATGTCATTGGCTCAGCCTCAGTGATCTTTTCATTTTTGTTTGTTTTTAGTGGGGAAAAAAACCCTGCATACATTTATTTTCCACTTTTCATTCTTTGAGAGTTTCATACATGCATATAATATATTTTTAAATCTACCCTCATCTCTCCTCTCCAATTACTCCCTTATCCACCCACCACCACTTTTCTCTCCCAATTTAATGTGGTCTTTTTTTTTTTTTTTAAAAAAAAAAAAACCTCACTGAGTCCACTTAGTGTTGCTGGTAAGCAAATGAGTGTCAAGCCATGGACTGGGGAATAGGTATCCTCTTGGGGGTAGGATCTTTGAAGAAAATGGAGTCTCCCTCATTCAGCATTTATATTTTGCCAATAGCTCTTCAGCTAGAGGTGGGACGTCATGAACCCCTCACCCTCTTATCCTGGCTTGGTCTCCTGCATGAAGCCAGGAAAGCACTAAGGGACCACAGGGAGGTTTCCAGGAGGGAGGCCAGAGTACAGATGGTATGAAGGGAGAGAATACTGGTACAGGAAGGGTTAAGTGAGACAGGCGATTAGAAGACGCTTCAGTGTTTTAACACGGGGAGCTGGATTTTTCTGGAGTAAGTGTGGATACTTTGTTTTGGAGGTCTGCCCCTGTAAGTCTGTCCCTGAAGCTGAATTCCATTTTGCCCAGCTTCAGCACATGTGTACCCTCTCCACCAAACCTTTCTTCTCTCAAAACACCCTCCTTGCTTCCCTCCTAGCCAAGCCAGCTCCTCCTTATTCAGCAGGGCATAGCCCCAGGGACCCCTCTTTGGGGAAGCCTCCTCTGGACTCCTGCCTTGCCTTGTGGGCTAAGCTGCTCCCGGCGTACTTTCTACCACAGGCTCCTTGGGTGTTTCCCATGAGTTTTCATCACCACTCAAGCCTGCAGGGTCCGTATCAGGACACAGGGATCCCCATTCTCCTTTCTACTCCTTCCCTGCTCACCAAATTGGGAGTAGATGCCCCAGGCAGTCAAAATCAGTGCTAGAAAGGCATACGAGATGTCTGTACTTTCTTTTATTTATTTTTTTTTCAGGGCTTAGTTAATTGAATAAATTGGCTAATGAACAAAGGAAATTAATTGCAGTTTTAAAATGTGACCGTGGCTTTGTGTTGCTGATTGTGCCAGCAGCCTGTCACTGCCGCCAGTTCAGGCGCTCGGAAGCTTGGGCTCCAGTGTTGGGTCTTCTCAGGAGCCACAAACCTAGGCCCTACACCCAGGAAGGTGCATCGTCAGGGATGGCGCATCTCTTTATGACCAGTGTTGTTGGAGTTTTAGCTAAGGCTGAGCCTGAGACTCCTGGTTACAGATACGCCCTGAATGCTGCTGCCTGTCTGTCGCTGTGTCCTGATCCAAGCCGGAACATGTAGTGTAGACCCTGCAGCACCTCAGCTCTTGTTGGGGGAAAGTTGGTGTCTGGCTGTGACTGGAGTGATAGGGTATACTGTCTCTCACTCAAGCGGTCTCCTCTTAGTCTCTTGGAGTTTCCTTTCAATTTTTGAGCTTTGTGTTTTGCGAATCTAACCCTTTGTCTTTCTGAGAGTACCACCCCAACCCTCAGCATCCATGTGGGCTGCTGCACAGACCATGGCATGCTAAATTCACTGGCCTGCATGGGTCTTCCCAGTACCTGCTAGTTGGCATTTTGAGAGTAGGGTAACTACGTCGTGGGTGGGAGTTGGTGAGGTCAGTGATGGGTGATGGAGACGTTTTTCTGGTAGCACCTGGCCGTAAATCTCTTCCCATGGCAGCCCTAGAGCATCATCAAGGCATTTTCCTGTGACCACCAAGTCAGCTGGGGTCCCCAAGTGCCTGGCTGAGTCCCATGAAAGTCAGCTGTGTATAGCAGTGTGACTGCCACTATGCCCCATTGGCCAAGCATATACAGTGGTGTTGCTGTGTTTTCGGGTGTGATGGACAGTTTAGTCAGCAGCCATAACAGAGGCGACCCTCTACAGTGTTTAGGCACTTGAAATCGTGGAGGGTGGAGATGGGATTGACCTCAGGGCTCTGTGTGGTGCCGGGAGCCTGGTGAATGAGGGATGAGATAGTAACCATCTAGAGTAAGACCTACAGCAGGTCACTGGGCTCAGGTGGCCAGGTGGGCAACTACTGATAACACAGGGTGGACGTGTATTGATCACTGTTACGTGCCAGGCTCCATCAGTGAACTGCTTGAATTTCTGTCACTTTCCTGATGGGTCATTTATGCTTTGGGAATGTGGACCTGGACCTTGAGGCTCTGAAACTTCCAGGCTGGTGGTCCTTGGCTTTTCACCTAGACATCGGGGACCTGTGTTCTGTGTGCTGTTTCCTCTCAAGATGTGGAGCATGCATCATCATGCCTGGCTTATATTCTGCTGGGCGCTAAACCCAGGGACTTGTGTATGTTAGACAAGAACTCTGCCAACCAAACAGGATCCCTAGCTCCCTGTTTTCCTGCTTAAGTCTCATTTATTGTGGCTTGTCTGAAGGGGAGGGGCCAGGGCTATAGAAACTGACCACAGCGTCATTATGGTGAGTGGTGAGCTTGGAGTAAAACCTACCCTGACCCTCAGACACAGCCTAGAAAAGTCAGAGGTCTTTAATCTACAGGAGCAGAAACCTAATGCAGCATCTGTAGTCACGGGCACTGTCATCTGCTGCTCTAGAGGTCCTGGCAGGCCTGGATGTGTATGCTCAGCTTTTTCTTCATCTGCCTGTTGCTGGTTTTCTCTGGGACTATCAGACTAATTTACTAGGCTAAAGCCATTTTCCAGGTAGAAAGGGACATCCATGTCCTAGTGGTCTGGCATTGGCTGGCCAGGCTTTTACCCATGAGCATCCCTGAACCCTGGGCTAGAAAGGAACAGTTATGTGGTAGAGATGGCAGGTACAAGTTCCCCACACTGACAACAGTAGCCCAGTGTCAAGTGGATCCCAAGGAAGGCACGTGACAAGGGTATGTCTTAGGGAGGACCCTGCAGGTGGTCATGGCAGGTAGGGAAGAAGACTGTGAGGGGATGAGAACAGATTGACTTTGTCAACCTGGACCAAACCTTCTAGACTCTGGGATAGGGAGAGTCTGATGCCAGGGGGTGGGGAGACATTTAAACACAATAGATAGAACTGGGGGGAAAGTTTCCTGGTGTAATACAATCCCAGTGCACAAGAAATTATTCTGAAGCTCAACTCGGGGTACATGTCATTTCTTCCAGGAAGGTGGACTCTAGAGATAGACTACCCACATTAGCTTAAGTGCCTGGTCTCAGTCACACAGCTATTGTAGAGGTCCTTTGAGTTGTTGGCCACCTCTGGTCCTGGTTGTGGAGCTTGATATGGCCTAGCCCAACAGACAACACAGATCACCAGGCTGTTAATCACCTCCAATTCCTAGGTTTCTGGATGGAAGAACAGATTTTAAGCCCGTTCCTTGGAGAGGATAATTCTGTGTGCTTAATATTCCCAGTTTTCCTGGAGATCTGTGGGTGCAAGGGCCTTTGTGCTATGTTCCCAACCTGGGCCAGGGGTGACTACCCAAAGGGGCCTGTCCTCGTGGACAGTAGAGGATATCTATCAAAGAATGACAAGAGAGAAGCAGTGAACTAACAGGTGGGGACAGTGACACACATTAGGCTGAGAGGGAAGGATGATACGAGCAGGTTTTTCCACCAGCCTGGTCCCAGAGCAGCACCAGCCCCAAATAACACACAGAGACGCCGTATTAGATATAAAGCTGTTGGCCAGTTACTAATTTCTTGTTGGCTAGCTCTGTCTGAAATATTAGCCCATTTCTATTCATCTAAGTATTTCCACGTGGTCTTATCTTACCGGAGAGAGGGCCCGGCGTTCTGCCTTCTGGGTCCTACATGTTGAATCCTTCCTACCTCTTCCCAAAATCTCCTTGTCTCCTAGTCCCACCTATCTTGCTTTCCTATTGGCTAACAGTGCTTTGTTCATTATCCAATAAGAGAAACATACTTACAGAATGCTGTCTCCTGTCAGAAGGAACCTAACCCCTTGGACTCATCTGCCATTACAGGTGGGGGCCATTGTGACAGAAGGACTCTAAGGCCCAACTGGAGCATGGTAGCTCTGTCATCAAAGTCATCATCATTATTACCATTGTGTGCTGGGCATGTGGATGGATGCCTGGCTTTTGAAGGTATCAGGGGGCTGCTGGAAGGTGGAAACAGGCAAAAGGAACTCTCTGAGCAAGAGATCTGTGGTTCAGATGGACGTGAAGTTCTTCTTGGTGCCTTGTGGCCAAGCATTGGGTGCACAGGACCCGATGACTACATGTTGGGCGTGCCTGTTTTGTGTGGCGGGTTGTCACCTGCAGAAAAAAAATGTTAGTATTGCTTGAGTTGCCTAAAAAGTGGGCTCCTGATATACACACATCCTATTTGTGTTGGAGTTTGCATTTTCTGTCTAAAATTCTTATTACAGTTTCCTCTCCCTTCCTCCCTCTCCCAGCCACACACAGTGTACACGTGGAGATAAGAAGACAATCTGTGGGAGTTGGTTTTCTCCTTCTGCCATGTGGGTCCAGGGGATGAAACTTGGCAGCACGCATCTTCACCCGCTGAGCCATCTCACTGGCCCTAGAGCGTGCCTCTGGGGTTTACCGGCAGCTCTTCCAGTCTCCCGGGCTGAGATGCGAGTGTAGTGGTACTCGGCAGGCAGTGTTCTTGCTATGCTGTGCCCCATGTGTTTAGGTTGCTTGGTGTACCCTTGTCAAAGGCCATAAGCTGGGTTCCCGTGGTAGACTATGGTACTTGTCCTCTGGGATAGGGTAAGAGAGACGGGATACAGCTTGTCAGAGGATGCACATAGACGTGAAAGACGCAGAGAATTTTGGTAGGCCAGGAAGGGCCAGGCAATGAAGGAGAGAGGGATAATTATA
The DNA here is from genome assembly GCA_030556225.1 of Cricetiscus sungorus. Taxonomy (NCBI): domain Eukaryota; kingdom Metazoa; phylum Chordata; class Mammalia; order Rodentia; family Cricetidae; genus Cricetiscus; species Cricetiscus sungorus. The sequence continues at coordinate 738,188 of JANBXA010000429.1, forward strand.
GCAGAAAGTATAGGCTGATGAGCAGGAGGCATTGCAACTTAAGGAAGGAGAAACCATGGCAGCTGGGGCAAGGCCAGAAAGATGATCTGAGACGTTCTTCTTCAGCACCAGATCTAGTTGGAAGACAGGTTCTCTGTCTCTGAACCTAGGGAGGAAGTGTTGCATTCCATGAAAAATTATGCATGCCTGCCCCTCTGTGGGCCAGGTGGTGTGTTTCTTTTTATTGCTTTTGCACTAGCTGAGGCTGTTGGGGCCAAAACCATACAGACAAGGGTCTGGAGGGGCCTGGTCAGCAATCGGTTTGATTATGGAGTCTCGGGTAGTAGGGAATGGGGAGTGCACTGTTGTCCCTGCGGGCCCTCCAATGACCTTAGCTGCAGGTGTGCGGCTTAGTCGTGACACGCTGCTGGCCCGTGATATGGTGACTGCTGGCCCACTGCTACGTGTCTCTCACCTCCTGCAGGTTTCTCCTGGTCTTCTCCTGCCTTGTGCTTTCCGTGTTCTCCACCATCAAGGAGTATGAGAAGAGCTCAGAGGGGGCCCTCTACATCTTGGTAAGCCCCACACTTAGGCAGGGAGGGGGAGGGGCCTGGAGGCTGGGAAAGAGCTCCGGTGAATCCGGTGGTGAGACTTCTGCCATAGTCTGCCTCCTAACCCCTGGACCCCTCTGGTTCTGTCCCTAACCCTGATTGTCCTGTATCCAGGGTCTCCCCTGGAGTAGAAAGCATCCTTGCATCCACAGCCACCGTTGCTCCTGGAATTGTGGTGTAGACATCAACCCCTTCCCAGCTTCCCAGTCCCTAGTAGAAGCAACGTTACACGAACCAGCTCTCACCACCCCTCCTTTCCCAGCGCTCAGGATTCTAAGTACACAGGTGCCCCCACTGGAAGGGTGTGGTGCTCCCAAAAGGTGTGGGTGAAGGGGTGGGAAGCCGTGATACTCACTCACATAAGCCCTGTGATGGGGCAGGGGTGGGCGTTGTGGAAACGGTACTGTGATTTCTCGGTTGCTAATGGTAACGGAGGTGGCCCTTCAAGGAGAATGATCCCACTAGAAGAGTGTTCTTTCACCCACTTTGCCCTGCTGCCCCGGGGCTGCCTGAATTCTAGAGGAAACTGCTCTACCTTTGCAATGGCTGGGAAATCTTTGTTTGTCAGCGTGCCTGCCCGGCACACTAACACCAGAGCCTCCCACTCTAGCTCAAACAGGACAGATCTAGCTCAGAAGGGAGGCAAGAAAGGTTGTTCCTCTGGCGGGAGACCATCTGTGTCTAGAAGGGATTCAGTCCCAGCTGACATGAGCTAGGGGCCCTGTGGCTAAGCCTGCAGCTCTCATTTCTAGATTCTGAGCCATGGGGCTTCATCCGGCCTTGCCCTGAGACTGCATATGTAGTATACAGGCAGCCCTCTTAAGGCCTGGCAGTTTCTTCATCTGTGTTCCTCCCACCTCTCAGGAAATCGTGACCATCGTGGTGTTTGGCGTTGAGTACTTTGTGAGGATCTGGGCTGCAGGCTGCTGCTGCCGGTATCGAGGCTGGAGGGGAAGGCTCAAGTTTGCCAGGAAGCCGTTCTGTGTGATTGGTGAGGCCTGGTCAGCAGTTGGGTCTGGGGCAGGGATTTCTTCTGAGTGATTTGGAGTTGGTGCCCATGGCTGACAGGGCCTAGATGTTGGGAGGGAAAAGTGCTGGGCAGTCTTCCCTGGACACCACAGGTAGGCAGGGTGGGCACTGGAAACCGCCCTTCCCGGGGCCCTACGTGACCTCGCAGGCCTCCTTTGGGGTCCCAGGGGAGGAGGCCCTGTGAGCTGTGCCTGTCTCCCGCAGACATCATGGTGCTCATCGCCTCCATTGCTGTGCTGGCTGCCGGCTCCCAGGGAAATGTCTTTGCCACATCTGCACTTCGGAGTCTGCGGTTTCTGCAAATCTTACGGATGATCCGTATGGACCGGAGGGGCGGCACCTGGAAGCTCCTGGGATCGGTGGTGTATGCTCACAGTAAGGTGAGCCCTGGCCCAGCCTGGGGCCTGCTGGTCACCCTGGCTTCAAAGTCCCAGGGTTCTCTAAGCTGGATGTAGCCAGGGAAGCTGTTTCTGTTCCCAGGGAGCAATCCTCCCTGTAGCTGAGCATTTCCCTTCCTGGTTCTGAGGGCCCGGATCGATACTCTGCCTGAATCATTGGCCCAGGGTTGTTTAAGCTGTGGCTTGTGGTGGCTACTGACCAGGGTACTCATGGAGTGGCTGTGGGTACATGGTCGGTGTTGAAGGAGTCCTCAGTGGCCAAGACCTGGTTTCTGCCAGGTGGTACAATGGGGCCTCCGTGCACAGGATGAGCTCATTGAGTCAAATGCTGTCTAGCCTGCCCAGGCCCCCTTTTTTGGTTGACCGTGTCAGCACTGGGCCCTGGAGAAGTTGAGCTCCCTGAGGTCTGGTCTTTCTCCATTCCTGCATTGCATCCTCAATGTGCGGAACTGAGTGTCTGTTGAGTCCTGCGTTCCCTCTTGGGGATTATCTCCACAGTATGTAAACAATGCTGGAACTACAACTCTGGCTTGGGGTATGTGTTCCCCAGCCACGGACAGGATGTTTACCGGGCTGTTGGATGCTCTGCTCCCAGATCTAAAATAGCCCGTTGAAAGAGTTGTGATTGTGTGTCAGCAGTCACCCTTGACTATTCAGGACAAGCCCTGTGGCCAACCCTGACCAGTGTCTACTCTAGCTGTACCTTTTTGGCGTCGTGAGGGGACCCCATCCTACAAAGGCCTTGCGATGCACAGTTCGGGCCGGGGCCCCCATGCTTGACACTGTCCAGGTTGGCCTGAGTGGGACAATGATATGATCCCCTGCCCTTTGCAGGAGCTGGTGACTGCCTGGTACATCGGCTTCCTCTGCCTCATCCTGGCCTCATTTTTGGTGTACTTGGCAGAGAAGGGTGAGAATGACCACTTTGACACCTATGCAGATGCGCTCTGGTGGGGCCTGGTAAGTCCTGGACACTGATCACTTCCTCCTCCACATCCTCTTGGTACAGCTGTCCTGACGATACACCCTGCCCCTTGGGACCCGAGGAGAGACCTAACAGCTTTTAGTCTAACCTGGGTGGCCATGGCTCTTGGCAGCCACCTGGTGGCTGGCTATAGACATGGTAGCATATGGAGATGGCAGCTGAGGTTGATGTGGTTATTGGCTGGTAGATGTGACAGGGGACAGACTGGGTTTCTTTCTTCGCGTCATCTTCCTGCAACCCCCACTTGGCACTGGATTGTGGAGGAGAAAGATTGGGGTGGGAGAATTTTGGGGTTCTGAGAGTAGTGGCCGGGGTAGGGCCATTCCGGGGCTCCCCAACTCACAACTTTGGAGCAGTGGAAGGGTGGAGGCAGCATTGTGGTCATAGCCTTCCATTGCCAAGGCCGATTGCCACTATTCCAGGCCAGTCACTTCTGGACCCCAACCTCCAGTCAGTCCTGCCTTTCACTGTGAGGGACAAGGGAGAGTACGAAGGGAAGACAGCCCAGTGGGCAAAGTGCTTGCCATGAAAGCATGGTAATTCCCCAGCACCCATGTAAACTCTTCACATGACACACACACACACACACACACACACACACACACACACACACACACACACACACACACAGAGCAAAAGAAACCACAGACCCTGACTCTCTGGGGCTTTGCTTTGCTTTTCTTTTCTTTCTTTCTTTCTTTCTTTCTTTCTTTCTTTCTTTCTTTCTTTCTTTCTTTCTTCCTTCCTTCCTTCCTTCCTTCCTTCCTTCCTTCCTTCCTTCTTTCTTTCTTTCTTTCTTTCTTTCTTTCTTTCTTTCTTTCTTTGTTCCTTCCTTCCTTCCTTCCTTTCTTTCTTTTAAGGATAGCTTTATTTATTTATTGTGTACACAGTATTCTGCCTCCATTTTTGCCTGCACACCAGAAGGGACACTAGATTTCATTGCGGATGGTTGTGAGCCACCATGTGGTTGCTGGGACTTGGACTCAGGACCTCAGGTGCTCTTAACCTCCGCGCCATCTCTCCAGCCTGCTAACAGTGGCCCTGAGTCCTCTACCACGTGCTGCTGCCCAAATGCTAGACCCTTACCTGGCCCTTGTGCCTGAGGTTCTCCGTGCTTGACTTTGCCCGGTATACGCCAGAAATCTCTGTCATTGCGACTCTGCCCGGTATACGCCAGAAATCTCTGTCATTGCGACTCTGCCCGGTATACTCCAGAAATCTCTGTCATTGCCCCTTCTCAGAAGGGCCTGTTAGACTCAGCTAAGACCCACCCTAATTAGACAGGAATGAGTTTCTTCTGGCCCTTCCTCCCACAATGTTCCAGACCCCTTGGGGGCTCAGGGCAGAGCCTATTGTCACCTGAAAAATCATGACAGGTGCTGTGCTTGCAGTCACTGGGATAGGATCAGACAACTTCTTCTGGGATTAAGCCATTAATGACCTTACTAATGGCCACAGGCCTGGAATCCTGTGTCCTCTTGGGAAGTGTTGGGAGTGACGTGAGTTTAAGGCTTCAAGATAAGTGGCAGTGGAGAGTATGTGACAGGCACAGAGCAGGAGCAGCTGGGCTGTCTGACTCTGTGCCCAGGCTCTGCCGAGGGAGTCAGCTTGGCACCCAGGCGACCTGAGCTGTAAACCAGCTGGCCCCAGGGTCCTGGAGAGTGATACAGCCCATTCTCTTCAGATTTTTCTTGGACCTAGGCCTTCTCTTTTCAGAACTGAAGCAAACATTTTACCTTTATTATTTCAAAGCAATCCTTGCATTTTAAAATGTCTACTGGTTCCTAAAATGCAGCCTCCTCACTACTACCCTTTTGACTGCTTGTCCACCTCCTATCTGCCATCATTGGCCTCCCCGCCCCCCCCCATCCTGGGCCAGGCCCTCTCCAGTCTGTCCCCCCATCAGCCCTGAACCCTTGGCCTTTGCTGCTCCTTACCCTCTATGGACCCTGGCACTGTGCACTTCGTTGCTCTTGTCCCCCAACTTGCTGGGTGCTCATTAGTGCCCCCTAGAGCAGGGGCTGTGTGTGTCAGCAATTCACCTGGACAGAAATTACTGTCCTTGCTTGGTGCCGATGTGTACTGTGTCATTTATCCCAAGCGTTAGCTAGGGGAGCCTTGGGGATGAGAACAGATTGGGGCTTCCTGGAATAAAGGATAAAGGACAGCCTATGCTGACCCTGGCCTTGCTTTGTTTGTCCTAGTATGAGTGATGTAACAAGGGTGAGCCTCCTGTCCGTCCAGCCCAAGTCTAAGTGGCCATTAGTGTCTAGATGGCTCCAAAGATGCAGGCAAACTACTTGGGTGAGCTTCTCATGACTGAGCAGGGACATCTATCTAGCCTGGGATCGTAGGCTCCTGGTAGGCCACTGCCAGCCTGCCCAAGTGACCAGAGCCCCCTGCTCCTCAGATCACCCTGACGACCATTGGCTACGGGGACAAGTACCCTCAGACCTGGAATGGGAGGCTGTTGGCAGCGACATTTACCCTCATTGGTGTCTCGTTCTTCGCTCTTCCTGCGGTGAGTCCTATGCCCGCCCCTTCCTGCCCTAGTGATGTTAGGCTCCCTGTAAGATTTGACCACAAGCCACCTGTGAACTGTGAGGATCTTAGACAGCAGCATGTCCCTGAGGGGTTCACAGCCCCTAGAGAGGCCCCAGACCATGCCAGAGTGAGGCTTCCCTGTTTTAGATGCCTGTAACTTCAGTAGGCAGACTCGTGGTGTCTTCAGACGGGGCCTTTTGACACAGTTCTGTTGACTTCAGTGTCTCTCCCACCTGAGTGACCCTGGACAGTGAGTCCTCGTTCACTCTGTACAGAATGGGATGGGTGTGCTAATGGCTGCCTTGTGGACAGGGCAGGTTAGGAGGGTGCCCGTTTGGGATCGGTTAGATTCTCCAGCCTGGTGATGAAGGACGGGGAAATTCCAAGGATGTAGGAAGGTGGCACCTGTGAAACACATGTATTGTAGGCAAGGGTGAGGAGGGGCGGGGTCCCAGGGTGTGGTCTGACCTCGGTGACTTGCAGGGCATTTTGGGATCTGGCTTTGCTCTGAAAGTCCAAGAGCAGCATCGGCAAAAACACTTTGAGAAGCGGCGGAACCCCGCAGCAGGTCTGATCCAGGTGAGCCTGAGTCCCTGCTGGGGACCAACCCCTGTTCTGATTCCACCATACCTAGAAGGGAGCCCACCAACATTTTGGCATTGACAATGGCTGCATCAGGCTTTTCCTTGTCTATGGATGGGCCATGGCCCGTGTTTGGAAGACAAGGTTGTGTTTGGCATGGGAACAGTTCTGACACTTGAGGTCATACCCAGTGATTCATAAGAGTGAATGGGTGGTCCTATCCCCAGTGGGCACTTGGCTCAGGCCGTACTGTCCCAGAAACCGTCCAGGTCACCTCCAGTGTCCTGTGATGCAGGCGTCTCATCACATCCATTCTGCAGCTGTGAGACCCACGGTTATAGAGGTTGACAATCTGGCAGCAAGTGGCTCTAGAGTCACGTCTGGGCTCCTTCAACCTAACTGTTCAACCTGTGAACACCGTGCCTTCCTTCCCCAAGCTTATCCAGCTGGTCTTAGCATTTAGGGGCAGGTGGGATGTAGGGGCCCCCTGAACATGCATGCAAGATTCCTGCTGGACACAGAGCTAGCCAGGATTTCCTGCCAGCTGAATGTGGCTCTATATCTGTCTCTCTCTTTAAAAGATGTGGCCTCAAACTTGGGTCCAGCTTCCTTTTGTGTGTTGATTACATGGCTTTTACCACAAAACGCATGGCTATTGTTTTGTAATTACAAAAACCAAAAGCAAACAAACAAAAAACCAAAGAAGAATAGAATGCCTGTTTGAAAAAGAAAATGACTGGATGTCTTTGGGGCCAAAGGTTTCAGAGGGGACAGCAAAAGCCCCCATATACTCTTCTCAAAGGCCATTCAGCCACAGCCTGTGAATCTCCCAAGAGTTAGAAGTACCACCAGAGATCAACAGCATCTGCTGTCCCTGCTTCACCCACAAGTGACAGAGGACACCTATGGGTGAAGTGTCCTTATTAGGACAAAGCAATCTCTTGGCCTTGCCCGCACAGTTTTCCTCAAGATGGTTTCTAGAGCTTCAAGACATCTCCAACGCATCCGTGGCACATGGTCATAGGGTAAAGGAACTGTGGCAGATCGGAAGGTCCTTCCTCCGAGCAAAGCCGAACTTCCTGCAGTCTTGGGGGGCCAAAGATTTGCTTAGCAGTGACCCCAGTGGCCCTGATGTAGGTACAAGGGTAGAAGGACTGATTTTTCAAGAGACTTATCACCTGGGTTTGATTCTGGCTCCCAAGCAGAAAAAAATCTTGGAGGGAGTCTCAGAGGAGGTGCCAGAGCCACCTGTACTCCAAAGCACCTCCATTCTGTAGAAGTCAGCCTGGCCAGCCTGGACCCCGTGTCGTCCTTGATGTTATTGAAATATCGACGGAGACCAAAGCAAGTCATCTCATGTTCATGGAATAGAAGACTTAACCTCGTTAAGATGTTCTTCCCAGACACTGATCTGCAGGCTCAGTGCACTTCTCATAAGTCCAATGCCCTCTATGCCCTTTTGCAAAAGCAGAAAAGCTAATCCTAAGGTGCCTGTGAAAATACAGCAGACTCTGAATATCGAGGACAGCGCTGAAGCAGGAGAACACAGTAGGGGAACTCATACGTTCAGACTGTTAATTTATTGCAAAGCTGCAATGATCAAAGCAGTGCGGTTCTCACGTAAGGACAAGTGTGCCAGCAGAACAGTGTGTGTATGAGTTAGCCCATTTGTAGACTGATTACAGATGAGAGCTGTTTTGATGCATGGTATGGGACAACTGGAGACCTGTTTTGTTATCGCTATTGTTGTCGTTTGCTTGTTTTATTACAGAGGCTGGCCTCAAACTTATGTGATCCCCATGCTTTAGCCTCATAAGTTCTGTATAATAGACATATGTTGTCAAGCCCAATTTGGAGCTTTTTTTTTTTTTTTTTAAATGATGTTTGGCCAGGCTTTGTGGTGCTTACTTGTAATCTCAGAACTCTAGAGGCTGAGGCGAGAAGATCTTGAGTTTGAGGTTAGACTGGATATGCTGTGAGACCTTGACTTAAATAAAAGAGTTAAAACTATTAAACTCTTGAGAAGTAAACAAGATTTATCATTTTTATCTTCTATGTATGACACCAAAAAACACAAGCAACAAAAGAAAAATTAGAGAACGTTAAAATTTAAAACTTGTGCCTCAAAGGACATTCAAGAGCGAAAAGGCAACCCATAGAATGGGGGGAAAGTTTGGAAATGAATTTAATATCCAGACTATGTAAAGAACCCTAAAAACCTCAGTTACAAAATGACCAACAACCCAGAAGGCTTGGGGACAAGGGACTCAAATAGACATGTCTTTTTTTTTTACAAGAAGAAAGACAGCTGGACGTGTGAAAAGATGTTATGCTGTTAGAGAAATGAAGATCAGAGGATGAGAGGACACTTCACACATTGGAATGGTTACAATGTAAATAATGGAAAGTGAGTGTTGGCACTGGGTCTTCACACATCGCTGAGGGGATGGATGTATGGTGCAATGACCACTCAGAAAACTTTAATAATCAGAGATGGGCTCACTGGTAGAGCATTTGTCTCACATGTGCAAATTCTGGATTCTACCAAAAAGGGAAAAAAAAAATCCAAAAAAGAAAGTGACGCATGGAATTGTTACCTTTTATCCATATGTTTACTCCTTTGTTAGAACCCAAGACAGGTGTTCAACCAAACGCCTTCATAGTGCTCTGTCCATAAACAGCGGAAATACAGGATGGCTATGTTCATTGGAGGATGATCAAAATGCAAGAGATGCACCTGTACAACCAAGAGTTATTTACTCAGGAGAGGGATGAAGCTCGGGGCACACTGAAATTCGTGTCAGCTCTGAGGGCCTTTTGCTCCGTGCAAGAAACTAACAGTCAGACCTCATAATTATGAGATTCCATGGATAGGAGATTTCCAAAACAGTCAAATCTGCAGAGACTAAAAGACTGATGTTACCAGAGCCTGGGAGGAGGTTGGAAGGGAAGAGTCTGTGTATGTGCATGCCTTTCTAAGGGTCAGAAGCTGTGAGTACAGAGTGACCATGGTTACACAATGGTATGCGTACGTTAACGCAGTCAAAATGACGGACTCAACGCCATGTGGGTTATGTTGCATATCCACAAAGACGTATCAGGAATGGAAAGAAGTCCGAGTCAGTAGAGAAGAATGATCCTGGGCCACCCTGCCCGAGGAAGGAGTCACATCCTAGCCTAAGCTCCCTTCCCAGGTCTCGTGGGGTTGGGGCTAGGTCTTGTTTGGACTGGGGAGGGCAGTCAAGTCACCCACTGGATGTCAAGAGAAGCAGAAGGGAAGGAGATTGCCAAGGCTCACTGCAGACTCACTGTGAGCCACGGACAGACTACCTCCCATATCCCACCAGCTTCCGTGGGTACCCCACAGGTTAACCTGAGGCTGTGGGGTGAGGACAGGCATGGGGGCTACAGTTGTGTGTTGCTGGGGTAGGGGTAGCCTTGGCCCAGCCACAACAATCTCACCTCTTTCCACTGCAGTCTGCCTGGAGATTCTATGCTACTAACCTCTCACGTACCGACCTGCACTCTACGTGGCAGTACTACGAACGCACAGTCACTGTCCCCATGTACAGGTACCGCGCCAGGCCGAGCCTCGCCACCCTGCATGGCGGTCTGCCTTTTAATTTCCATTTGTTCTTCTCCCCATTGATTTGTATCTCTTTCTTTCTTCCTTTCTTTTTCTTTTTTTTTCAAGTGTGTGTATCTTTCCACAAAGGATTCTGTGTGGTTTATTTCACAGTAATGACTTTGTTCTTTGTTTTACAGTGTTGTGGCTTTTATTTCTTACCCATCCTTTGCTTTCCACTACTCTTACGGGTACATTGTGTTGTGATCCTCAACCCAAGCTGTCCCATGGGATGAGTGATGGCCTTAGTGTTGCAATGCCAGCACCCTCTAGCAGCCCAAGACTTAAGAAGAAGGGTAGTGGTGACAGCTGTGTTCTCCAGAAAAGACCAGGCAAACTATGGTGTGTGTGTGTGTGTGTGTGTGTGGGTGTGTGCGTGCGTGCGTGCGTGCGTGCCTGTACCTGTGTGTGAGAGAAATAACCCAGACTACACTGAGAGTCTAGAGGAAAATCCTATTGTCCAGGGGGCTCCAGGCATCCTCAGCAAAACAGTGCACAGGATATTCCAGGATAGCCCAGGATAGCCCACGATACTCCAGGATAGCCCAGGATAGTCCAGGAAAATCTACAGAGCAGGAAGAGGTCAGGAAGAGCCTTTCTGGGGGCCACCAGGGAACAATGGTGGCTGGCCTGTGGACCACTGCTCAGAGTACAGGTGGCAGCACTGGCTTGGGGAAGCTGTGCTTGTGCCTAGCTGAAGGTGTGATACTTTAAGAGGCTTCAAGTCAGAGCCCTTTGGGTGTTATCCCTTCACCCTGAACGGAGAGAAAAGAGGCTGGGCCAGCTTCATTACCGATGTCAGAGCACGTCATTCCACCTGTTTCTATCCGTCTGAGTCACCTCCAGGCAGCGTGGGCACGGAGCTCTGCCAGGACTCCTGGGCTGGGGACCATCTATCTTCAGGGATCTGGCAACCAGCAATGGTTGGATAGACCGTATGCCATTCTGCCTGCGTCAGTCTTGGTAGGCCATTGCTTAGGACAAAGGTGGCCTTGCCACTCCTTCTTCAGCACCTACCCTCTGGAGTCCTGAGCCCTGGCCTGGCCCTGCCCCAAGCTCCATGCTCCTTGCAGGACACTGGGACAGGACTGAGCTATGGGCTAATTTTCTTTATTCTGTTGTTTCCCCTACTTCCCTCAACTTTTTTTTTTGTTTTGTTTTTTGTTTTTGTTTTTGTTTTTTCATTTTCTTATCCCGTTCTTTTAAAAAAAAACTTTGGTTCTTTCCCCTTTTTGTGTGTGTGTGAAACCCCTGAAAGCTCACAAACTCAAACCTATGGGGCCTCCAGGTAGGACGTGCATGGGGTGGAAGATGTGTGTAGCCCTTGTCTGCCTAAGTCCGGGGTGGGGCAAGTCCTTTGGAGCCTATGTCCCACCCTAGAGTACCTGCCCTTTAGCCCTCATGCTCATCGTCGGATCCTGTCATCCTGTGGTCCTTCCCTGCCTGGGGTCCCTGTGTTAACCTGTAGCTCCTTCTGGGCCAGTGTGAGCACACCTTGCCTCTCCGACCCCTGCTTCCTCAGCGCTGCTTTCCTGTTGCTGGACCCCTTGTCCTCAGTGTGCCTTGTTCCTTGGCCTGCTTCCTGCCTTGTCTTACAGCTGCGATTCCCCAACCCTGCCTCCCCCACTTAGGAGCAGAGTGGTGGTCCCGGGACTCACCATGTTTCTGAGGAATATATGTCCAGGACCAGGAGCACACCCAGGGCCAGAATCCTTCCCTGGTCTGCTCTAGGAAGTCCCTCCCAGAGTCTGAATCCCCCCACAACTTTGCAGTCTTTATACCACAGTGGAGAAAATGTGAAGGCCCAGGGAACAGAGTTATTTATTCTGGGTGGTGGCTCCGAAGCAGGAGACATATTCTTTGCTCATTTGCAGGCAGCTGAGCTGCCTGGGAAGTTTTACTCGGTATATACAAGGCAAGCCCCCCCTTCCCCAGTTGGGTGGGGCCTTGTTGGAGGAAGACCCTCATACCAGCCCAGCCCTTCAAAGTCCCTCCTGACCTGGTCCAGTAGCTGGTATAGGTTCCTATCTGTGAGCTCTGACCTGTCTCCCGCCTTTTGTAGGGACTGGACTAAGAGAGTAAGCACTTGACTCTCAAAAATAGAAGGGTTGTTCAGTTGGGCCTGCCCTTGGATTTCTCCTTCTCAGACCCCAGAGGCATAGGGGAAGTAGCATCCTAAGGTCCAGCCTTAACTGGGGCTCCCAGTCCCCTGGCAGGTGGAAGGCCTGTGTGCTGTCCTGTGATGCTCCTCCTCCCCTCAGCCCATCTTCTCCAGCCAGGGCCATACTCAGAAAGAAGATGCCCCCCACCACACACACACACACACACACACACACACACACACACACACACACAGAGCCCCCGACCTGTGTGGCTGGAATTGTCCCATGAGACCAACAGTATCCTCAGATTACCTGATGCTTTCCTGGGGTTGCCCCTCCCCCAACCCTCTGTGACTGCTCAGGGGCGACCAGCTATGTGCACGGCCCCTCTTCCATGTGTCTGCCCCTGGTGGCTGCTTTGTGCATCCTGGGCATGCGTCCAGTGTGGCTGGGAGGGGTGGTTTTACATGTGTCTAACCTGGGCCTATGTGGCGGTGGTTGTGGGGATGCACGGGAGAGGGCTGTGCCAAGAACCCTGCTCCAGGTCCCAGGGCTGGGTGAAAAAGTGGAGGGGAGGCTCCGGTGGCACTAGCTGCTAACTTGGATTGCTAGGCTCCTGCCTCATGCTGACTTGTCAAGGACAGAGGATGGCTTGGGGGAGGGGAGGCAGACAGGGATAAGGAGAGACCTGCTTTTAACCAGCATTTTCAGAGACCTCCTAGGTCTCACTCTGGGGCTGTGTCTATAAAGCAAGGGGGTGGGCCCAGACGTAGCTATCCTTGCCAAAGCCTGTGCAGCCTATGGAGGTAAAGGTAGAGAGGAGAAGGCAGCCGTGGGCAATAGAAGCCTAGTGGTACATGGTGGGTCTTTCTGAGGAACAAGATTGAAGAGCAAGACTAGATGCCAGTAAACCCATTGCCTTTCTGTTTTGGGGGTGATGGAGAGCCATTAAATGTTTGAATGGGGGAATAGCAAGGCCGCTGGGCATATTTGAAAGATGTAATGAGGTAGAGAGATGGTGAGAGTATTAAGAGAGTCCAGGTGAGGTAGGCAGAGGGATGAGGAAGACACAGGACATTTCTAGTAGGAGGTCCCCAAGGTCACACAGAGAGCAGGGCTGGCAATGGTGGGCTGGGAGGTGCTGCAGGAACCCAAGCACAAGGACCCAGGCTCTGGGCTTTTTAGCTGAGGGGTCAAGAATGACAGGCAAGGACAGGCTGGGGGTCCCGAGGATCCCGGTGTGCAGTTGGGACTCTAAGAGGCCAGTGATGCAAGAGTATCTGAGACTAAGGGTTCTAGAGCCGGTAGGGTCCTGACTGGTAAGAGAGTGTCAAGGCCTTGGGTCACAGGAGCCAAGGGACTGCGTGCTTATCCTAAAATTAACAGGATTTGCCAAGAGGAAGCTGAGGGTCTAAGGGCGAAAATGGATTGGGATGAGATTTTATCCCTAGACGGGAAGGGATTTGCTCACCTTCCAAGTGGGAGCATGCCTTCCCTGAGTCTGTGGATATGGGCTGACGAAATGCCAGGGCAGGAAGGCAGAGGCCAGGCATGGGGCTGAGAGTGGTGTGTGGCAAGGTCAGGAAAAGGGACAGTCAGGCTGTGTGCTGAGGGTCCCCAGAGTGTCAAGGCCTGACTGAGACCAGCTGTCCAGGATAATCATCCTATAGACATGGAAATGAGCTTCTCCTTGCCCAGCAAAGCCTTTTTTCTGTGACCTCCCCCTGCACCATTCCAGCCTTTGGAGGCAAAGAAGCTTCACCAGGGGACTCAGGGGTCTGAGGCTTTCGATATGTTAAGGTGCCATGTTTGTAGCTCCTTGAAAAATTTCAGAGGCAGGGAAATAGAATGGAAGAGAGGTCGAGGGAGGAGATATCCTACCTGGATTCCACCCTCTTGATCTACTCCATGCTGAAGGTCTGGACCCTCATGGCCTGCGGTTCATGCTGGGTCCTGACCATTTCCTGGGTCTCAGGCCCCAGGAACAACATGAGAGGAGAGAGAGAGAGAGAGAGAGAGCGCGAGTAAAGACAGCCCTGGAGCTTGGGAGAGGCGTAGGCACTGAGCTCAGAGCTTCAGGTGTTCTACACTCATGCTCTGCCAGCCGCTGCTTGCTCCCATGGGTGAAGTAGGTGTGGATGTACAGAGCTGAACCGCGTATTTTATGGAGGTCAGGCCTACTCACTTCTCCTTCTTTTGCCCCAGACTCATCCCGCCTCTGAACCAGCTGGAGCTACTGAGGAACCTCAAGAGCAAATCTGGACTCACCTTCAGGTCAGCACAGGGCCTCCTCCTAAGGGTCTGTTCCTAAGGCTGGAACACTGGGCAAGCTGGGAAGCCTGAGTCTCCTAAGAGGCCACAGACCCTTGTCTAGTGACAAATAGCCCTGGGGCTGGGGTATGCTTGTCTTGATGTTGGTGGCTTTTGCTTCATCTGGCTGGATTGAGGGTCCTATTTCTAGAAGCGTAGCTGTTTGAGGTAAGTGGGGTAAAGAGTGGACTTCGACAAAGGGTCATCCGGCTCCATGGCTCATGCTTAGGACCCAACACTGCACCTCCCAGTGTTGGGTGGTAAATGTTCATTGTACCTACTGGTTCTTCAGTTAGATAATCTGTGACTCACAGTGCTTGAACCAGTGGTGGGTGCAAAGATGGGCTTGCTTTCACAGAAGTAGAGAACAGAGCTAGAACCTCAAGCAACTTCCTGTCTCTGAAGAGCCGTTGGAAGGGCGGGAGGGTGGGTCCTGTTTCTAAAAATATGTGGGAGCTTCCGAACCTGCTAATGTGGCCCTGTGGCCCTCAGCAACCATTCTACGTCTGGATTTTCTGGGTGGACCCTGGATACATTAGTAATATCCATATAAGAAGAAGGACTCCTGCAGTAACTCATGCCAAAGGAAGACGTAGGCAAAGACTAGAGATACAGCAGCAAGCCAAGGCTACCTGGAGGGGCAAGGTGCATCCTCCCTTGGAGTCTGTGGAAGGAGTGCGCAACACCTTGACTTCTGGGGTCTCTTCTCCAGGACTGTGAGAGAGTCTCTTTTTGTGGGTTCAACAACCGATTATGATGTCCTGTCACTGAAGCTCCAGAAAACTCAGATCTTGAGTCTATAAAATGGGGTGCTGTTGTAACAGATACCCAAAAGTGTGACAGCGAGTTTCACATTGGGTAATGATTGGGCTCAGAAGAGGTTTGGAGTGCATGTTGTAACAAGCACACGCTGCCTTGAGGGGATTTTTAAAGACACTCTGGGAGGTCTCCCAAGAAGTGAGGTTTCGGTTTATGGTTGGTTGGTTCCATTGCTTATAGGATGTGGGAGGGCAGAGTCACCATGCAGAAGGACATGATGGATAAAAGCTGTTCATCTTCTGATGGCTAAGAAGAAGAGCGGAACAGGAAGAAGCCAGGGACACGACGTGACTCACCCTTCACAAGCACACACCGCTCTCTGGTCTTTGTCTGCATTCCTTGTACCTGCTAACATGAATGGGTTAACTCAGCCATGTCTCAATAATGCCATTATTTGGGGACCAAGACTTCAGCACACAGTATGTTCGAGGAGATACTTCACACCGAAACTAAGTGGAAAATGGTAGTGATGGTACCTCTGGCACCACGGAGAAGGAAGTCAGCAAAGAACACGTTACTGAAAACCAGGAAAGGCAGTCCCTGTGGTAGAGTATCAAAAGCTTTCCTGAGTTGTGTTCCCCTGTTGGGTGGAGGCAGAATCATAAGAGAGGTAGATGTGGATGTTCGGCCATGGAGGAAGTTTCCGGCCAAATTTGAAGAGTACAGCCTGATTCCTCCTTGATGTCTGTTGTCAAATTTCAGAAGAAAGAATTTGCGGAACTCCTGTGAGAAACTTGAACTTGGAGGTCTTGGATGTTCTCAACCTGTCTGGCCAGCAAAGGGCTATGCCCAAGGAGCAGCATTTCAGGGAGAGGCCTCTCAACTACAGAGTATAGGCTGCACATGAGGCAGAGAGTTGGTGTGCATCTCAGATCCAATCAATCATCTTGACGGAATGAAGGTGCTTATCCAGGACTCTTCTATGGAATGGCATCCACTCCTCAGCTACCTCGGGCCCTCAATAGGATGCTCCTGTCTAATGGAATCCATCCTTGGACTATCTCTTGGATGCACAGAGAATCCCCTGACTAATGTCACTCATCCTGAGCCTCTTCAGGGTTCTACAGTGGACCCTCCTGACCAGTGAATTCCACCATGGGTCACTTCAGTGTCCCACATTAAGACATTGCTGACTAGTGCCATCCACCTTGGGCCACACCAGGATTATACAGAGCCCCCCCTCCCCCCTGACTAGTAATATTCATTCTTGGGGCTCCTCAGTGTACCACAAAGTTCTGGGCAGAGACATTGCTATCATGGACTGAAGAGGACAAGTAAAATAAAGGCAGTATTGTAGATTGTTACAAGTGTGTGTGTGTGTGTGTGTGTGTGTGTGTGTGTGTGTGTGTAGTATCCACTAATCTCAAATAAAAGAGCCCTCTAGGTTAGAGGATCGCAGTTGCTTTGGGAGTCCCTGCCTTCCCCTGAGCCTTGCTCTTGGGCCTTGTAGTGCCTCATCAAGAGAACAGGTGCTCTAGGAGAATGGCTCTTTGCATAAGCTCCTGTTACATACAGCCCAACCTGTGGGCATGAGGACAGGTATCAGGTCTGAGGCTAAGGACCTTAGCAGAGCAGAGAGATCCTAGAGGGTACCAAGGGAGGTTCCCGTTCCTGGGCTACTGGATATGTTATGGGGCTGCCAGAGAGGAGCATCTACTAACTCTGTGTTCCTCTGTTTGAAGGAAGGAGCCACAACCAGAGCCATCACCAAGGTCAGTCCCTCCTGCCTCCAGTTTTCCTGATGTGTGCTGTGCCCATCTTGCCCTGCTTCCTCTCTGTACACTGTGTGTCATGGGGAGGCCTACCACGGGGCCCCGTGTGTGCTTCTGTGTGCAGTGTGTGATAATGTGTCTTGGCACACATCCAGGGTCACTGCTTGGTTACAGCCTCCTCATAGGGATTTGGGCAGCAAATGGGTGGGAGTCATCCCTCCCCAACACTGCCCCCAGGGGACTCTGAGGCTGAGATTCCTGTGTACCTTGCAGGTATGTTGCTGGGATTCCCAAGCAGGGGTCTCTCCCACCACTGCAGTGGGAGAGGGGAGTACAGGGCCAGATATGCTGGCAGAGGGAAGAGGACCTTGCTATCCTGACAGCCCCTGGGTGGGAGAGAGCCAGAGTCCTCCTGAGGAGGTCGAGGTGCCCTGTCCCCTCTCATACCTCCATGAAGATCCCCATCTCACTCCTCCCTCTCCTGGTCCCTGCTGACCTCCGAGGTTCCATATGTTCAGGCTGCTTAGACAGGACTCCAGGGTCAAATTCACTTGGCAGAGAAACATGGAAACAGATCATGCTGTCCTAGCAAAGAAAGACCGTCTCACAGATTTTGAGTTCAGTGTGCATCTGCCTGGGTCTCCAAGGCCTTTAGGCCGAGTTGTCCCTCCCAACAAGTGACCTGTCCACGAGGTGATGTGTGACTATGGCCCCCAGACTTTAGGCCTACCTCCTTGTGACCCCCCCTGGATAGCGGGGAGACCTAGAATATATATATATATATAACCTTCTCGTGTGCAGAGGAGGATGAAGTTAGGCTAAAGAGACAGCCTCTGGGAAACCCTGGCCACTAAGAAAGCTAGCTGGAGAGAAACGGGAAATCTAATGTAGTCTTGGCGGTTGACAAGTGGAGGTAAGAAAGGTAGCCCCACCTGGCCTTGATGTGGGTAAAACCGGAGAGTATTGGCATCCTCACTGCCCACTGGTACCCACCCCGACTCCTCACGTCCATCAGGGCTATTCTGGCCTATCCCTCACTCAGCACCGTTTCCAATGACCCTGGGCCCGGGAATCTCTTGGTTAGGCTGAGATTGGCCTAGCCCTGGGCTGTGCCCCAGATGGACCGAGACTGCCCTGCTGGTGATGGATCTGGAGGCGTTTGTCTTGTCTCCACACTACCCTGACTGCCTGGCGCTTGGCGCCCTGACCGGGAGCAGGCTGCCCGGAGGCTTCTGGCCTCGAGCGTGTTGCCGTAGCTTTAGCACGCTCTGCGCAATTCTCGTCTCAGCCTCTCTTTCTCTTTCTTCCTCTTCTGCCCCCATCTGGAAAATCTTGCTGCCCCCAAGGGCTTTTAATCACTGTCACTGCCCTTCTTGGGCCCCTTTCTCGTCTGCTCTGTCTTTTGGGATGAGGTGCTGACCCTGAAATCAGGACTCAAGGTGAGGACCCATGGGAGCCCCCTGGCTCTCCGGTATGTTCCGTGGCTCTCCTGCTCTCCACCCCGCCACTCCTCTGTGTTCCCCGCGTGTCAGTGGCCCTGCCTGCCTGTACCTCCACACCCTTCCCTGAGGGCCAGCGCCCACCAACCCAGTCCTCCTGCCAGGACGCCCTGCTCCCAAAATGCTCAGTTGGGGCAGAACCTTTGCCCTCCCTGGGAAGGGTGTGCAGGACCTTTGCACAGACACTGGGCTCCTCAAGGAGTTTGGGGCCCCTGGAGAGCCGAGTGTTGAGTGAGTGAGGAGCAGTTTCTGTCAGTGAAGGTCATCCTTCACTGGGTTGTATACCTGCTGGCCGGGTAATGGGTGGTGGGATGGATCTCTGGCCTCTGCCAGGGGCAGCTAACCCCCCGCCCCCTTTCGCATCAAGAACATAGGAAGTGTGTGGGAAATTGCTACCTAGGTGAAAAGAGTGGGATGAGCCTGTCCCTGGGCTCCTGTCTGAAATGCTAAGTGTGTGGGGGCAAGCTTAGCTCACCAGAGTCTTGCTATCCCTGGACTCTGACAGTCTAGCAGAAGTCAGTGGCCATGCTCTGTCTGGCTCTAGGCACAGCCTTGCACTTTGCCAGGCAGTACCAGATGGCATTATCTGTCTGGGTAAGAAGGTGGCGTGAACCTGGGACCTCTCCCTCGGCACAGCTACATGGGGTGGTTTGTTCTGGAGAGACCTAGATGACTAGGCTGTGACCACTGGGGGCATCTGGGTTGGGGGATCCAGGGCAGGTGGGAGCTCAGGCCTGTGCTGTACCGGTGTTTCTTGCTGTGACTGTCCTTTGTGGGCCTGTCCTCTTCCTCACTGTTATCTACCCTATGTCTAGAGGAGCCCTTAACCCCAGCTTTGCCTTTCTTGTCCATATGGGTCTTCTTCACAGATGGAGGTATCTGTGTGTCTTGATGCCCATCTACCCTGTCTGGCCTTAGCCAGTGTCTGTGGGTATATCTGTTCCCTACCAGGCTTGGGTTCCTCCTGGGCTGGCCAGTTGCTATCTGCCTGGGATTGATATTGTCCAACTGTTCCCAGATAGGATGGAGCTTCACTTTGCTGATGGAGCAGAAAAAATGGGGTCAGAGGGAGCGAACGGTGTCACACCAACACAAGTTGGAGTCCTTGGCACCTACCGATCAGAGAAGGTTGTAGAAGCAGCTTTCTCCTCCTTAGATCTTGCCAGGCCGTCAAACCATGTTTTCCCAGACAGGAATGACAAGCCACATATGACATCCGTTAAAGTGGACACAGTTGGTATTCATTCCTGAGTCTCAGTGGCCAGGTGTGATCAGTGGCTACCCCTCTAGACAGGGCAATTAGTAGACGTGGCCTCTATTGCTGGGTCTTAGGTCCCAGCTTCTCAAGAAGCCAGAGTTAGGGAACAAATAAAAACCTCTGTCAAAGGTGCTGGGAGTAGGCTACCTGTCTTTTCTTCTCAGGATGGACATAGGGGCCAGGGTCCAAGGGGTGGACTCACTTGCTTAATGGGCTGTTTAACTCTGGGTCAAGTCGTAGGGAAGGCTGCTGGCAACAGCACCCTGTAGTGAGTCAGTAGCGTGTGTGCAGCCTTTGTCCTACATCCCCAGAGTGTGTGAGGAGCCGGAAGCTGCTTGTGTCTACCTAAGGTACCTAATGTATATGGATGCTTGAGCAGACAGTTTGGCAACTAGCCTGCTTTCCAGAATCTAGTTCTAATTCTAATTTCTATTTGCACTAGTTATCGAAATAAGTCCTTTGTTCCTAAGTGGAGAGGTTCGTGTGTCAGTGACACATAACAGAGAGCGGAAGTGGTTTGAATAAATATGTAATGGGAATGGCCCCCTGGACACTTTCCTCCTGGGGCTTGTTTCTGACTTGAGATGGTCCTTTATGTTGGTTTCTTCAGGTGCAAAGTTTGCAAAGTGCTGTTATAAACTATACGGGAAGAGAGAAAGCCTGGAAGGGGGAAAAGGTGTTTTTGTAATTTTCTCTTTTTCTTTTTTTCCTTTCCCTTTTTATTTTTGGGTTTCTCTGCATAGCCCTGGCTATTCTGGAACTCACTCTGTAGACCAGGCTGGCCTTAGATACCGGTTGCTTCTTCCTTTCTTTCTTCTTTTCTTCCTTCCTTCCTTCCTTTCTTTCTTTTTTTTCTTTTTTCTTTCTTTCTTTTTTTTTTTTTTTTTTTTTTTTTTTGCATGTTCTAATGTAAAACAAATCTCAAGAGTTTGGAGGGATTCTTGAAAAGGGCCAGTGTTTGCTAGGATTTTGCTAATATCTCAGGTACCTCTTTGGAGCTCTGTTGGCCCAGGCCATGGCAATAAGGTAGACTCATGGAACCCCAGATGAACGTACTTGGTCAGTCATTCTAAATATGAGTATGTCCCCAAGCCTCTTCTCTTGAGTTTCCTTCTAATTGAGGACAGCCATTGCCTCCTGGATAAATCAAAGCCCACTGCCAACAGGGCCATAGGCTGGTGTGGTCAAATCTCGCCGCTTGCCAATTGGTTTGTAAAGCTAAATTGCACATTTTTCCCTCCCTGAAAAGCGCATGCTTTGCGGCAGTGACATCCCAGACTATCTCCATCCACATCTGGCCTCCTGCAACATCTTGGTTCATGTATTATTATTTTTTTTGTTGGCATGGATATAGCAAAAAATAATACATCTCTTGAAACATGAACCCACACTCTCTGGCTTTGGAAGGAAAAGGTATTTTTGGAGGAAAACCACAGGGATTCTTTTTCTCCAAAAATAGAGAACTGTTTTCTTTCCCAGGCCGCGGAAGACTTTCGCGCGCACCCCCTTTCTCTCTGCCCTTGCTCAGACGCAAGCACTGCGGCTGGGGTACTGTGAGCCCGAACTCCCTGGGTGGTCACAGTGCCTCAGTTTACCTGCTCTCTGTTCCGGTCCTGTCGCCGCCCCCGGGACTAACTATGCTCTCCTCATTTCCAGTAAAGGCAGACCGTGCCGAGGGTGCCTGTGTGGATGCTGCCCCGGACACTCTAGGTACCGCGCAATGCTCGCACGGACTGACCACGCTGCACGCCCCTGCCCTCCCTGCTTACTAGAGGTTCAGGATGAGCCGGCACAGTACCCACCCAACTCTGAGTCCCCTGATGCCTGAGCACAGGGCAGAGCTGGGCGCCTGGCCTCCGACTCTCGATGGAGTCCCCTCCTGTCAAGCAGGGGCTGGCTGGCCAGGGTTACTGCTGTAGAAACAGTCCATTGTCCTTCAGGAAACTTTTCCTCTGGGGCCGGCCACTCTGGTACCTCTACTAGGCACTAAGGACTGACTGACCCTTAGCCGGCACCTCATTGAGGGAGGCAGCTCGCTGTGTTCTGGGCTCTTCGGGGCCCCCAAAAGCCAGAGGCCATGTCTCCCCCTTCTGACTTGCAGGCCTGGTTTAGGGAACACTGGAAACGGGATGGTGAAAATCCTCCTAACCCTTTGCACCTTGACTACACCTTTTCCGTCCCATTCCCCTGTCTGTTGTCCATGTGTGAAGGCATCTGTCCTGCTTGCTCTGGGACCCCTGCCTCCTGGTTGCCCTCCCATGCCTGTCCCTTTCCTGGCTGGTACAACCCAGCCATACACAGGCAGCTGTGGTGGCCCCCGCATGGGGGAGCCCCCATCGTGTGCATGAGGCCAGCTGTGCCGAGCAGCATGCTGTGCATTTGCACCCGTGCATGCTGCGTGTCCTTCTCCGCTGGGAGAGGGGCTTGAAGGCCACCTCCCCACCCCACGGGCCTCTCTGCTGGCTCTGTGCACTGGAGGTGGGTGCTTGTGGGGATAGTGTTGCAGCTGCAGGCAGGGAGCTGGGTGTCTGGACTGCCCTGGGAGGCAGCCTGCTCAGGCCCTGGCTGAAGCTGCCTTGCTTACCCAGAGCATTTGTGTCCAGGTGCTTCTGGCCACAGGTTGGACCTTAAGGGCAGAGGCTAAGGTCAGGCTGCTTGAAGACCAGAAAGTCTGGGAAGGTTGGGCTTGCAGGAGCCCAGCCGAAGTCCGCCTTGCTGTACGTGTTCTTGTGGACTTTCTTTTGGGCATCCTTGGCCCATGCACATTCTCTGTGGATGCTGGCTCCCTGCATTGCTGAGTCTGGGTCCCCGTGCACTGACTAGGGTGAGGGCAATCTTATGGCTGGTTTCCTTTTGAGTTTTACTCCTGGCTAACTCCTGACTCACACGTAGGGTAGTTGTGTTTATGGGCTCTCTCGCTGGGGGCTTTAGAGGCTGCTCTGGAGAGCTTCCTACCTGACGTTTGTTTTGATCTTGGCTTGGTGTCTTGGGAGGTAAGAGGGAGTCCCTTAGACTCCATGCCTCTATCCAGGCCCTAGAGACGTGGAAGACTGTGTGGGGACTGAATGTCAACCTCAATCTACTTTGTCCCTTTCTCTGTCAGGGCCTCTTTCTAAGGAAGGGACGGTATGAAGAGTTGGAGCCTGAAGAACCAAGGCTAAGGGTGGGGGTTTTTTCCCGGCAGCTGCACCTCTGCTGTGGGCTGCAGCCCTGTGTAGGGCTAGAGTCCAGGCCTGCGTTTGTGTGGTTGCTAACTTCTCTTGGTGGCTGCGGAAGAAATCACTACTAAGAAGGAAGAGTGGCCAACTTTGGGTAACCTGACCAGAGGGACCCGTTTCAATCCCTCTTGATGTAACAGAGGCTGGGGGTCAGGAGAACCTGACTATAGGCAGCTAAGGCAGTTCAGTCTGCCTGACAGCAGAGTTAAATACACACTGATTATAAACGTTGCGACTTTAAGTGAGTCCTGGGACCCCAGCAGCAAGGCAGCTCTGTAAGTCCATTCAGGATGATCCAAGCCAGGCTTCTTAGTGGTGACTCATTCACCTTCCTTCAGTGTATGAGCTGGGGTAGGGGTGCTGGGATACAGGAAGAGCCCCTGACTGATCCTGGGAAGCGTGAGCTCCCCCAGCCTAGCTCCTACACTGTCTATCTGGGTGGGCCACGAGAGACACATTGTCTTTAATAGTTTCTGTGATAGGGGGGCCCACAGGAGGAGAAAACATTTTTGGAAGCCACAAACCCCTGAATATCTGGTTTTCCCTAGACCCAGCTAGAATTTTCTGTTTAGAAGGGGGTCAGGAGCTCTCGTGGATTCTGGGTGCCCCTGGCCACTCCCTGCCTCTGTGTGGCTGCCAGTGTTTCAGTGAAGTACACAAGTCGGGATTTAGGGCCATTTTCCAAAGCTACAAGATGCCACTGGCTCCTGATGGTCCCAGGACACAGGACAGTCTGAAGCTGCCTCAGTTTCCCTGTGTGTTGTGCCTCTGGCTTCCCCTTCTTCTTCCTCCTTTAAAGAGTTCGAGGAGCCAAGGGTAGCCTCCTAAGTTGCTTCCTGTCCCATTGGGGTGGGGAGGGCCACTAGCCCCATCCGAAGTCCGAGGCGGATGGGCTCAGCACTGTGGCTGCCTTCTCTGTGGTAGCCAGCTCTGTATTGTCCGCTGAACACGTCTCTCTGGCTGGTGGCCCATGGTGGCCCATGGCTGGGTGTGAGTTGGGCTCTGAGGCATCGATGAGCAATATTGAGCACTGAAACTTCCTTGGAGTCACCTTTAGTATTGCTAGGTATTGCCGTAGGCCCTGTCTGAAGCTATTCCGCGAAGTCCTGTGGCCCCTGTGTGGCTGAACAAGTGAGTCCAACTTCACAAGAGACTTCTGCCTCTGGGGTTATAGCAGAGTCGTCAGTAGAAAAATAACTGGCCTGGTCTGAGTCATGTTGTCCCCAGAGCAATGGGTGGAGGCCACCTCTGTCTGGAGCACCCCTGTCACAGACCAGATATCTAGATCCCAGTGGGCTGCTGAGCTCTGGGATTATGAAGAAACATAGGGTGAGGGAGGAAACAGAGCCTGGAAACAGTACCGCAGTGGGAAAGCGTTGGGCAGGGGCTGGCTATCATTCTCCATTTCTCCAGCCACCACCTGGGGCTGGCGGAAGCTTGGGAGAGCCAGTCCTGTGATAGTAGAAGCCTGGCCTCTGAGTAACCTCATCCCTGATGTCCTCCTGGAAACACCCTAGGGGAGGGGTCTGAAGCCCAGAGACCAGACGGTGTTGGGCATCAGCCCCACAGAGGCTAGGCAGCTTCTGGGACTCATAGAAAAGGATGGATCTAGACACATTACTTGTAGCCCCGATCTCCGATGCTCCTGGGACAGGAAGTGATATGATGACAGGGACACTCCAGGGGCAGTTGGAATGGGCAGCAGGGGAAGTCGTTGGCTGGGCTAGTACAGACAGACGTCCAGGAGGAGATCCAGTCTCCAGTGTCTAGGAGTCATTTGGGGAAGCTGACACGGCACCTTGTGGTGATAGCTGGATGATTTAGGAGTCCTGCCACCGTTGCCTCCTCAGGTCTGGCCACACCTGTGTGGCTTCCCACCCCTGCCCTGTGCTTCACCAGCCACTGCTCCCCCTTCCCAGCGTGGCCGGTTATTCCTTGGACTTGCATCTCCCTCCTGGCTTAGGGGTGGGGTGGGGCGAGGGGTGTCAGCTGCAAAGAGACATGGCTTGTTATTTCCAGAGTGATTTCTCTTGCTGTTTTTCTGTGTGTCTGTCTGTGCCTGTTCTGTCTGCTGGTCGGTTATCCTGGAAACAGTCAGAAGGTCAGTTTGAAAGATCGTGTCTTCTCCAGCCCCCGAGGCGTGGCTGCCAAGGGGAAGGGGTCTCCCCAGGCCCAGACGGTCCGGCGGTCCCCCAGTGCTGACCAGAGCCTCGACGACAGCCCAAGCAAGGTGCCCAAGAGCTGGAGCTTTGGTGATCGCAGCCGTGCACGCCAGGCCTTCCGCATCAAAGGTGCTGCATCCCGGCAGAACTCAGAAGGTGCGTCAGCGCTGCCTCCCCCAAGGCTGGTGGCTGCTGGGGGAAGGACATTAGCTATAGGGTGCAAATCAGAGTCTCTTGGAGCAGGAAGCCCCCATTCTTAAACTTTTAAGCGACACCACATCAGATGAACCACTCAAACACATCCTTTGTTGGCATCTTGGAGTTCCATTAATTGCAGTGAGACCTGTAGCAGATAACGGAGAAGCAGCCCTGGGCCCTCTAGGTATCACCCCAGCCCTCTCCACCTCTGGGCTCCATGCCTACTTCTCTCTCCCTCCAGTCTGTGCATGCCACATATATGATATTGAGCCTCATTGCACACCGAGCATGGTGTCTGCAAGGATCGTCTGTGCTGTCAAGTGTTACAGCGGTCTTCATTTCTTGGCTGAACAGTGACCACAATGTGGTCATCCATTCATCTGCTGGCAGGGATGTCCTCTAAACCCTCGTGTTGTTCAGGTAACAGCTTTAGGAGAAGAGGCTGGCAAAGGAGAACCGCAGAGAGGCGGGGGTGGGTACTCCAGTGCAGCAGAGGCATTGAAGGGGTATCCTGGGGAAGCCTGGGTGGCCCCTGGTGGTCAGTCTGGGGACTGCACCTTGTTGTGATCATCTTCTCATAGCCTGTGCTTCCTTCCACCCAGAAGCAAGCCTTCCTGGGGAGGACATTGTGGAGGACAACAAGAGCTGTAACTGCGAGTTTGTGACTGAAGATCTCACCCCTGGCCTCAAAGTCAGCATCAGAGCCGTGTGGTGAGGGACTCTTGTCCATTCTGCATGAGAAGGCCCTCCCCCATTTAGTGACCTCGTGGGGTCTTGCTGAGTCACCAAAGGCTATAACCACTGGGAAAGCACAGGGAGTCCTGGAAGGACCCCTGCCCATTCTAGCTCCTGTATCTGTCCTCTTGTTCCCAGAGGGCCAGGGAGGCCTGGCGGACCTGTCGTGTCGTGAGGCTGAGCACTGCGTAGCCCATGGTGGGGAGGGGTAGTGAGAACGGATTGCACTTCCCAGGAATTGTGGTCTTGGTGCTGTCTGAGGGTGAAAGGAAGTTAGATATGGGAACTGGCCCCTGGCAGTATAGCCTCTGTCTGGAATTCATGATCTGTCCGTCTCTGCAGTGTTATGCGATTCTTGGTATCTAAGCGAAAGTTCAAAGAGAGTCTGCGCCCATATGACGTGATGGATGTCATCGAACAGTACTCAGCCGGACACTTGGACATGTTGTCCCGCATCAAGAGCCTGCAGTCCAGGCAAGAGCCCCTGCCTGTCCAGTCTGGGCATGAACAGGGCCCTCCGGGACAAAGCCAGGCGTGGCACAAGGGGCACCAAGGGCTGGGTGACAGGTGTGCAGAACAGGGCCGGTGCCACCATTGGAGGTCTCTTCCCACCTTGTTGGCTTCTCGTTGCTTTCTGCTGTGTTTTCACACTGTCTGTCTTTAGTGTTTTGTTTTGTTTTCCTGCCCTTCCCTTTTTCTCTCCCACTCACCTGCACTGTGGTGGTAAGTGTGTGTATGTGTGTGTCCACATGTACATATGTGTGCACACGTGTGTGAATTTGTATATGTGTGGGCATCTGAATGTACTTATGTGCTTGCATGTGTGCATATGTGTGTATAAACATGTTCATATGAAGTGTGAGTGTATGCACAAGTGCCGTGTGCCATGCTGTGTATATGCACATGTGTGTTGGTGTATATGTACGCATGTGTGTGGAATGCACATACATGCTGAGATGGGAGTGTTTCTGTGAAGAGATGGAAACCCAGGGCTTCTGTGGGCCCTGCCAGGTGGTGACTGTGAACCCGGGAGCTGTTCCTCCAAGATACAGCCATCTGCTTCCTCATGGTGAGGTCCTACTTCCTGAGTAGGAAGCACATCAGAGGCAACCACTGGCTTGTCTGTGTGTGAGAATAGGCTTGCTTAGTCTAGAAGTTATATACACATGCACTGTGTACACATGAGTAAGGTCTGAGTCCACCCACACATACACAGACCTGCATTCAACAAGAGCGGGGTGTGCACACATGCAGACACATGTCCATGATTGTTCCAACCTACCCCCAACATTCTCACAGGAACACATCCTCATATGCAAAGCACAGGCAAGTGTGCATTCCTGCATGTACAGGACACAGGGGTGTGCACAGGTCATATCCACAACTGTCCCAGCATGTCCCTGCTCCCCGTGTTCCTAGGCACACACCCTATCATTTACACATGTGTGTGTTTGTGCTACCTGTGAGGAAGCCTGTCTCCTGGGGGAGGGGGCTCACCCTGCTTTCCAGTCCTGGAAGTGGTGCCTGGGTTTTGATTAGACAGAGTAAGGACAATAAAGACAGCCTGCAGAACCCCTTGTGGTCAAAGAAAGTTGCATCAATGGTAGATGCCATAGAGGCATGAGCTGCTCTCATAATAAGCGGAGGCCAGGCAGGTGTCCCCTAGCTCAGGCTGGGGCCTCTGACTGGCTTCCCCAGAGAATGTGTTGTGCATGTGTTGCATGTGAGTGAGTGAGTGAGTGAGTGTGGATGTGAGTGAGTGTGTGTGAGTGTGTAAGTGAGTGAGTATGTGAGTGAGTATGTGAGTGTGTAAGTGAGTGTGTGAGTGAGTGTGTGAGTGAGTGTGTAAGTGAGTGTGTGAGTGAGTGAGTGTGTAAGTGAATGTGTGAGTGAGTGAGTGAATGTGTGAGTGAGTGAGTGTGTGAGTGAGTGTGTGAGTGAGTGTGTGAGTGTGTGTGAGTGAGGAGTGAGAGTGAGTGAGTGTGTGAGTGAGTGTGTGAGTGAGTGAGGAGTGAGTGAGTGTGTGAGTGAGTGTGTGAGTGAGTGTGTGAGTGTGTAAGTGAGTGTGTAAGTGAGTGTGAGTGAGTGTGTGAGTGAGTGTGCGAGTGAGTGTGTAAGTGAGTGTGTGAGTGAGTGTGTGATGAGTGTGAGAGTGAGTGTGTAAGTGAGTGAGTGAGTGTGTGAGTGAGTGTGTGAGTGAGTGTGTGAGTGAGTGAGTGAGTGTGTGATGAGTGTGTGAGTGTGTGAGTGTGTGTGTGAGTGTGTTAGTGAGTGTGTGAGTGAGTGAGGAGTGAGTGAGTGTGTAAGTGAGTGAGTGAGTGAGTGTGTGAGTGAGTGAGTGTGTAAGTGTGTGTGTGAGTGTGTTAGTGAGTGTGTGAGTGAGTGTGTGAGTGAGTGAGTGTATAAATGAGTGAGTGTGTGAGTGAGTGTGTGAGTGAGTGTGTGAGTGAGTGTGTGTGTGAGTGAGTGTGTGTGAGTGAGTGTGTGAGTGAGTGTGTGTGAGTGAGTGTGTGAGTGAGTGAGTGAGAATTCCCAGCCTCTAGCCTAGCGCCATGCCCATCCCCACAACTATTTACTCCACGGCCTCTTCCACGCCGCACTCTCCTTTTCCTTCTCTTCTGTCTGGGAAACAGACGCCAATGAGGAGTCCTGTGCGTCTGGCCTCTGATGCAGAGTCCTGTTGCTCTGTAGCTCCTTTCTGGGACTTAGTTCCCAGCACCAGTCCATCCTGCTCCTGTACTCCACCTGAGGGCCGGTGGGCAGGCTGGACAGTGCTTGGGGGCATGGGAAAAGCCTGGCAGATGTGCGGGCCAGAGTGTGGGCCCACCTTCCGTTTTGAGCATGTGTGCCGGAAGAATCTCTATTGTCAAGTTGTTCTGTGTCTCTGTGCTTGTGCTGCAAGTCACCTTGGGTTGTTTATGACGTGTTTTGCTGGTGTCTCTCTTCTTGTTTACGCTGCCAGGATAGATATGATTGTGGGCCCCCCACCCCCTTCAACTCCCCGGCACAAGAAGTACCCTACCAAAGGACCCACGGCCCCTTCGAGAGAGTCACCCCAGTACTCACCTAGGTTAGGATGCACTGCCTCCTCCCCACCTGTCTGAATGGCCAGCCCCTTTGCTCTAGGCCGCATGATAGCAGAGCCTTGCGCTTTTCTTTCTACAGGGAAGGGGACATTTGGGTTCCTTCTCTTACTGAAGGGCATGTTAGGGAAAAGGCCACTCCCTCCCAGGGCTCCTAGGTAGCATCCTGACTTCTCCGTCTACAGCGGTCACCTTTCCATGGACTTCTCTATGACATCTGCTGAGGGCTAAAGCAGAGGGCCTTGACTCGCTCAAGCCCTTCGCACCTGCCCCTTGCTGGGGTGGCCACCATGCATGTGGTCCTGACCCTGGCTCTGTGTAGATTAAAGCAGACGGGACTGCGTTCTTGGGCTACTTCCTCAGGTGTGAGGTGCACCTGCCTCCTAAATTGTTCTGAGGAGTACATGTAGACTGGGATATAGCTTGGTGGTAGAGCACTTCTCTGCCATGTAAAAGACCCCAGGTTCAAGTCCCGGCAGGGGGCAGAAACAAGCAAGAGAACCCCCCCCACAGTACACCTAGCACCAAGCTGGCTCTGCCAGTTCTGGTGCTGTTTCAAATTGTCATCACCATCATTGATGTCACTGATAAGAAAGATGGCAGCCCACCTTATCCCATCCCTCAGCAGATGTCAAATGGCAGATGGGGGACGGGCAGGGAGCAGTCAGATAATTCCTTGTCTCCCTCTGGTGGGGTCTGATTGTTCAGGAAAAGCAAAATTCTCAGACAGGCTCAGGAGGGCCCTGTCTGTCAGCTGGGGACAGAAGAGCTCTGGGCAGCTCAGAGAGTTCGGGAAATCAGAACTGGCAGATGTAGCCTCTGTCCACCCTTTGGGTCATGAGGTCAAAGTGATGAGCATGTCAGTCCATTAGAGAGGGACTCTGAGGGGAGCAGGCAGTGAGCAGCTCTTGGCCAATGACATCCAGACTAAGAGTGGTCTGTGACATTATCTGACAATGAGACTGAAGCCCGTTTAGTCCCCTGGGTCTTTCTGCCAGTCCTGTCAGCTGATCATCCAGGCCGTAGTCTGGGAAGGCCCTGCAGACCTCAGAGCCCCCTCAGCCTTCTCCTGTGTCGCAGCACGGTGATATGCAGACACAGCACATTCGGCACACATCACCCAAGAGCTGACAGGCGTGTGGGGACTGAACCCTGGGGGGAGGAGGTGGCACAAGGTCCTCAGAGGACCCTTGTCTGGCCACCTTGCAGCAAGTTGAAGCCCACCCAAGATCCATCAGGCAGATGGCTCGTCATGTGGCAGGGGTGAAGGGGCTGTGCATCTGTGCCTGGGCCGTGTGGACAGTGGAACATGAGGGAACCTGTCCCCTTACCGTTGTCACTGACGTCTGCTTGGAGCCAGCAGGTCCCACCTGCCATCCCTCCGCCCTCCTTTGCATGAGCCCAGCATGAGCCCAGTGGAGCATGCAGAGGCTGCCCCCTTCCACCCGGGCCGATGCAAGCCTAAACCTTCCTCTGCAGTTGCCACAAAAGCAGGCAGGGCACCTCATTTTGCAGAAAGTGGAGGGAGAACCTGCTGACATCACCTGCTTGGGCGTGCTTTGCGCGTGAGGCTACACAGCTCAGCTCGAGAAGTCTCGCTCAGCCATACTCTGGGTACAGTGGGCTCGTAGGCTCTATGCGGGCTCTTTATTTTTTAAGTGACCTGCAGCTCCCAGCCCAAGCTCACTCTTGTGACACCCGCCAGCCCTACATGCCCTCATAACGTGCCATGGATCTGTTGGTGCCACACCGGGCAGATAAGAACCCCCATCCTCGGAGGACAAAGGAATCGCTTCCCTTCTTGTCGGTACTATGGTATCGTTACTGAGCAGCTCGGTTGAATTCCTCATCTTGCCCAACACTTCAGTGCACGCATTCATTCACATGGGTGTGAGTGTACCCCCCACACATGTGAGGACACACACATCACACTCTCATGCATGCATCAGCACACTTGCGTGCATATGTCCCCAACCACCGCCTCACGAGTCCCTGGCTGGCCGTGCTCATCTCTCTCCTGGTTGTGCTTTGGCAGCTCCTACGTGGCCCTTGTTTCCTCCCCCCTTGTCCTGATGCATGGAGCTGACACTCACCGCCTCCCTGCTTCTGTTGTCCTCGCTGCAGACATCTAACACTGTCCCTGTCATACCCATTGGGGTCCAAGGAACTCCATGGCACATTAATGTGGGAGTAAAGCTGGCAGGGGGTGGCTCTGGCAAAGTTACAACCTCCCCTACTCTAGTCCCTTGGCTGAATGCCCACCAACAACCTCTGACCCCATGGGCCCCAGTTTGCAGTGAGACCAGTGAGTCCCAGGCCCGGGAAGAGCTAGGGGATGACCAATGGGGATGGAGCCATACTAGAGAGGGCCCTGGGGAGAAGTTTCCCTTTACTCCTTGTTAATGTGCCAGATCCCATGGGGATGGAACAGATAGGAAACAGGACCCAAGGTGTCAGGAGGCAGCCTGAGATCACGAGGCACCAGTGTCCATCTGCCTGGCACCTGCTGCCCCCCGGTCAGCTCTGGATAGGGTTCAGAGCTCAGATCTGGGGGGCTGTGGGTTAGCCCAGGAAGAAGGGGCAGGGGCCTGGTCATACCCTCTCAAACTCATACTTGGGGGCTGGGTCTCTATTCCTGCTAGAGTGGACCAGATTGTGGGGCGGGGCCCAACAATAACGGACAAGGACCGCACCAAAGGCCCAGCGGAGACGGAGCTGCCTGAAGATCCCAGCATGATGGGCCGGCTTGGGAAGGTGGAGAAACAGGTGGGAAAAGCCTAGAAGGGGAGTGGCCTCTCCATCTCTCAGTCTCATTTTGTTAGTCGTAGGCTGCTGCGCAGCCCAAGCATAACGGTAGACGGCAGCAGGAGTGGGCACAGCTCTATGAAATACCCCTGATGCCCTGTGAAGATTGTCCGGTCCGTACTTTTCCTTCTCCAAGTCGGTACCTGGAGCTTGGAAGTACCTAGAAGTGTAGCTGTCGGGAGTGATTTTTATTTGAGGGTCCTTTGGCATGGGTAACCACTGTAGAACTTGACATAGGTTACCCCGCCCCCCTTGTTTATTTATTTGTTTGTTTGTTGAGACAGGGTTTCTCTTTGTAGCTTTGGAGCCTGTCCTGGAACTCGCTCTGTATTCCAGGCTGGCCTCGAACTTACAGGGATCCACCTGCTTCTGCCTCCCAAGTGATGGGATTAAAGGCGTGCGCCACCACCGCCCAGCTCCTCTCTTTTCCTTGCCCAGTACCAATCCTCACTCTCTTGGAGATGGATCCTTAGGAGCTGCCACATGAGTACCTTCATCAGCTGACCTGAGATCAGGCTCGCGCTAAGTTCAGAGGTTGAACTGTTGGGAGTCCGGGGTAGAGGAAGGGCAGGTCCCGGGTTCCTTCCTCTGCCCCTTCTCACCTGAGTGCATCCTGGGTCCTTTCCTCAAAAGCCCAGCCCAGCAACTTCCACTCTTGCAGGTTTTATCCATGGAAAAGAAGCTAGACTTCCTGGTGAGCATCTACACGCAGCGAATGGGCATCCCACCAGCAGAGACAGAGGCCTATTTTGGGGCCAAGGAACCTGAGCCGGCACCACCTTACCACAGCCCAGAGGACAGCCGTGAGCATGCAGACAAGCATGGCTGTATCATTAAGATCGTCCGCTCCACCAGCTCTACAGGCCAGAGGAACTACGCTGCACCCCCAGCCATACCCCCAACCCAGTGCCCTCCATCCACCTCATGGCAGCAGAGCCACCAGCGCCACGGCACCTCCCCTGTGGGAGACCACGGCTCACTGGTACGCATCCCACCACCCCCTGCACACGAGCGCTCGCTGTCTGCCTACGGTGGGGGCAACCGGGCCAGTACCGAGTTCCTGAGGCTGGAGGGCGCCCCAGCCTGCAGGCCCCCTGAGGGCGCCCTGCGGGATAGCGACACGTCCATCTCCATCCCATCTGTGGACCACGAGGAGCTGGAGCGCTCTTTCAGCGGGTTCAGCATCTCACAGTCCAAGGAGAACTTGGATGCCCTAGGCAGCTGTTACGCAGCTGTGGCGCCATGTGCCAAGGTCAGGCCCTACATTGCAGAGGGGGAGTCTGACACAGACTCAGACCTCTGCACACCGTGTGGGCCTCCCCCACGCTCTGCCACTGGTGAGGGCCCCTTTGGAGATGTGGGTTGGGCAGGGCCCAGGAAGTGAGGCTGTGCTGCCACACCCACATGCCACACCCACTCCTGTTCCTGGTTTGGAGCTGGAGTTTCAGGGCCTTTCCTAAAGCGACAGAAGGACATAGATAGAGTAGTGTGGGGTTGTGAGGATGCTCATGATGGGATCTGGCTGTCAGGGTTCACGTGGAGTGGAGATGAGGCAGGGCTACTTGGCACTCATGCTAACATTTTATAGAAGTTCTTTTCCAACCAGAGGAGGGAGGTTGAGGCTGGGCCCTGGAGGCCCCAGGAGTTACCTATGGCAGCACAGCTATCCCCGCCCAGTCTTCTTGGGGGACAGATACTGCCCTGTGAGTGGGGAGCAGCAGAGTGATGGTGGCACCTGTGAGTGGTGGTGTGGCTGGGTACACCACATGGGAGGTAGCCGAGGAGCAGGTCTGTCTACTGCTGATGACCAGCCCTGAGGCCCATGGGTCCCCCAGCTTAGGCTGGAAGCTTAAAGGAGGTATAGAAGGCCGCTGGAAATGGCCCACTCTTACACCTGACTGCTTATCCCTCAGTTCCTGACTGCCCCAGTAAAGCGTTACCAGGCCCACTGTTTGTATGTGGCTGGGAAATGCTCCTCACCCCTGGGCACCTGGGCTAGAGAGCTGCCGGCCAGCATCTTCCTCCCCGTTCCACAATCTGTGGACCCCTCCATGGGAGCCACCCTTAGATCAGGACCCTGTTCCTGGAGATGAGGAAGGGGTGAATCCTTAGGGACCAACCTGGAGCTTAGAACTGACCCTTGGACCTCCCACCCATGGCTTCCACCTCTTAGGGGAGGGAGGACCCAGCTCAGCCTTTTCTGACAGGAGTTCTTTGGCTGCCTCATCCCTGGCACTGCAGCTCGGGACGTCTGGATTGACACCTCATGGCCTCAGTCTTTCCTAGTGTGGCACTGGTCTCCAGGCTGTAGCCAGTAGTTCAAGAGAGCCACCTGGTAACCAGACCAGCACTGTCCTTAGCCAGGGCACTAGCTTGCCTGGTGCCCACTTCGCTCTACAGATCCAGGCAGGGCTGGATGATATGGCATTGTCAAACTGCCAGCTCTTTCTACATGAGGGCATGGCCTGATCAAGGATCCTTCCCACGGAAGCTGGCCATCCACAGTCATTCATCCACTCACGGTCCCTTGGCTGTGGCCTCTCAGTGTTTGGGGGATTGGGATCGTCTTGTCCTCTTGTTTTCTACTCTGGTGAACAGGACTCTGTTCATCTTATGAGTGGGCATTTTGGACCATATAGCAGCCAGTTTTAAAAGGAGACAAGGTAGAACCCTCGGTTGTAGTTCTGCAACATCTGGTCCAGAGGTGTTTGGCATTGAATGGTAGCATTTTGGAGTGGGTGGGGCCCAGTCTCTGAGACAACAGCTTTCCTGATCATTGAGGGCAAATACTGTAGAGCTTGAGCCTGGGCAGAGCTCTGCCCACTTCTCCCACCCTTTAAAAGTGTGTTCTGGCAGGGGTAGAAGCAGCTTGTGGGGTGCCTGTGCTCAGCAGGAGGCACCCTACCCTTGAGAAGTTTGCGGTTGACTCTGCCAGTGACCTGGGCATCTGAGAGGTTGTGTCTGCTGTGGCCTCCATGTCAGGGCTGCTAAGACTGCACCTCAGGATGCCTCTGCTAGGCTCCTGGTTGAGGACCTGTGTCACAATATGTGTACACAGGTTCTCTAGGGTGGCGCTGTAGTCCACTCCTCCGTATGAGAGAAGCTTCCTCCTGCGTGAGCACGGCAGGCAGCGTAGACAGGAGGAGTATCTACCCCTTCACTAGGAAGACACACAGGAAGATTCCAGGGCAGAGGGACAGATCAGCCACCAGAGACTCCTCCCCTAGACCTGGATAGGCCACAGCTGTCTCAGCTCCAGGGAATGTTGGAAAGAGGTTTGCATCTGACCTTCATGCTCCACACAGAGGAGCCACATCCTGTCCCCAGAGCTGCCATGGGCACAAGAGCCTGTGATACCCTGATGTGAGAGATGGCCGAGCCCCTTTTGGGGGACCCAGACCCAGGCCTGAGCAACACAAATGTCCACTGCCTTGGCGTCCCCACCCTCAGGGAAGCAGGACAGGATAGAGGCTGGAAGCTCCTACAAGAAATTTGTGCACTTTCTTGGGTATTCACACATGACCAAGTGTGGCTGGAGGCCAGCAGCTGTTCCATGGAGAAATTTTCCTCGGAAAACATTTGTCCCAACACATTCCCTCACATGCCTACCAACACATGCCCATACATTAGGCATATATGTACATTCATATATGTTCACACGAAAGCTTACAGACCACACCTTCATATGCACATACAAGTATACACACAGAGAGACACACGTGTACACACAACAGGTATGCTTTTCTGTTTCTCTTCTTACATGTTTCTATAATTCTTTTAAATTTCGTTTCCCATTCCAACCACAGTTCTCCCTCCTACCCCTCCTCCCGCCTCTCCCCTCCCAGCCCACCCCCAGTTCACGCCTCACGGGTAAGGGCTCTCATGAGGAGTCAACAAAGAACAGGTGTACTTTCAAATACATATTCCTTGTTACACACATACACATGAAAGCTCACACATGTGTGTATGTGTATATATATATACACACACATATGAACATATGTGATCATACAGGCTTATAGGCTACATATTAATTCCACATATGCACATACAGCAAATGCCCACTTTTATACCTGCATATTCATGTATATGCACATGTGTGTGTGTGCAGGTGCACACACATAGGCTTTGCCCCCCTTTGAACATACACACACACACACACACCTTTCTCTCATTGGATCTTCCTGATGGGAACTACCTGGGGAGGGGGTCATGAATGATGAATGTTCTAAAATGTTGAGCGTTGACCGGGGTGGGAGTTTGGGGTATCTAGGGCTTCAGGGCAACAGTGGTAGAGGGTCCATCTGGAGCCCATTGAATTCCCTCCTTCAAGTAGGTGCCAAGAGAGGCTGTGCCTAGGTCAGGGTGAGGGCAGTTCTAGTGCCTACTGAGGTCCAGATCGGCCTGTGCATTGGGTCAGTCTTGGTGTTGGCCAGTTCCCAGTGTCCTGTATACAAGCCTCCTTCATCATGCCAGGCTGTGATTGGTGTTTCTGGCTTAACATCTTCCTTTCTGACCTCTTCAATCACGGCCTCCCTGAAGTGCACTCTTGTCTGCTAGGGCCATAACGCCTGGGGTGAGGGTCTGTCTGCTGTCCTACATGTGGTCTGGGCGGCCAAGTGCTCATTAAGCTGGCTGTTACACTTTCACCTTTATGCGCCGCACTTGAAACCCACACTAGACATCGAATGGGCCTCTTTGGAGGTGACTCTCTAAGCTGTAGGCACCCCCAGTCCCTAGACATAGGAGATACATATCCAGGACCGTCTTCTACGTTTAATGCTCTGGTTTAAGGTTCCTTCTCCCCTTGAGCTGGTGACTGCAGATCCAGAACGTGGAAAAGGAGGCCACCCTGCCTTCTGCTACCCCTGCTGGGTTTATCCTCTATCAGGGGCACTGTGAAGAACACTCTTGCTTTTTGTGGAAAGAAGTAGGCCCGGCGATGTCTTCAGACCTTCCCCTACAGGCGAGAGGATCTAGGACAGGAATGCCTTTCTGAAACAATGGAGCTTGTGTCTTTCAATTTAAGTAGTGCATAGCGTGGAAGATAATACACTTGCCCATGGCTCACACCCGGACACCAACAGGACAACGTGTGGGCCTTTCTCTGAGGCCACACCTCTTGAAATAAACATGGGACCCACAGTAGAGGGACTCGGGTCTGGGGCACCTTGCACCCCAGCAGGGTGGGCTGGGGTTAGAGTGGAGAGGCTATGCAGAATGCTCCTGAAGTCCAGGCTCACATGGCTGGAGTGACGCACTCATCCGCTACCACAATGCAGAAAGACTAGCCCGCCCTCAGCTCCCCCGAGACCTCCCAGGGTGTAGGATGTAGGATTTGGGAAGTCCAGGAAGAATCTGCAGGCATGTCTATTTGGTTGTCCTAGGCTCCTACTGTGCCCCAGCTGAGCCAAGCAGGCAAGAGCTCCCCACAGGAGTTACTACGATGGAAATTAGAGGTTCTAGAGATCCAGATGCCTCTTCTTTCTGAGGTGTCTTCAGCATGTGCCCAACAAATGCCTTAGGCCCTAGGGCTTAGGGGCTCAGTGACCCTGTGCATGGAGGAATTGGGGCCACAGTTTGATGAATCTTGCTTGTCTGTGAGGTGGTTCTAGCAGCAGGAAAGGGTTTCATCCTAGGAAGGAGACCCACCAAACATCTAGGGGTGCCTGGGTTTTAAGTATGTTCAGAGCTCTGTCTTAGATGCACACCTTGGCGTCCTGGCTGACAGGATGCTGGGTCTGGCCCCTGACCCGGCCTGCAGTTTCCCCTGGTGTCTAACTCACTGTCAGAGAAGGGATAGTCCGCAGGCTCTCCTGGGACTCCCAGGCAGGAGCGCACATCGCTAACACCGCACATCCAACTGGGACTGGCTTTAAAAAAGTTGTTGCCTTAATGTATGTTGAGGGAAGTTCACCAAGGTCACCCCTGCCTCTGCCCGATACAGACACGCTGGACTCCACCTCCAGGTCCTGCCTCTGGAGAGGAGTGCTGGTGGGATGGACTGCCACTAGTAGTCCCACGTGGAGGGGCTCAAAGCTGTGATCCCCTTGACGTCACCCAGCTGCCTGGGGTGGTTCTCCATAGACAATGCAGCGCACCCTGTGCTTCCAGCCCACACCCGCCCATGCAGTCTCGTCCCCTGGCCGCAGCTGCGGCTGCAGCTTCCCCATCCATCTGCGCCGTTGCCTTTGGCTGTCTTTGCACTTTTGTTCATGCTCCAAAGAATATTTCATAATGCCTTCATACTGATGTGCACCCTAACCATTTTGTACGTGCCCTTGGGCCACAGCCAATGGCCTCCTTTAGGCCAGCGTGCCGCCGCCACCTGCACACAACGCTGTCTTTTAGGGATAGATGCCCAGGGAATGACTAGCGGAGATGCTAACTTACTCGACATGAACAGAATGACGTTTGTGCTGTGTGAGCGGGCCAGTGTGTGCTCGCAGGGAACTTTGGGGGCATAATCCCGCAGCAGGGATGCATGCAGATGGTTCTGGAAAGTTTTGCTGCCACAGGGCTACGTTCAGATGCCCAGTGGACCTGTGCACTTAGTAAAACACAGTGATTCAACTTGGAGTGCCTGGCCTCTTCATTTGCACGTGTTTCCTGGCAGCTGGTATAAGGGCTGGGGGGTCTAGCTGGGGAGGCACAGCCACTCAGCACCTCGACTTGGGGGCTCTCAAGTCCCAGGCCCTATATTTCTTGGAGCTGTTACCTGAATTGTTGGGATCAGAGGCTCGGTCCCTTTGGACTTAACAAAATAGGTATGGCCATTCATCCTCAATAAGACAGACCATCAGCCATGAAGGAATGGAAGCAGAAAAGGACTTACTCAATGTGGCCACGTGGGGAAGGTAAACGAGTCTACTCACACCACCCAACCCCCCCATACCAAACCCATCTTCAGAGTCTGCTATTAGGCTCGAGTTTAAATAGGAGGCAAGAGGTGCGTGTAACCAAACAGTTTTGGTCAAAGTGGGGTGCTCCAGTCTATAGAGTGTCGTCATTGTTCTACCAGGACAGTTATGGGGTACCTCCAAATAGCCACAAACTCGAGGCAATGGAACTCCAGACGTGCCCCATCCACTTGGGAACCAGCCCAAATCAGCCCAAGTCCTCACCCTCAGTGTGGTGCTGAACTGTCAGTACAGTAGGAATCTGGAGTAAAGGGCGTCCCGTGCCCTTCAACAGTGAGCTGACCTCCCTTTCTTCTCTTTCCTTCTCTTCTTTCAGTTATAACTCTAGCTTTTAATGTCTCTTATTTAAAGTAACACAACCCACATGTAGTAAAATACTTGCTTCTGATTAAAGAAATATGCCGTTAGATGTTATCTTACTTGATCGGGACAGAAAATACACACTGACACAATTTAATAGGGGAAACATAAAGATTATGTACCATATTATGAACAAAATAAAATCAGTCCCTGGGAGTGAGGAACTTTAAAAATTTTTATAACTTAAACATCTATATAAGATTGCAGTTTTCTCCAATGTAGTATCACAGGGTATATCAATCTGCGTCTTCAGAAGGTCTTGTGCACCGGACTAGTTGGCCAACACAAAACTAACTCCATGGCTTTCCTGTGAACTTTATTTTTCATTTAATTTATTTATTTATTGGTCTTTTGCTTGCTCCTTTTTTATTTTTAATTTTTTTGTTGCATGTTTTTGTTTTGTTTTTAGGAGAGATTAACACAGAAAGAGGGAGAGAGAAAAGGGTATAGGGGTGGGTAGGTGTAAAGGATATGGGAGGAGTTGGAGAAGGGGAATCATGATGTAAATATATTGTATGAAAATAATTAAATTCGCCATCTTGCGCTGGTGACATAACTCAGCCATGAAGAGCAGCTGGCGCTCATCTCCACAGGACCAGCGCTTTCTGTCTTTACCATCTGCATGGTGGCTCCCAACAATCTGTAATTCTGATTCTAGTTTATCTGACGCTCTCTTCTGGTCCCTGAGGGTGATGCACGCACATGATGTACAGACATACATGCAGACAAGATACCACACATAAAAGTAAGTGAATGTTAAGGAAAATGCCACCTTACTAAATCCTTCTCATCTCAAATGTTGGTTTTGTTCTGTTGTACTTTCCTTGATTCAGTTGAATATTTTCTCCACTACATTTTTAATTTAAAAATGTTTTAATTGTGTGTGTGTGTGTGTGTGTGTGTGTATACAAGAAACACACCTCAACTTCAAGCTCCCATTCTCACCGCTGGACCTGACCATCAGACAGAAACTTAACAAAGAAACAAGGAACTAACAGAAGTTATGACCCAATTGGGTTTGACAGACATCTATAGAACATTCCATCCAGACACAAAAGAATATACCTTCCTCTCAGTGCCACATTGAAGCTTTTCTAAAATCAACCACATACCCGGCAACAAAGCAAACCTCAACAGATACAAGAAAAAAAAAGTGGGGAAAAAAGTGAGCTGATTTTCATAGTGACACTTGCGCCATATGCCATGTCCTGATTCTGCAACCACCTGGGCCAGCAGGGAGCTATCTGGCCACGCTTGATTTGTTGCCCGCACATAGCCTGGGCTCTGGTGTCATCTTGGCCATTTAATGTCCTTGGGTTCCCACCTGCTCTTCTCATTATACCTCACCCCTATTCTGGCTCCTACATAGACTCCTTGGTTACCTATCCTCTGACCACCCTGAACCCCAGCAGGATAGGTGGACACTCACCCAGCCTATCTCTCTACTGCCTGAAGGTTGGTGGAGGTTGGCTCTGGTGGGTTCTGACCTGTAAGTTTGGGGCTTTGCTATTCTGATCTCTGGAGTTGTCACCCCATAGCCCCTCTCTAGGCCTCTGGGGACAACTGAGCATGAGGAGAAGCTGGAACTGGCTTGGGAGCTCCTCATCTAGGGCATTAACTGACCCTAGACAGATGCCCAGAACTCTTAGCACAGATGGACAAGACATCACACTTCTGCTTTGCAGGAGGGTTTAGAACACCTTTGCAAAGTCTATGGGGCCATGTGTTCAAGGCAGTGTGGATGCCAGTAAAGCCGTCTGTTTCTGGGCCATTATGATCAGTCTGAGTTTGAGCGCAGTTAGATGGCCTGACTCGTGATGGTTTCCAACTTTCTGGGCATGGCCAATGTCCTATGCTCCATTTTCTTGCCATGATCACCTTCCTCTCAGTGGTGCCTACCTCATTTCTCTGGGCCTAGAGGTCTCTGTGGGATTAGAATTGGAGTTGAGAGTTGGTTGTAATAAATAGAGAAGCCCAAATAACCAATGAGACTTGTTCACAGAGAGACCACCCCAATATATGGGGGCCTGCTGTCTTTTTGCCCCGTTTTGCATGACTTGATCCTTAGGATACCATCTGTCCTGAATGACCAGTGTAGTAAGGCCACTGCAGCCAGAAGACTGGGAAATGGGATCTTTCTACTGGGTACCAAATACCTGGTTAAAAGAATTAGCTTATTATTAAGAGACTGGGTGAAGATGACTGGGGGTCACCATATATGTGTTCTCTTTGGGTGCACCTGATCTATACATCAGAGCCACATGGCCTTGGGTTAGATACTGGCCAGTCAGCCAGTGACCACAGACAGGGCAGAGCATAAAGGATGGTCTGTTTCCTCGGGTTAGAGCCACACCTGCCTCAGGCTCTCTGCAACCTGTTCCGGCCATGGTGCCTTGCCCAGGCTTTCTGAGTTATGCCTATCTTTGTAGGGTAGCAGCACCACCTATGGCTCTGTTTCACAGAAAGGGAAAAAGGTATGGAGCCTGAGAGTCTCTGGCCAGCAGGGAAATACAGATACATTCAGGCAAGTTCCTTCAAGGATGGCATGTTGTGGACTCTGGGAGTACCATGGTGTCTTATGGTTCCCTTAGACAGCTAAAGGCCAGTAGCATTTAGTGGCCTGGTGGTGGGAAGGAATAAGAAGCAGGTCCCTAGACTGAGCCTGGGGGCTGTGTCCTATGAGGGACCCCATGGACAGCTGACACCCAGGGATGGTCTTAGGGAAGCAGTGAGCCTAGGCATTCAGGGACAGTGCATAGGCATAGAGAACCCTCAAGGCCCCAAGACTGGCCTTGGGGACCTGCTACATCCTTGCACTGTCTTCTAGGGCATTTCCTGTTCCTCAGCTCAAGTCTATTCCCCGTCAGTGTCTTTCTCCCGATACCCCCTTCTCCATCCTCTCTTTGTCCATGGTCAAGTTTATCCCTTTAGCAGAGGGACCTCACCCAGAATTGAGGACCTCATTGTCCAGTTGTCTCAGATGGCCTCTCCCAGGTGACATTAACGTTTTATGGGTCTGAGGTAGCATCCGACAGGGCGTTTCTGAACCTCTGTACACAAAGCACACATCCGTGCAAAATATGCTACGATTATACCCCAAACTCCACAGAGACCACTAGGTTCGTGCCCATCACCTGAGAAAGCAGGTCCCTCATGAGGGGGCACACTCACTGGGGCCAAATAGGGTGTATTTGCAGACCAGGAGGGACATGGCACCATATGGAAAACTGCACACGTGCAGGCAAGGGGCCACCATCCAGAATGGCTGAGGGACATGGGGGTTGCCTGCCTGTGTAGAGGCGGCTGAGGAATGAATGACTCCCTAAGCCTGTGACAGGGCCAGGCCAGAAGCTAGTGCCTCTCAGGGATAGATGTCCCAGCTTTGAATGTTGGAGGGGAGGCCATGCCCAGGAAGGCCACCAGGTGGCAATGCTGACCAGGAGAAGAATCCTGTCAGCAGTCACACGATCCTGAAGAGCTCTGAACAGCCACAAATCCAGACTCCTGGAGCCTGCCCCTCAGGAGGTCAGGGCAGGCATACCCTCTAACTCCTGCCTTTCTCTGCCAAGCTGACGAGGCTTTGTTAGCCACACCAGTCACTAGAAGCCCTAG
Organism: Cricetiscus sungorus; assembly: GCA_030556225.1. NCBI lineage: Eukaryota > Metazoa > Chordata > Mammalia > Rodentia > Cricetidae > Cricetiscus > Cricetiscus sungorus. The sequence continues at coordinate 780,734 of JANBXA010000429.1, forward strand.
AAACATGGCAGATCCTGGATCTTGGGACTTGAGCCGAGACCCTTGAAGTCAATGTGAACCTGAGCCAGTGAACGTCCAGTGCCCAGAGAAGGTCTCTGTGCAGAGCTGGTCCCATCCTGACTGTACCTAGAGCACCGAGGCTCAGCCTGTTCTGTGACTTAGGAGGCTGTTGCCCCACCTCTATGGGGCCCATCTCTCTGACATTCCCTTGTCACTCTCAGGTCTGGCTCCAGCCCCTTTCAAAGGTCCAAGCTGGAGGTGAGGGGGCAGGTGAACGGGACCATGGGGATCACACGGGGCCCTCTGCTCTCTCTCTCTGTCTGCTGGAGTCACACATACCCTGGGTGCCCACACTCCCGGCCTGTCCCAGCAGGCCTCCTGCTGCCTGTTAGGCTCCTTCCTAGGGTGTGGCCCAGCACTGATGTCCTCCAGCCAAAGTCCACAAGGCCCCACTGGGTCTGTCTTCCATGGATCCCCACTCCACAGGACCTGACCTCAAAGGAACCTGACCTCCCTAGAACCAGCTGACGTGACTTCCTTGCACCTCAACCTCTGGAAAGAAAGCTGTTTCTGGCCTAGTATGCAGATCCTAGCAAGGGAGGGCACTGGGGATGGTGTTGGAGTTTGGAGTTTTGTCCCTTGAGGCCTAAGAGGTTTTTTGAATCATCTCTTGGTACTCCATAAGGGCCTGGAGACACATGATCCCTGTTCATTTCTCCCCTGTCAGCTTGAACCTCAACCAGAGATGCTGGCCCCACACACGTCCCTGATTCTGCTGCTTCCTAGAACACCAGGGCAAAGCATGGACCTATTCATTAAGGAACTGGGAAACTGAGGCCAGGGATTTGGAACAATAATGCTGTCGGGGACAACAAGAACCCAAGAGCCTCCTCCTTGAGCCTTGTTCCTGCAATCTTGGGGTCCCTGAAGGGAAGCCCCCTCCTGCCTTGAGCAGCTGGCTGTCTCAGGTATGAGTACCCTATTCAAGGCAGGCAGGGAATTTCAGAGAGTAGCAGGCTGCTCAGGGAGGTGTGAATGGGCTCCCACAACGAGAACCCTGGGTACCCCGCGGCTCGCGGTACACCTGTGCGTTTCAGGCTGCTGAGCCTCGGCTTGGTTTGTACAGGCTGATGCTGGTCTTCAAACTGTGCCGTTCTCTTCTAGTTCCGCCCGGTTGTCCTTCCACCTGGCTGGGTTCTCATCCTCTCCTTGGGGTCCAAACCCATCCCCTCCTTTCTGCTCTCTTCCACAATGTCCCCTTTCTTCTAAATTTGCCTCAGATCATGCTTCTTCTCCAAGCCACCTCAGGCTCTGTTCCCCACAGGTAGCCTTCCTCGCATGTCATGCTTGCCCCTGTGGCCTCCTCAAAGGGCCTCTTTCTGTGATTATGCCCCTCTAACTGGGCTCACATCCTGGCATTCGGGGTTGGAGCTTCATTGCTAGGTAGACTCTGATACCTCAATAATCCCTTCCCAGCTACAGTTGCATCTGCTCTGTTAGAAGTGAAATGGAAAGGTTTTGTTGTTTCGTTTTTTTTTTTTTTTTTCTCTCTCTCTCTCTCTGTAGCCCTGTCTGTCCTGGAACTTGTTCTGTAGACCAGGCTGGCCTCGAACTCAGAGATCCGCCTGTTTCTGCCTCCTGAGTGCTGGGATGAAAGGTGTACACCACTACTGCCCAGGGGGAAGTTTTTGTTGTTGGTGGTTTTCATTTGAAAATGAAGAAAAGTCCTAGATTCAGCACAACGTACACAGATTGGGAGTAGGAACCTTGGGCAAAGCCTGCCAAGCCCACAGGCTGGTAGCAGAGAGAGGCCCCGCCCGGGCCGATCAACTATAGAGCACCTGCGGTTTGACCTTCTCAGCGCCCTCCTCAGGCTTCAGGTGCTGCCCAGCATTCTCCGCCCAATCTGTGCCGTTGTCTGTCCACTACCCTCAGGTAGCATTGTTCCCATCCTCACATACTGTGTATATTTAAGTAGCCCTAGGACCCCAGGGCACCAAACTCAGGTAGGGGCCTGAGAGCCCTTGTAAGGCCGCTGGGCTGCGTCTAGATGGTTTGATTCAACACACATTTTCCTTGTGAATCTGCTCCCTGGCCTAACAGTGAAGTCAGGGGTCGATTGAGCAGTGTTAGGTCAGATGTTAGTCTGTCTTATTCTAGGTATAGCCGTGTGCTGGGTGTTAAGCACCAGCGACAGCCAGAGGGAAGGCCCCAGTAGACAGCTCTTCCTGGCAGGGCTCTGCCAGGGAAAAGCACTCCAGGTCTCTGCTCACCACACCCAAGTCTCTGAGCCCACAGGGGCCTGGCTCTCACGGGGAGCTGTAGACTGTGCTCCCAATCCTACGCAGAGCCAGACAGCTGCATCTGGGGCTATGCTTGACATTCAGAGCTGCTATTTTCCTCTTGCACGTGGGACTTGCATTTGTGTTGGAACGGATTCCTGCTAACTTCTTTGCTGCTGCTGGAAGACAGTCCTCTGTGGTTCATGCAGGATGGACACCTCACACCTGCCCGCTGCTATCCTCAAAGGGAGCCTGGAGACCTTTACCCCCATTCTGACCTCTGTCCTCATCTGGACAGAGGGCATCTCCCCTTCCTGCTGTGCTGTTAAGGTCTCTGAGCACACCTCCTTCCCCACTCATCCCCCACCCCCGCCATCATCTCCCTTCTAGCAGGAAGATCTCTATTCTTTCCTTCCCTGGTGCTAGGGTATATTCAGTACCTACCAGCCCGCCCTCTCTGCTGGAGCATTAGGTAAGCCACTGTGCGTCCTGGATCCAGACCACGCCCCCATCACAGTTTAATTTGATTGACAGTTGTCTTTCTGTTGTCAGTTTTACTAGTTTCTGTTCTAATCTTTCCTATTCCCTTTCTGCTACCCGTTCTTTCTGGGTTTAATTTTCTCTTCCTTCCAGTTCCTTTGGGCGAGAGCTCAGTTTGCATATCTGGACTGTGCTGCTGCATGCAAGCCTCTGACGCTATCTATGCCTTTCCCTCTCACCACCTGCCTCCCACACATTTGATGCGTTTGTCTCATTTTCATTCAGCTCTACGTATTTTCTCATGTCCTTTAAGCTTTACTCCTGGGGATTCTTTGGGGGCTGCTCTCTCGTTTAATGTCTTTATATCCTGGGACCACCGTCTGTCTGAGTTCCAATCCTGTCAACTTACCCTAGGCTCTGTTTCACGGCCCAGGATCCAGTTCGCCTTGCTGAAAGCCCGCAGTGGGATTGGGAGGCACGTGTTGGGGTCGCTCGGAGAGGAGCTGTATCGTGTCTCTTGTTTGGGTTCTCTGAGGCTTTTCCATGGCAGCTTTCTCATTCCCTGTGGCAGTGGATTCTGGCGAAGTAGGATCTACCATCTCTGATGGCTGTGTTTGCCTTTATTCCATTTGGCTTGATTTCTTCCCCCCATTCCTCTCTTCTATCTGGTAGAGAATAGCCTCGTGTTCTAGTTCGCCCTCAGTTGCTGTGAGAAAATGTCGAATGAAAACAACTTGGGGAGGGAAGGGTTTATCTGGTTACAGTCTGAAGTCCATCATCGAGGGAAGTCGAGGCAGGACGTTGGAGGCAGAAACTGAAGCAGAGACGAGGAGGCGGCTGCTCACTGGCTTGTTTCCTGGCTCATGTCCAGCTACATTTCCCTTTTCCTTTTGAAAGTGATAACTAATTTCTTTGTTTCGATTACAAATCTTAAAAATATGTTTTAATCGAAATAGAATTGCGTACTTTTTTCCCTTTCTCCCTCCAGCTCCTCCCATGTTCTCCCTCCCACCCCCACACTCAAGCTGATAGCCTCTTTTTCTTTGATTATTTTTGTTACACACTGCGATTACTGATCGTGGTTGTCAACTTGATGACATCTGGAATGAACTAAGACCCAAGCAGCTGGGCACACCTTTGATGGATTTTCGAGTTCTTTGTATATTCTGGGTGTTAGTCCTTGGTCAAATGCATAGCTGGCAGAAATTCTCTCCTAGTCTTTGGGTTTCTTCTTCACTTGACTGATGGTTTCCTTAGCCGGACAGAGCTTTTTTTAAGCTTCAGCTGTACAATATATCTTGAAGTCTGGAACAGTAATACTTTCAATGTTCTTTTTTTCAGCTACACTTCTAATACAGCCTAGGTCCCCCCTCCTAGGAACAGATGTGTCTCACTGTCATGAAAATCCTTATGTTGCTAAAGCATTTTAAATGCCATATTCTGTAAAAAATCTCAAGTGTTTGAAGACCATCTATGTATTTTAAATATATCTCTATTTGACCTTGAAAACATACCTAACATGAGTATAAGTTTGATTGTTATAGATAACTAATCACTAACCTGTATTTCTTTAATAACCCAAAAAGCTTTCAAGGACTAGAATTTTATATTACATTTTTAAATAAGCATTATAGGTACAATACCTTAAACAAGAAATAGAAACATAATAAAATATAGCAAAATAATCTTAAATGTGTATCAATATACAAAAATATCTTAAACAAGGATAGAAAGATATATAGTATAAAAAAACTTAAATTTGTATCAATATACAAAAATCCATACCAATGTAAAGTATTTGAGACTAATATTTGATTTTTTAGTTTGAAAGTAAATTCAACAGTCTACCCTTTCGTTCTTTCCTAATTTATTTGCATCAGTGTAGAATGTAGGATCTTCAGAAATTGGTGCTCCCTGTTCAATGTGAAAAAGAATTCAGTTAGTTTTCTTTATAAACCAAAGTCTCTTGTTTTGGGGGGATAATTGTTGCTAATTTCTCCCAAAAAGATATTGTAGGCTCTCTGTCAATGTTCATTTTCTGTCCATCATGAATCAATTTTAGCCTTAGTAAAAGGTACCACAATTTTTGCTGGAGCTATTCCTGTTGATTGACAAAGTCTCAACTTTCTTTTCAGAATCAATTCAGAAACTTTTTCTACATAGGTCTTTAATTTTTTTACTCTGTGTGGTAAAAATATCCATTCTAAGATATTATTTTCTCTCTGCATAAGAAATCCTGTAGGAGAGTGCATAGAAATATACAATCAACCTCTGGATCCAAGTGATCCACATGTGCACACTGTCATTCTTTCTACCAAAGTTAATTCTCTCCAAGGCTCTGCTGTTAATTTCCTGGACTATTTAAGCCCTTATCACCTTGTAAGGTTTGAAATAAATTACCTAGTTTGTGAGTCCTTAATCCAATTATGAATTGTGGCCAATTTATTTCTCCGGGAAGCCTTTGTAAATCATTAAGAGTCTGTAATTGATCTGTCCTGATTTGTACTTTCTGTGGTTGAATTTTTTTTTTTTTTTTTGTAAACCTATCTTATACCATAGGTAATTAACAGAATCTCCTTTTTGTGTTTTTTCAAGAGCAATTTGTAGTCACTAGCAAGGCAAAACTTTCTTCACCGTTTCAAACAATTTCTCTAATGTATCTGACTCAGAATCATCCAGTAAGATATCATCCACATAATGGTAAATTATAAGTTGAGGAAACTGTTTATGAATCATTTCCAATGGCATTTGTATAAAATATTGACACAAGGAGAGTCTGTTTAACACCCTTGTGGAGGAATTTTCCATTGATACTTTTTAGCAGACTGAGGATTATTACAAGTAGGCACTGTGAAGGCAAATTTTTCTCTATCCTGCTCTTGTTAAGGTTGAATAAAAAGCATTCTTTTAAGTCAATCACCATAACAGATCATCCTTTCAATAATAAAGAAGGCTAGAGAACTCCAGGCTGTAAAGGGTCCGCCGGCTGAATCATTTCATTTATGGCTCTTAAATCTTTAATATTCTCCATTTTCAGATTTCTTTTTAATGACAAATATAGGAGAATTCCAAGGACTGGTCAATTCTTCCATATGTTGAGCATTAGCTGCTCCTGTATCAGCTGACCTAGCGCCTGTAATCTCTCTGATGTCAAAGGCCCTAGCTCCACTCACACAGTTTGTCAGCCACTTTAAAGGTAGGGCTGTTGGTACCTTTGAAAGACCAACAGCAGCTGCGTCCTGCTTATGAACAACCTGAATGGTGTGCGTTTGTTCTTGATAGTATCTTTCAGTATTCTTCTCAGAAGCATTCTTTATCTTATGGTTTGGAGGAATGTCAATCTGTGATTTCCATTGCTGTAACGAATCATGTCCCCACAAATTCATTGCTGTGTAAGCCACATACGGTTTTAATTTTCCTCTCTGTCCTCTGGTCCTATATGCTCTACCCATCTTGCACTTAGTTTTACCTAAGATAAAATTCCAATTCCAAGAAGCTGAACTTTTACCTTCTGAACAGGCCAATCTGGATGCCAAGATTTTGGTGAAATTGTTACACCTTTCCCTGTGTCTACCAAACCCTCAATTTCAATGTGTTTTATATGTATTTTCAGCTTTGGTCTCTGATCATTTATAGCAGTTTGCCAAAATATTTGTTTTCTGTTCTCTCCTGAACTTTTTGTTGTAGCTATAGAAGCTGTTCTGTCTTTGGTCACATCCAGAACTCGCTCACTCTCTCTCTCTCTCTCTCTCTCTCTCTGTTCTTTTGTTTGTTTTAACAGGTAGTAAGTCTTTTCATTGCTCTCTGTGTTAATTTCTTCAGTGCTGAAAGAGAATGATTGGGTTGATTTGATATTAGTCAGGGCCTGCAGGAAGCCCCCAGGGCATTTCCTGATGGCAAAGGTTTACCTTGCTTGTCCCTGTGGATCTCATTCCATTTTCCTAACCGCCAGTCTTTACCATACCATCTGCATACTCCAGAAGGCTGGGGTCTTCTGGGTCTTCTGTTTGAATTGTCTCTAGAAAAAAAAAAGACATTGTTTCTAGGAACATCTTTTCTACAACTCTTTTTCAAATGACCTTTTTTATCACAATTAAAACACTTGGCATTTTGATATTTCTTAAAATTTCTAGAAATCACTTCTCCTTTTAAAGCGGCATCTATAAATGTAAGGGCCAATATCAGTTGCATTTCCAATGCATTCATCCATGAGTACTGATCTTGCCTTTAAAGGACTATTCACCCTCTTGCATTCTGAATTAACGTGTTCAAAACCCAAAGATTTGATTAATATCTGTCTGATTTCTGGATCTGCTATCATTCTATTTACAGCTGAAGTCAATCTTTGTACAAAAAAATCACTTAAGGCTTCTTTCGGGCTTGTATAATGTTAATAAATGACTCAGTCCTCTTTCCTGATGCTTCAACCCTGTCCCATGAATTCAAAGCTGGGACATACAATAGAGCACTACGATGTAATCATCAAATCTAAACTGTTTTTGCAAAACAGCATAGTGGCCTTTACCAAGCAGATCTTGGGAATGGCAATATCTGTAGCCCTACTTCATGGTTCTATGACCCTAGCTTCCTCTTTGCACCATGCTTTTCGTTATAACTGAGGGCCAGCTTCCAGTATTAATGCAGCTAAGTCTCTCTAGTCTTGGAGGATGATTCTGTTCTGAGTTACCCATGAATTTAACATCTGCTTCACATAGGGTTAATGCCTACCATATGAAATGACTACTTCATTAAATCTTTTTAAAGCTATAAATTGCTACTGGGTTCCTCTTAACTTCTGCATAGCTTTGGGGGTGCCTGTCATCTGGTGGTTGTCCTTATGTGGCGATTGGATAAACTACAGTTGGTTTTCTAATAACCTTGGGCCGCTCCTCTTTAATTTCATAAAGCAATGGCAAGGTAGGTTCTGTTCTCAATTCCTCTGTGTCTGAATATTTTTATTATTTTCATTAGTAAGTTTCTAAGGCTTGTATCTTATCAGTCAAATTTTCGTATCTGGCCTAGTTATAAAACCATTTTAAGGATAAAATACGAATTACCAAACTGATAGTGATTAAAATTGGTATTATGTCGATCCTAGCTAAGTGGTTTATAACCTCATTCACTGTTTTCCATTTGTAAGCCATCCACAGTAGCACTAAACAGGGTCCTAACTTTCTGCATTGTGATATTTCTGATTCTTAACACGGGAAAGATTCCCCTTCTTCCCCCTTTTTTTAAACCTAATTCCCTCTTTAAGAATTCCCAGATGTCTCACCAGATCTCTGACACTGACAGCATCGGCAGAGCTGTGTAATCAGCTGCAGTGACCATGTTTGCTTGTGTCAGGAGGGAGGGTGGGCATAGAGGGGTGCCTCCAGCCATACTAATTGCACACCTGGGCCAGACACCACTATGGCATGCGTCCTGCAGGGGGTGGGAGAGAAGGGGGTGAGCCTTAGAAGAAACCTGTGTGGCTGGGCGGCAGTATGGGACAAGAGCAAGACTCCGGCTGTGGGCGATGGGGGCGGCTGCGCAGCGAGTGCTTGCCATAGAGCTGGTGGTGCACGGCCAGGCCAAAGATGCCTGCTCTTGCAGCAGTGGGGCTGAGGAAGCATGGTAAGCGAGTCCACAGCACAGCCTGAATGACAGAGCCAGCTGGTGGTGAGGGGTGGGGGCCAGAGCAGCTGCGGTGGCTTTGCAGCCTGGATGTGATCTAAGGCCACACATTGGATGCCAGATATTGTGTTTACTTACGTTGTTCTATAATTAATACAAACTCAGGAGTCAGAAACTGAGATTTAAAACCCGATAAATCCAAGGAGCAGTGGAGGGATGATCTGCTGACCCTACTCTCCATGTTTCCCCCATCGAAAAGCCCAGGAAATCTCCCTCAGCCCCTTCTTCTCTCTTCCTGTCCTTCTCTACCTGACTTCCTTAGTCCTCCAACATCTCTGCAGCTCATCCCGGTCAGCCAACTGCTGACTCTGTCCTTGACTCAAGGTGGCATTACTGACACAGAAGAGTGGCAGTGTGAACAATTCTCCCGCAACATTTGTGTATGTGTATTTATGCATGCATGTGGGTACATACATGTACAATTGCACATAATGTATGTGTATGCATGTGTGCATAATGCACACGTGTGTGCATGTGTGTGTGTGTGTGTCTTTGTGCATGTGTTTGTGTGTTTGTGTATGGTGTGGTGTGTGAGTGTGTGTGAGTGTGTGAGTGTGAGTGTGTCTTTGTGCGTGTGTTTGTGTGTTTGTGTATGGTGTGGTGTGTGTGAGTGTGTGTATGTTTGTGTACAGTGTGTGTGAGTGTGTGTGTGAGTGTGTGTGAGTGTGTGAGTATGTGTGTGAGTGTGTGTGTGTACGGTGTGTGTGTGTGTGTGAGTGTGTGCAAGCATACATGCGTGCACGTGTGTGGTGTGTGTATGAGTGTGTGAGAGTGTGTGTGAGTGTGTGTGAGTGTGTGTAAGTGTGTGTGTTTGTGTATGGTGTGGTGTTGTGAGTGTGTGTGTGAGTGTGTGAGTATGTGTGTGAGTGTGTGAGTGTGTGTGCGTGTGTGTGTGCGTGTGTATGTGTGTCTTTGTGCGTGTGTTTGTGTGTTTGTGAATGGTGTGGTGTGTGTGAGTGTGTGTATGTTTGTGTACAGTGTGTGTGAGTGTGTGTGTGTGTATGTGTGTGAGTGTGTGTGTGTGTCTTTGTGTGTGTGTTTGTGTGTTTGTGTATGGTGTGATGTGTGTGAGTGTGTGAGTGTGTGAGTGTGAGTGTGTCTGTGCTTGTGTTTGTGTGTTTGTGTATGGTGTGGTGTGTGTGAGTGTGTGTATGTTTGTGTACAGTGTGTGTGAGTGTGTGTGAGTGTGTGTGAGTGTGTGAGTATGTGTGTGAGTGTGTGTACGGTGTGTGTGTGAGAGTGTGTGAGTGTGTGAGAGTGTGTGTGAGTGTGTGTAAGTGTGTGTGTGTTTGTGTATGGTGTGGTGTTGTGAGTGTGTGTGTGTTTGTGTACGGTGTGAGTGTGTGAGTGTGTGAGTGTGTGTGTGTGTACGGTGTGTGTGTGTGTGTGTGCGTGCGTGCATGTGTGTGTGTGTGTGTGTGTGTGTGTGTGTGTGTGTGTAGTCATCACTTGAGGACAGAGGCATGGGGCCCCTCCAGAACTGGAATTACAAGTGGTTGTGAGCTGTCTGGCATCAATTCTAGAAACAAACCCGGATCCTCTGTGAGAGCATCATATACTCTTAACCGCTGAGCTGTGTCTCCAAGCCCACAATCTCTTGTTCTCTCTTCTTCATTTTTTCATTTTTATTTCCCAATCTTCAGCTGCCTTACTGATTGATTTTTTTTGAATTCTGTTAGATTTTCTCCTTGCCATAGACTTTAAGAAATTTAATTATAATAGGTCTGCATGGGCTGAGTCACACATATGCCCCATGCTTATAATGTGTTGAATTTGGAATATAGAGAAATTGTTGTTCAAGATTTTCTTTAGGTAAAATTTCTCTGTGTTGCACTGGTTGCCAAGGCTTCTCCTTGTAGACTAAGACTAAGCTAGCCTGAAATTCAGAGATGCACTGTCTCTTCCTCCCAAGTGCTGGCATTAAAGCTATGTGCCACCATTGCCCAGCTTGATTTTTTTTAACTTTTCTTTTATGTATATGAGTGTTTTCCTTAATTTTTGTCTGTGAATTATATGGGATGCAGTGCTCACAGATGCCAGAAAAGAGTACTGAATCCCCCAGGACCGCAGTTATAGACGGTTGTAAAGTCACCACGTGGGCACTGGGAATTGAACCTGGGTCCTCTGAAAGAGTAGCCAGTGCTCACAACTGTCTAGCCATCTCTCCAGCCCAGGTGGCCATGATTTTTTTCAGGTATTCTTTTCTGTATTTTTATCAGGACTATAATTAGAAGTGTATTAGCTCACTTTACACTGTTGTATAAATCATTGATGTTTCTTTTATTTCTTTTAAAATTTTCTTTTTTGTTTCATTTTTCATCTTTCTTTGCTGTCCAGGTTTACTTGTCTTCTCTTTTGCCAAGGCTTCTCCTTCATTCTCTAGAAACATCTGGATCTTTTCTATATTCTCTCCATCTCTATTTCACTTTCTGAGTAAGTTAAATATAGCTATAATAACATAAACATTCTTGTCTGCCAAATCTAATATGAATGCAAATTTTGGTCAATTCTAATTGTTTGGATTTTGGCTCATGTACTTTGTTTCTTTGAATGCCCAGAAATCTGATTTAATGTTATACATTGTGAATTTGATTCTCAGTGATGCTTTTGGTAGGGATATTTTCGAATGCCTCTGATTTTGACACTTGTTATGGGGTGATGTTATGTTACTTGGAATCCTTAGCGGTTTGGATCTCGGCTTTAAGAACTGTTCATCAGCAACGGATCAGCATTTGTTCTGGTCCCAGCTGCCTTCTGCTGTTGAGGGTTCTGCCTGGTGTCTGTTACAGGACTTTCCTTCTGTCCTTGTATGGACACTTGTTCTGGCCTGAGCCCTATCTGTAGGGTCCTTTCTCCAGTACTGCAGAGCAGATCTCTGTGGAGGAGCACTCTGGCTGGGAACTCATGGTCTCCAAGGCTCTGGAGCCGAAGCCATCTCTCCTGCATTTCCAGCCACGTCTGCTTCTGAAGTCTTCCAGCTCTGCTCACCAGGTCCCAGAAACCAGAAAGCTACTTGGAAAGAATTGGAGATCTTGCTTGCTTACTGTGTCTTGGGTGAGCTGTTCTCTTCTGCTCGGCATCTGTGCCTCAAAGTGGCCCCTTTCTACACTCTGTCAGCTGTTCTGGGACCTTAGCTCTGCTTTACTCACAGTGATGTCCGTGTGTAATGGCATCCTGCGTATACTTCCCTACCCCAGTCCCTTCCTCACACAGGTTTAGCTCTCTGGGGAGCTGGGGGCCAGTGTGATGGATGCCAGGCTTTCCAGTGCTTATTTTTTGCTAATAGTAAATCCTGCGTGTAGGTCAAATCCATTGGGGCTCTTTATACCCACATGCTCCCCTCCTTTCCTGAGAGCAAGTCCCCGAGGTATAAGTTTGCCTGTGTCCCCTGTGTCGGGCATCCTCCATCCTATACAATCTGACATCTCCTAGAGCTTTGGAGGGGATGTAGTGGTATATTATTTATGATTTATTAAAGCTTGCCTGAGGATCCAGAAAAGCAAAGGCAGCTACAAGCCATAGAAGCCAGGCACACACCTTTAATCCCAGCAGCCAGAAGCTAGGAGGTGGTGGTGGACATCTTTAATCCTAGGATTCAGGATTAAGAACTAGACAGATCTCTCTGAGTTCAAGGCCACCCAGGGATACAGGAGATTGAATCAGTCTAAAAGAGTAACAGATCACATGCCTATAATCCCAGCACTAGAGGGGTATAAAAGACAGAAACAGGGTCTTCGGTGTTCAGTAGGAGGCGTTCATTCTCCAAACATGCTGAGGAGAGGTTACAGTCTGAGGCTTGGTGAGAGCTCGTGGGGACAGGATCAGCCCATTCAGCCCGAGGTAGAGGTGAGAAGCTAGCGGCCAGCTGGCCAGCTGCTATGCTTTTCTGATATTTTGCTTGAAGTTTGAACCCCAATATCAGTCTCTGGGTCGTTTATTTATTCGTGTTACTGGAGGCTTGTGTACGCTGAGGCCCAGAGAACCTTGGCTGTCCTGGGGAGCTGGCTTCCACAGCTGTGCACTATAGGGAGGAGGGCCCTGATCAGCCCATTAAGAGATAATGCGGGCTTGTGGGGGGCAGTACAGAAGGCGTTTCTACCCTCAATTCCCGAGTTCCTTCCGTTCCCCAGTTTCCCAAGCACCCCAGCTCTTTGGTCCTAGCTATAGGAGAAGGCAAGGGTTGAGGTATGCAGCCACAGGAAACTATAGTAACGCTACTGTCCCAATAGTTAGTGGAGACATGTGGACGCCCTCCTCATTCTAATTAATGTGTGTGACTCGAGATAGCTACACACATCATGCATTAGTTTTGTAATTAAACAAGCAGCAAAGCAGTAAACGTATTGAGACTAAGGAAACAAAACAATATAAGTGAAGCAGAACTGGCAACAATAAGCTTCCCGTGCAGGACAGGCGTCCATCCCTAGCAGCCAGAAAGCAGCTTCACAAGACATAGTCTCCTGGGTTTGTGATCACCGCCCCCAACCAAGCTCTCAAAGGGTCCACGAGGCAACTTAGGATGTGAAATTAAATGTTATGTTCCTCAGGCAGCAAGAGGCAATCTGGCAAAAATATTTTCTGCCTTAACAATTCAACCGAGAAGACAATTCAGCAAGTCAGATGGGGCCCGAGGCCGACAGGGCAGTGGCATGGGAGCCTGAGTCAGGTCAAGACAGGATGAGCATAGCTGAGCCTAGATGGGTTCTTCCTGTTGCGAGCAGGTTCTCCATAGATCTGGGGATGGGGGGGGGAGGCAAGGGGAAGGGGAGACTTTGGTTATAAGACTCGACCAGGAAGTAGCCAGTTTCTTCCCTAAGGGACAGAAGGCAATGGCCCCTATGGGAGGGGCCAGGCCTAGTGACAGCAAAATGTAGCTGGGGACCTGCTGGCATAGTCTACAAGAGTACATTTATCTTCTTAGGAGCCTTTGGAAATTAAGGGATTTCCAAGTCCACTGCCAGCCTGGTCAGCACCTCCGCTGAGCAGAGGAGATAGACAGGAATCCCTGTCTAGGCTTTATGCTCCATTCCAACCTAAGAGGTCACCCCATCCCCAGGGGAACAGGATCAGGGCCACAGGGCCTGAGCTACCCCTTCCCTGAAGGTGTTCACTCCACATAGGCACCTAGGAACCTCTCTCCTGGTTCCTCGATACCTATTGTTCTCCCTTCAAATGGATTGGCTATGTGTTATTACATCTAAGGAGAAGATGAGAGAACCGTGGCCAAGGTTGAACAGTGAGGTCAGTTCGGATTACCAGCCCAATGGTCGGTTCACACATGCACTACCCAGCACTTCCACAGATTTCCAGCAGGTGGCACTGCAGTTACACCCACTTGCTTGACTCTGATGAACTTGACGCATAATTAGTCTTGTGCCGGATCAGCCCAGGGTCTCCTCCAGGGCACCTTGGTAGAGGACAGACCAGTGTTAACATCCATTTCACAAAATGAATCTGTTGACTTCTCAAGTTGCCATTGACTTCAGAGTGAATAGCGCATCTGAGCTGGATCTACACAGGGTATCTCGGGGTCTGAGCTCCCCTGGAGGAACTATTTCCCCAGAAGCCCCCGCCACAGTTATCCATCCCCAGGAAAGACTATGTGTCCCCGAGGCAGCCTCCGGGTCAGTGGGGGCAAACACCGCTGAATTCAGTGAGGGCCTCTTGCCCTAGGCCTTAACATGGCCAGGGAGTCAACATAACCAGATGGGACGGGTAGAAGACACCACCCAGGTCACACAGGAAGAGAAGGAGCAGGGTTCCCAGTCCTCCTCCTCTGAGATGACAGGACTGGAAGGAGAGGGTGGGGGCAGGCGTTTTGACTTAGGTTTACATCTTTCCTTTCAGTGGACACCAGCTCAGTCCTTGGTTCAGCTTACTTTGAGTGGGGTGTACAGGACTCATCTCAGCTCTGCTCCTGGGTTTGAGGCTACAGATGCAGCAAGGAAGTGGAGAGAGGAGAGAGCTGCCATGGGCACAGGAACTGCCATGGGGACAGGAGCTGCCATGGGCACAGGAGCTGCCATGGGCACAGGAGCTGCCATGGGCACAGGAGCTGCCATGGGCACAGGAGCTGCCATGGGGACAGGAGCTGCCATGGGCACAGGAGCTGCCATGGGGACGGACAGGCAGATGTGACCTATAGAAGTCTATAGGCCTACTGGAGTGTCTCAGGGGCAGCATCTTGGGCCCAGCATGCCTGGGGACCCTTGCCATGGGGCAGCCACTGGTCCTTGTTTCACCTGTGACTGTTGTCATTTAGGAGCAGGGAAGGAACAAGCAGCGGAGAGGAGGGGGCATAACTGGAGCTTCTCTTGTCCCCCGCCCTCTGCTCAGCTCCAAATAAACACACGGACGCTACATTAATTGTAAACTGTTGGCCGATGGCTAGGGCTTCTTATTGGCTAGCTCTGTCTTAATGATTAGCACATTTATATTAATCTAAGTATTTCCACCAAGTGGTCTTATCTTACCCGAGAAGGGTCTAGACCTGTCCCTCCTTCTGCAGCCCACATGGTGTCTCTCCTAGGGGGCTACCTCTGTCTACCTTTCCCAGAATTCTCCTCATCTCCTAGTCCTGCCTATCTTCCTGCCTTATTGGCCAACAGTGCTTCATTCATCAACCAATAAGAGAAACATGTATACAAAAGGACATCCCCCAGCAGTGGGGAATGTGCAAGGGATGGCACTACTAGCTCAGGCACGGTGGCTGGCCAGCCTTTTGACTCTGCTTTCTCCTGTGTCAGAAAACTACAGCAGATCCCATCTCTTGTGTGAGCACCAAACTGCTGTGAGGGCACAGGGTATGCCCAGGTATGGCCCCAGGCACAGGTGACAGGTAGGGACAAGGAGTGGGGTATTTGGAAGCTGAAGTGGCTGTGGTGTGTGCACCTATGCTCAGTGGCCTTCGCTACCCAGGGAACAGCAGGCTTAAGATAAGCTCTGTGTCTCAGGCCCTTCCAGCCTCCCACTCCATATCAGGACCCATGAAGGCGTGGCAGAGCCTGTGGCACTCCAGTGACCTCCACTACTCTTTGTCAAGTGTCAGCTCTCAGGGCTGGAACAGGACTGATGGCTAGACAGCAAAAAAGTCAGGGATGCGGAGATACAGATGGCCTTCACTTTTTTACTCCCTAATGGGTAAGTTCCAGTGGTTTATTTGGGCTGAGAAACTTGCATCTGAAATAATGGTTTTACTAACAGAAATTGAAATGTAGAGTCCGGTATGTATGTGAATTGATACAAGTTATCCACTTACCAGAGGAAATAACAGCCAGAAGCTTACAAAGTAGCCTCTTCCTGTTGCTGCTTTCAGGATTCCTGACATGATTTAGGCCACAGGGCTGGGCCTCAGCTGGGCCTCTGATAGCCCGAGTCTGAGGGCTGACCCTTTGTCAACATTTGCTCACCCAGTGCTAACTCAGGATGCCCTAGATACGGACAAAATAGATACTAGAAAACCTGGTTGCCTCGCTGTAAAGACGGGAACACCCACAAGACAGCAAACCAACTGTGCAGACATGTCACCTGCGCTGAGAGAGTTGGTTCTGCCCCTAACATAGGTAGGCCCTCCTTCTACCTGTCTCCAGCCTCTCCAGGCTACAGCCCGTGAGGTGGCGCTTATGTTCCTGGCCCTCTAGCTCCATGGACAGGCTCTGCGTAGAGGGGATGAAGTAACTATGATCTCCGCATTCAGGAGGCTGGGGCAGGAAGATCAGGTGTTCCAGCACAACCCGGGCTACACAGGTTGTTTGAGCTGTTCTGCCAGAGGGTTCCCAGCTAAAGCCAACAGTCGAACTCTCACTGAGATACCAGACTCAACGGTTGTCTGTGTCCTGTGCTGGTGGAGAGTTGTCGCTGGTCGTAGTGATGCCTTGTTCCTTTTATCTCGAATGGGAGAGCTCTCTCTCTCTCTCTCTCTCTCTCTCTCTCTCTCTCTCTCTCTCTCTCTCTCTCTCTCTCTCTCTCTCTCTCTCTGGATCTCTTTATGTATAAATTTGCCTGACCATTTATCTGCTAAGTGATGCTAATCCTGCTTTAAGGTATGTTTAGGGGAACGACATAGGGGGGTGATCAGGGCAAGAGGGTATGTGATGTAGGTACCAGCTTTCTCATGCTGTTGGTTCAAGGTCACGGTGCCGGCACACTTGAACTGTCATGAAGTATTCAAGTCAGGGTGGTACCTTCAAAGAGCTCGCTGTCTAAAGAAATGTGTCTGGGAGCCCTGTGCAGGTTGCTATGGAAACACATAGGCTAGTTGTGGGGGATGGGTCCCGGAGGGTCCTGAGAAGAGGTGTTGAAAGATAAATGAGTTTTCTGAGCAGACTAGGGCAAGGCGGAGGTGAGATGGAGGACACGTCCTGAACAAGTAGGAAGCTCCTGGATGCTTGAAACCCTCAGGCAGAGACCATCACGTGCACCCACACGAATCTACTGGTGTGCTTAGCAAAACCACTATCAGACTGGGGGGCACAACGTGTTCAGTCATTTCAGCGGGCTTGGGTGGCAGAGTCAGAACTAGTGGCTACTGACGAGTGATCTGTGGCTGTCCTGCTCCAAAGCCTGGGGCTGGCTGGGCTCTTCAGGCTCCGGAACACAGCAGGGTGATTCCATCTGCTCCAACTTGTATGGAGGAACTATGGGTCCCCACCTCTCAAAGGTCCCAGGTCCCAAGTCCTGCAGGCGTGCGTGTTCTCCTGCTCTGAATCATGGAGTATTTTCCCAGGCAAAGTCCTGCACCGTTCATCCAAGTAGGAGCAGTTCAGTGGGGAATGGCGTCCCTCCACGGTGTGCTCCTTGGCCAGATACAGGGACCTCAGCAAGTCTGGGGCCTCCCAGAAGAGCCATGTATGCCCCTCCTCCGTCCCTACCTTTGGCCCCGCCCACTTTGAAGGGCAGGCGTGAGCGCTGGGCTCTTCTTCCTCTCCAGGAACTGGGCTGTTACAGTAAGACTGGAGGAGACCTGCGGGTCTGAGGGAGGGGCCTGTGGAGATGTGCACACTGCAGGGTGTAGCCTCTTGTTTCTCTTTTCTCTGGGACAAGCTCTCCCAACTCCTGTCTTCTGCATCGGCAGGGCCCGGGGGTTATCTCCAAGTGGATGTGAGCAGAAGCACAGCGAGACCGTGGTGGGTTCCCTGTGGTGTCAGAGGGAAGGTCCTGGGATCTCATCACGAGGACTGGAATAGTGCATGTGTCCTGGAGAGAGAGGAAGCAACACCATGTGGTGGGCTTGCCTGCGTGCTGGAGTTCAGTGACCTTGATCACAAGGGATCCTCATTCATGCCTGCTCCCCACGGATTTTCACTATTCCCAAGAGATTGCATTTCCTCATCACTGGGGCCTTAAAGCCTCCCATTTTGCTTCTACTGTCCGTACAAATGAACTGGTGTGCATCAGGACTTGAGCCCAAAGCGAATTGCTCTGGTCCAGGAGCCTTGCTCTGCCTGGGTATGTTATACGACCTACTCTTGTTGGCCACTGGGATTGTTTCAAGGGACATGGTATCCTTTAGGTAAAGTGGGCATCTCCCTTGGGTAAAGGCCACACTGCACAGAGCCCCCTCACACATCTTCACCTCAGGCCTCCCTTATCAAGGCTCACGTGTTGTTCTCCCATGCCTGCCTGCAGGACACTCTTCCACCAACAAGCTCAGACCTGTCTCCAGTGGGACAGAGTGTCCTGGAGGTCTGATCTGTGAGCCGGCTCCTAAGGCACAGGGAGGTCCACGTAGACCAGCACGAGGGATGCTCCCTCTCCGCCAGTGCTTATTGTTTCCTCCTCTCTGGCCCTAGGAAAGAGTACAGTCAAGTCTCCAACACAAGCTGAAGTCCTGGCCGAAGTTCCTGTTGCTAGGAAAGGGTTTCCAGATCGCATAAAGGGCATGGCCAGGTACATCGAGGCTCAGCCAGGCCTGGGAGCTGCTTCAGCTTCCTCTGGTACCCCAGTCCTCCCCTCTCTACAGAGCCTTTGGGTCATCTGCCCATCTGTTCCTTGCCATGGTTAATGTGTGGCTTGGGCTTGCTCTGGTGCGAGTTCCAACCCTGGATGATCTTAGACCTAGTCCATGCCGTCAGTGGGCAGAATCACTTGAGAGTTTTGGCAGATTCTGTTTTCACAGCGCACCAGCTTTCTGCCTTCATGGGCTGAGTGTTCCTTCGTGGTACAGCCAGCTAGACTGGAGCATCTTTCCTGGGGCCCCAGTGTTTCTGGAGTTCTTTTCCCAGCCAGTACCCGCAGCCCCAGAGAAACACACTGAGAGATATTAATTATTAAACTGTTTGGCTGACGGCTTAGGTTTCTTACTGGCTAGCTCTCTCTTAATTATTAACCCATTTCTTACTAATCTATTTATTTCCACGTGGTGTTGGCTTACCAGAGAATGCCCGAAACTTACTCCTTTGGTGGCTACAATGGTATCTCTCCACGTCACCTCTCTGCCTCTCTCCTCAGCATTCTCCTTATCTCGCAGCTCTGCCTATCTCCCTGCCTCTACTGGCCAAACAGTGTCTTATTCATAAACCAGTAAGAGAAACACATATAAAGAATGACTTCCCCATATCACCAGGGACTCAGCAGCCGATTCGGTTCTTGTGTTTTGCCATGCAGACCTCCTCCGATGATTCCCTGCATAGGCAGGCTGAATCCCAGGGTTCTGCTCATAGTCCATCCCAGCAATCAGAGCTCTGTCAGCGAAGGAAGGGTACATGTGACTCCCTGGGGACCCTTTGTTAGGCCCATGACTTGATAAGTGCTGTCAAGCCCCAGCTGGGAGTAGTAACTAGAGTTTGTTTACTTTTAAATGTCAAGTGATGTGCCAAGCATTTGTTCACATAGTCCCCACCACACAAAGAAGTTTTATCCTGAAACTGAGAGATACCACAGAGCCAGTAAGGTAGACTCTGGTTTGGAATCTGGATGCACCATGCTTTAGTCCTTGGGGACACAGGGTCTCAGTCTATTCAGGACACTGCTGTAATTTGAAAAAGCAGCACACGAGAGAAAACTGCCATGCGTCAGAGCTTGGGCAGAGGGGTTTTTATTAGAGGGAGAAGAGGGGAGGGGAGACCGGCCTCTGGGGAACAGGAGTGGCAGAAGAGGAGAGACAGAGAGACAGAAGGAGAGACAAGGAGACAGGCAGAGCAGAAACAGAGAGAAAGAGAGAGAGGAAGAGACGGAGATGGGAGGTGGGCAGGAACCTTTTTAAAAGGGAACGTAGTGAATGTGCACAGGTGATGCTCTTAGTGGCTGCAGCTGAGAGCAGGTCCTGTCAGGACCCCCAAGGACAGGCCAGTACAGATGCCTGACTAATAGACACTACGATGAAATGTCTTGGATTAGGTAGATTATTAAAGAAACAAATCAGTTTCACACAGTTCAGAGACTGGGGAGCCCCAAATCAAGGCACCAGACAGTGTTGTAACTGCTGAAGTGCGCTCATATCAGCATACCTTCCATATGCCTTCACTAAATGGGGGATGGGCTAAGGCTACTGATATCACCCGAGGACCCACCTGCAACACGGCGGACCTGGGGTTAAATCTCTGCACGTAAAGGAGGGAGTGTGGGGTGCAAACAGACCAGAGCAAAGGTGGAACACGAAGAAAGCAAGAGCAAACAAAACACTGTGGAAAGAAGAGCTGTTCGGTCAGATGGGATGAGCGTGCGTGCATTCTGCCTACCACGGTGAGTAACTGCCACAGAAAGACAAAAGGCATCCAGAGACGCAGAAGCACGGGACGAGATGCACTGAAAACGGCAGGAACGAAGCTGTGAGTCCCCTCGTCTGCTGCCCTCCTGTGACTCGTAGCTTAGCCTCAGGCTGGAACCACGTGGCCTTGAACAGGGTTTTCTGTGGGACGGCAAGTGTGTGGGTCCATTGCAGTGGAACGGAGATGATCGTAGTGGAGGTGATGAGGCTGTGGTCCCTCGGGAGGGATTCTTGTGGCCCTCATATAACTTAGTACACGTAAGAACTCATTGTGCTACAGCATGCTACTCCACACACACAGCCCCTTCTGTATGTGGCCTCCTTTCTTTCTTCTCCACCATGTTGTAATACAGCCCAGGGTCTTTGCTGGAGGCTGGTTCTGTCTGTTGGATCTTCCAGCTATCAGAATCGTGAACAGGTAGCTCAGACGCAAAAGTCCTAAGAAGATTGTTGGCATACAGACTCAAGATATATATAAAAAGGACAATGTTACCATGACTGGTTAGGAAAACATGACATGTATGTAGCTGGTTCACAATCTGAAAATCAGGGCTGTGGGGATGGCTCAGTGATTAAGAGAGGTGCTTCTGTTTCAGAAGGCCAGATCTGGTTCCCAGCATCCATATCCATGAAGTAACTGCCTGTAACTTCAGCTCAATGGGATCCAACATCCTCTGGTTTCCAGGGGCCCCTGCACACACATGCATACACTCATATCAACACTATAAAATAAATACTATAAAAATCCGTTAGTATGATTAATCAGATTAAGGGAAAAGGCATAGGAGTATATAGATAGAACAAAAAAGGCATTTGGCAAAATTCAACATCTGGGCATGATTTACAAAACAAAAAAACAAAACAAAACAACAACAACAACAAAAAACTATCAGCAAACTGGGAATGAAAGGGAGTATTTTGACCTGGTAAGGGGCATCCACATAAGAGGAAGAACTTAAGATGGGCTGAAATTTGCTGATCCAGTAAGGAACAGCAAAAGCAACCCCCTCATTTCTCTTTTCCAGCATCATATCACAAGCCCCACCTGGTGTAATAAGGTAAGAAAAAGAAACAAAAACCATACAGATGAGAAAAAAAGAAATGAAGTTATTTCTCATCTCTTTCAGAACATCTCAGTCAAAGTTCTTAGAATTAGCAAGAAGTAAACTTACAGGTTATAAACACCACCGTGTATCTCCATGTTACCAATGAGCAGTTAGAAACAAATAGTATTAAAAGTGCCACTTATAGGCTGGAGAGATGGCTCAGAGGCTAAGAGCACTGACTGCTCATCCGAGGACCTGGGTTCAATTCCCAGTACATGCATGGCAGCTCACAAGTGTCTATAAATCCAGTTCCAGGAGATCTGGCACCCTTACACAGACATACACGTGGGCAAAACACCAATGCATACAAAAAAAAGTGCTAGTTATAATAGTCCTCAGACTCTGGCTAGATGGAGTCAGAGTTGAGTTAGCAGTTCAAAGGCCTGGCTGGCTCTGAGTTCAAGGTTGTGGCTGGCTCTTTTTGTAGGAAGGGTTCAAGATCTGATGATGAGATCTCTAATGTTGTCTTCCTCAGATGCAAACCATCTGAGGCTCAGAAGTCTGTCTTTAGCATGGCTGCCTGGGAAGGGGCAATCAACTAGTCATAGTTATTAATAATGAATTAATCAATCAGGTGAGTCAAGCCCTGGGCACATGGACCAACCACCAGCACCTGCCAGTGACCTTACCAGGGCAAACACCGAAGATGGGAACCCAAACCCAAGAGCTGATTCCTCCTGGAATGTGCCTGTGGAATGAGCTGCTGGCTCATTCTATGCCATGGTGTCGGGGGGCAGGGGAGCTCTGGGACTGATCTTTCTCAGTTTGTAGACTTCTGATGCATCTGTACAAAGAGATATGACTGGAGCAACTGAGGCAGCCCCAGTGAGGCCACAGAAAAGTCAGATTTCGACCCAGACAGTCTGACCACCACCGTCACAGCCATCAACATCATCAGTACCACCACCACCACCACCACCTTTACCATCACCATCATCACCACCATCAACAACAGCATCACTATTATCATCGTCAGCATCATTTTCCTAGAGCAGTGGTTCTCAGGTTTCCTAACGCCATGACCTTTAATACGGGTCCCCGTGCTGTAGTGACCCAACCATAAGATTATCTTCTTTGCTACTTCATAACAATAATTTTGCTATCGTTATGAACTTTAATACAAACACCTGTGTTTTCTGGTGGTCTTAGGTGACCACTGTGGAAAGGTCATTCAAACCCCAAATGGGTTGTGACTCAAAGTTTGAGGACCTCTGTCCTTGTCATTTGTGCCATCAAATGAATGTTCATTGGCACCCAGGCCTCTTTCTGGCTGCTTCTTTCTTGGATATTATGGAACCTGCAGTCAGGGCCAGGAGCTGGTTATCTTTGTCTCACACCTGCCTGTGCTGGCAAGAGGTTCTAAGCTTTGGAAATCCACCAGGGTTTGGGAGCTCCCAACAATGCCAAAAGTATTTCCATGTGAATGGTGAGTCCTGGAGAAGTCCTTAGGCCTCCAAACCTTTGTACCCTGTCTCCTTTCTAGTTCCACCTTTACCTCTTTGTTTCCGTGTCTGTCTCTGTCTCACTGTCTCTATTTCTCTCTCTCTCTCTGTCTCTATCTCATACACACACACACACACACACACACACACTCACATATACACACACACATGCATGTGGGAACACACACATGCACTCACACTCATGCATACACACGCACTCACATACACACACATGCATTCACACAAATGCACACACGCACTCACACACATGTGTGCATGTGGGAACACACACACATGCACACACACACGCACTCACACACACATGCGTGCATGTGGGAACACACACACATGCACACACATGCACTCACACACACATGCACACACATGCACACACATGCATGCATGTGGGAACACACACACATGCACTCACACACTCATGCACACACACGCACTCACATATGCATGCATGTGGGAACACACACACACACTCACACACATGCATGCATGTGGGAACACACACACACATGCATGCATGTGGGAACACACACACATGCACTCACACACTCATGCACACACACGCAGTTACACACACACGTGTGTGCATGTGGGAACACACACACATGCATGCATGTGGGAACACACGCGCACACACACACACACACACACACACACACACACACACCCCACAAGCATGTACCCCTTGGTGCTAAAGAGGCCTACAGTGCGCTAGCTACTCTCAGGCTACCTTTAGAGCAGGGATGCTGACAGCACTGAGAGCCATTAATGGTTCCCTTTACCTGGATTGTTTGATTTCTTTTCCAAGAAAAATATATATATATATGTCTAACCCATGGGACTGAAGTAAATTTAAATGAACGGATACAAGAGGAAAATCAAGTGTCTGGAAGTGCCTAGTCCACAAAACCTGAATCGCCACCAATTACTGAGAAAATTATCCAAACCCCTGAGCTGATAGAATCTGGCCTGCTTCCTGTAACCCTGGCTCTGGGGAAACACCAGAGTCCATGCAGGTGGGTTACTGCGGTGGTCTGGGGTGGGCACGGGGGTAGTATAGGGTAGTGTGCAGAGCCGGGGGTGCAGAGCTAATGCAGGGCTGCGGGGGGAGGGGCATGCCTGGCTGGTGCAGGGTGAGGGTGTGGGGCTGTTTGGCCTGTTTTGAACGTCACAGTTGGTGTTGGGGCAGCCCTGCCTTTTCTATTTTATAAATAGAACTACCATGCAAGCTTTCTTTTGAAGACAAGTCCTGTGAACAGAACAAAGTTGACACCTCCACCTGGGGCCACAGCCAACAGTGACTTCTCTGCCTGTCCTGGAGCTAGTTGGTGGAGGAGAGGCCCCAGGCAGAGACGGGTGGATGGGATCAAAAGTGTATGGGAGGTGTGCTCTATCCTAACTGCCGGCGGCTGTGGCCTGGCATGCTTCCGCGCCTTGTCAAAAGGTAATGACCTTGTCATAAGGTAATGATCTCTGTGAGACCCTGGATGTCCTGGAAGGTGGGAAAGGGGTCCCCATAAACCCTAGGGACTCCTCCCACTTGCTTACCCTCTATCCAGCAAGCATAGCCTCAGGCATAGGAATCCTATTAAAATCATTTTGAGTGAAGCATTTCTGCCACAGAGTCATAGCCGCCCAACTGGTAAGCAGAGCACCCCCCCCAGCCATACATCCGGAGCTGTGGGAGATGAAGGAGCTCTGTGCGAAGCCTACAGGAACCTTTGTAGGAGATAGAGAGAGCCGGCTGGGGCTGAGTGGGTGTCGCTGCTAATTAAGTAGGAGGTAAGGGGCAGGAACCTTAATTAGCAGTGTAAGGAGTCTTTGCCTCTCCAGAGGTGGGTAAGGAGACAGAAGTTCAATTGGGATGAGAACAGGTGTTAGAGAAGGGAGATGAGCAGCTCGCACAGCCGAGAGCCTGCCTGGGCTCCCAGACCCACCTCCCTTCCGACGCCACACTCCTCCGGATGACACAGACCTCTACCATGGGTGGTGGGACTTATGAGGACTGTTCAGCCCCAGTGTCTAGGGGGTGCTGGTAAGGGGCTCCTGGCAGAGACCAAACAGTGAGGGCCCTGCTTTGAAAAACACTCTGAGGCCTCAAACTCTCTGATGTGATCCCTGCACGAGGACTACCTAACAGCCCAGAGGTGATTTCTCCTAGAGCTTCCCCAAGGCAGGGAGGGAATATTCTGTGAGCTCCCAATCCCAGGCCTTGGAGTGGCCCGCATGTTTCTCACTTAGTACACTCCAGCCCTGCAGTGTCCTTCAGCCCAGCCTGCAGGCCACAGCCCTCTGTGAGAAGTGTTTCTTCCATCCCGGCTCCCTAGAAGGCACTGCTCCAGGGCTCGGCTCTAAGGACAGTTCTAAGAAACAAATGTACTGTGTCAAAGGCTCTGATGTCTTGGGCTTTTAATTCCACAGCTGAGAACTAGGGGTTGATTGTCCTGTTTACAGATGAGGAAGCTGGCTTGCAGAAGTGCAAAGACCTGCTCAAACACCAAACCTGGTGAATGCTGGGGCTGGCCGCTGGCTGTTCCCCATCAGCTGTCCACATGTCAGCTTCAGACTGTTTCCTCCTGAGGGCTGAGCCACGGATTCCCAAAGAGAACGGAGAGGCCATTGTGCATGGAGAGGGAGCTTTGACTGTACATTTTGGCAGTAGCAAGGGACGGGCGGCAACATGGATCCAAATTGGCCCTTCAGGCTTGCTTAACTGGCTCTCAGTGTGACCCTCCTATGTGATAGGGATGACTCTGTCCCGGACTCTGCTAGCACACAGCAAACACTGCAGCTGTAGGGTGGTGAGCCCAGGGTATGGTTTCTGCTCCCTGAGCTGCGCCAGGAGGCATGGAGATGGGTTACTGTCCCAGAGCCCCAGCTGCTTGGCATAGTCCAGATGCAGACCAGGGCTGAAACCCAGCATGAAGCTGAAGCTGGTACTCGGTCTGCAAAGCCTCTCAGAGCCACTTCGCAGAGAAGATTGGGGTCAGGCACCTGGGGATGGAGCTCATGCACAGCTCTGGGGCCTCCTTCTGGAATGCCAGATTGATTTCTTAGGGAAGGATTTTCAATATAAAAAAGTCAATTTCCATGTTCCTCCTTTTAAGCCTTCTCAGCCACAGCTGGCTTCTCCATCAGGCCAGGGGGAGTTGGGTTGTCCCCAATACCTAACAGCGCCATGCTAGCCAAACACCCCACCCCCACCCCATCCTTCTTTACTTTCAGAGGTGCTGCCGCGGGCATGAGTCGGAATAAGCAAGGGTGATGCAGCAGTGGTCCCCCCCCCCGTCCCCCCGTCCCCGCCCCCTCCCCCTCCCCTCCTCCCCCCTCTCCCCCCTGTGAAGCAGCCAGCTGTGCTAAAGGCTCTGTGAACCAGGGGACAGGTGAATGAGTGGGAGCTCGGATTGTTCGAGAGCTGGCTACACACTTGATGTGTGGGACGGGGTGACAGGACAGAGCACTGATGTCCTTTGGACCAAGGACAGAGCTATATCATGGGTCCACTTGTCTCCTCACTCAGCCCAAATGGTCATCGTGATCTGGGATGGGATAGGACTATTTTGTTATTTCTGGTGGGGCTGGCAGCCCTGCACTGGATGGTCTGGGCCTTGAACCGCAGACCTGCTTCAGGGAGGGCAGGTCCTCACCAAAGCACAAGAGCACGGAGCCATGGGATGGCTGGCACTCGCACTCATCTTAGGGATCTCAGCACCTGCCCTAGGACTTCCCTGGCTGGGCACAGTCATCTAACCTACTGGTGTTTCACCTCCTCCATAGTCCTAACTTCCCCAAAGTTTTCTGCTTGTCTCTCCTGCTCAAGATGGAGCCTACTTTCAGAACTGCAAAGCTGACAGGCAGCCAGACCTTAACGTCACACAAAAAGCACAGAAAGAGCTGTCCTTGCAGGCACTGGCCCATGTGGACATCTATGTGCTCTGTAGGTGGTGGTCTTCCTCCATAGGCAGATTCCTGTACTCTGATGTTGGATGCAGGAACCTTCTGGCCTTCAATAGTGGAGATGGCTGTCCCAGCTGGGGTCCAGCCAGAGGGAAGGAGCACGTGCCAACCCATCAACACACCATGGCCAAATTCATGTTTCCGATTCCGAGAAATCGTATTTAAACTCTGCAAACGGACATCAGGGTAATTATCTTCACCGGGTCTGGGACAGGGTCCAGGGCTCTCTGAGAACAGGGCAGGAATATACCATGAGCTTTACAGAGACATCTGAGACTGGCACCAGAACACAGAAAGGAAAGGAAGTCTGCCCACCCTATCTGCTAGAGGAGAATTGTTTGCAGAGAAGAGCTCAACGTTAGTGATTGGAGCTGCTGGGAAGCACCGTTGGCTTAATTGGAGGCAAACAGAAAGGCTGTGAATGTACCCTCAGTCATGAATATTCATGAGCTACATAGCCTTGCCTAGGTAGCCGGTGGTCCTGGCAGGCACCAAGTTGGCTCTGGGCTCATGCTTGAAATGACACAAGCACTTCTGGATTGGATATGTGAGAAAAGAGCTATTTGTAGGTGTCTTTGACAATAGGGCATGTGCACTGCTCCCCTAGGCAGACACACTCAGGGGGACAAGGCTTCTGGGGGTGTGGAGGGAGTGGGGGAAGGGCAGCAACATGACATTCGAGATGCTGCCACGATGTCTGGGAATCAAGCGTCCGGAAGCTGTGGAAGGGGACCCTGATCTCAGAGCCGGGCGGGCGTCTCTTCCTTCTCCAATGACCTTGTCTTTGATATCGTACAAGTAACAACAATAATGTCACCTCAGATGTCTGTGACAATCCGTCTGGTATGACAAATGTTAGAACGTGCCAGAAACTGAAGGGAAAAGGAAAAGTGTTCCCTGCTGGAAACGACATCTTTCTTACAGCTCTGCTGGGATGGAGTCTTGCCTCACACCCGCTGGCCGGATGGCATCTCAATGCCCCACCACCAGCAGCCAGGTGCACTAGGAAGGCTCAAGGCCATGCTTACCTAGAGGGATCCAGCTGGGGCACGGTCAGTACGCTCCACTGCCCTGCCAGTGGATCTGGGACCTGGTTTGGAGGCATTTTAGTCACTCGGAGTCCTCTTGTTTCTTGGGGATTCCCTATCTTTCAGCTTTCTTTTCAGCCTGGGCCCCTGGAGTTACTGCAAGGAGAGGCCCACTCCCTCATCCAGCCCACCTGAATAAGGACCCTACAGGTGGTGTCCCTCACCATAACAAAAGTGCTGGATGCAGTCACCAGGCGCCCAGAGGGCCGTGTACAGCTTTGTCCATCGTCCCCTGTGGGAGAGCTGGTACCCACAGCCGTGAGAGGCGTATCTGCCCCCAGCACACTTCCTACACAGGGTCTTGGAAGGCCTCTCAGTAATAATACACTGCAGATCAACAGAAACAGCCCTTGGTTCTTCAGGGTACCCCCTAAGTGCCACAGGGATGCAGGGGGCATTCTTACCCTTATTGATAGTGTCCACTGTGCTGTAGCCTGGACACTTGGGGACAGTGGGGAGGAAGGTGTGCAGGTAGGTGAGAGAGGAGGGATGGAAGACAGGGTCCCGTGCTGGGTGGGGGAGAGAGGCACTGGGTGAAGAAGCAGCAAGCTGGAGAGTGGTGGTCAGGAGTCTCTGTACGGCTGGGCTCCACTGTCAGTCTCCCCGTTTACTGATGGGGCAGAAGATGCTTGAGCTATAGGCTGTGGATGCCCAGAATTGTCCCAGGAATCTTGGTTGCCTATCCCCAATATGGAGATGCCCAAGGACACCCAAGGGCAGAGGGGTGATTAATTAGACCCACACACACACACACACACACACACACACACACACACACACACACACACACACGGTTTCCTTTTTCAGTTGCTTAGCAAGGGAAATGTCTTCCTTATAATGATCTTCTAGAGATCTGAGTCTCCCAGTCCTGCAGCGTTAGTGTCCTATTCAGATCTTGGGAGAGCAGATTGTAGAGGCAGAGGCTAAGCATATGGGCTATCCCTTCCTGCAGAACTCCTCCAAGGAAATAAAGGCAAAAGTGAGCAGGGCAGAGGCTGGGCCCTAGAGTCAGTAACAGATCAAGCAAGATCACCTGGCCCCAAGGGTTAAGAAACACAGCTAGAGGACTGCAACATGTACTATGTACACATACCCCACGCACACACTTACACTCCATGCAAACACACACCATCTACATACACACCATGCACAATTATCCTATGCATGTACATATCCCATGTAAACATGAACACATACCCTGTGTACACACATATACCATGCATACATAACTCATGCACACATACATCCAACACAGCATAACGTGAACACACATCCCATGCACACACATCCCATGCACACACATACCATATACACATACA
The DNA here is from genome assembly GCA_030556225.1 of Cricetiscus sungorus. NCBI lineage: Eukaryota > Metazoa > Chordata > Mammalia > Rodentia > Cricetidae > Cricetiscus > Cricetiscus sungorus. The sequence continues at coordinate 809,806 of JANBXA010000429.1, forward strand.
TATATGTGCTGTACACACATATCCCATGCAAATACACTCCATGTGCATGCACATGTACATGTAAACTCCACAAACACACATCCTATGAGCATCTATACATCATGCACATGAATGCCACATGCACGTGCACACACACACCCTTGGCAAACATGTACCCAGTGTATACACACCTCAGGCACACACCACACACACACACTGTATACACACATACCCACCCCATACATACCATGAACACACATCCATCCATGCATACCCTGCACACTCACACCCTGTACAGAGTTACCCCATGCAAATACACCCATTCATTCATACATCATGCACACACATCTATACACACGCACACACACACATAATGCACACATATATTCATGCACATGTAAATTGTCTGTGAACACACATCCTATGAACATATACAAACAACACATACACACATCCTATGTAAACACATACCCCACGCGCATACACACCATGTACACATACTTCATATGTACACACATACTCCATACAGGCACACAGAGACTTTATTTGTGCTTTAGGTGTCTGTGTCAGCTTTGGGGATGCAAGTGTCACATGGCTTTGGTAGAGAGGCCAGGGGCTGCCTAAGCTTAATTCTTCTGCCCACTACAGGGTCTCAATGCATTGTCTCTCGCCCCAGAGAGACCCTAATACTTGTGACTCCTAAAGAAGCTAGGTGGCCATCAGAGTCCTTTGTATAGTCCCTATAGCCTGGCAGATGTCATGCCCACTGCTGTGGACACTCACAGTGCTACCCTTTCTGGGTTGTTTGTAGGACACGGATCTCCAAAAACTGGACCAGATGGTCCAGCCCTACTGGTATATGGCTTCTGTGTTAGTCCCCAGAGAACCTGTGACAAGTTGCAATGATCTCAGGAGGGTGAGAGTGCAGAAGGGATCTGGGGGCCTTTCTGTGACGCCTGTCCTCCAAGGAAAAGCTTTCTATACCCATAGTATCTCCCCTGGGCTCACCTGCTCCCAGAGCTTCAGCTATGGGGAGAAGCATGCCCAGTTCACTGCCGGGAGGCAAATCTCAACGGAGAACCTGTTGAAGACCTGTGACTGCAGTGACGCTGACAGGGCTAGACCTCCTGACTTGGGGTCCTGTAACCCTCACATACCCAGATCGTCTGTGCCCAGGGGTGAGGCGTGGCTGAGAAGGGCAGAGCCCTGCTCAGAGACTGGAGAAGCAGTGTCTGTCCCATGACCAGGGCCTGAGTCTCCCACTACACCAACTCCTGCAGTTTCTGAGAGCCCAATCCCGACTCCCTTGGAGGTCTCTCTTCCCAGGGAAGATGCAGGCCTGGGGACTTCATAGGTCAGTGGCAGTGTATGGTCTGGGTGACGAATGCAGACAGTCCCACCCTCGGCCACTGGAAGTGACTTCTTCGCTCACCTGTGCTAGGAGGGCCTTAGAAAGAGCCAGAGACCCTCAAAGTCCATGGACCTGTAACCCCAGAATGCACACATACTGTCTCTTACAAGAGGTCATAGGAGGGTATCACGGAGATACAGACTCTGAAATCACAAAGGCCGCATGATGAAATCTAAGTGGGAGCCATGCCTACTGTGGACACCACCAGGGTTTGGCCCCCACAGGCAGTAAGGGAAATGTTAGACCAACTTCAGACATGGTGTTCAAGGGTGACCTCACGGATCAGCTCATCAGCTCCTGTGGGACACCAGGAATCCACCTGGACAGACTTGGAGGAATAAGATAACAAGGTGAGTTGGAGGTGACGAAGGAGAATTTACCAGGAGGACCTTGCATTCGCCCTGGAGGGCCACTTAATCCCGGGCTGGCCCTGCAGCTGCCAAGGGCAGAGATTCAGGAGGCGGCCCCTCCCCTGCCCTCCTCCACAGGGACGCTGTGGCCACTGCTTCTTGTCCCTTCCTGTCCCTCTTGTCCCTCAAGGTGGGAGCTGCATCCATCCTTCACAGAGGCTGCTTCTGAGGGACTCTGGCTGGAACTGTTTGCAGGCAGTCACAGCTGGTGGGGACAAAGCTTTGGCTTTTCTTTGTCAGCCTGTCAGGACAAAATTCTTCACAAAGAGCCTGACACCCCACCCACCATCTGCTTCAGCATCGGTTGCAGGGCCCAAGCTGGGTGTGTCTCAGGACTGGGGATCAGCAGGTATTGAGAGACTTAGGCTTTGGCTGCCAGGGCTGGGGCGTAAGTGTGGGTGTGGTCTCTGATGTGGGTCAGGGGTCAGTGCTCCTCAGTCCTGGGCCCACATGCGGTGAGGTACAAGCTAGGTAACAGGGGCTACCTCTTTGGGGTGAATCATACCTAGCCTGCCCCATGCCTAGACTCTGAAGTCACCCCAATTGTGGAGCATAGATGTTGATACTGGGATTCTTCCCTGAGAGCCCCAAACTGCCAGGAAACTAAAGGACAATCCAACACCACCTTCCTCACAGCACTGACAATGCGGGATCATTGCTACCTCATTCAAACGGCAGAGGAGAAAACCAGGACCCAGGGAAGTGAATGGAATGGCTTGCCTGAGGCCACTGCACGGGAGGGGCTGAGCAGTTTTAAATCAGCTCTGGCTGCCAGCCACAACGCTGTCTTTGAGCCAACACTCTCGTTCGTTCATCACCTCAGTGCTCCCTGGAGTTGGAGCCCTCCTCACAGTGTTTATGGACAATTAAGTGAGGGTGCAGAGGTGTGGGGAGAGGGGCAGAGCTCCGAGTGCGATGCTCAGTCTGCAGATCAACGGCCTCTTAGCAAAGAGGAGCGAGCACCCACCCACAGGAGTCAGATGAGGCAGGAGGTCCTGGAGCTACTGAGACAAGGAAAATGGGCTTCCAAACTCTAGCCACAGCCACAGACAGTCCTGGCTAACATCCTGGCAGCTGCTGACCCTGGGTGACATGTCCTCTTAACCCAGAACCCGCCTGCAGGGTGCCAAGGACCCCCAGGCTTAGAGCTGGCACCAGGCTAGCCTGCACTTTGCACATGACTAGGATCTGGGGTGACTGCTAGTGTCCTGGGATAAGAACACCTGGGGCAGGATGAGTTCTAATGGGGGGGAGGGGCAGGAAGTGCAGCCAGGCCCAGTGTACTCACCATCAGCCACTGCAGTGGAGATAATGGTGACAGGGAATGCTGAGCCCTCCACCAGGTCCCCTCATCTCTGCTCCTGCCTGATGAGACCTGGTCTTGAGTCCCCTCCCTGTGCTCCTGCTGCTTAAGCCACCTGTCCTGCTGCTTTAGCCACCTGTCCATGAGCCCTAACCAAGCTCTAGCCAAAGATACCCTCAGCCTGTTCAAGCCTGGTCCAGGGGTGGGGTTCAAAGTGGCAGGGCAGGGCCCTGGGGGCAGATATTCCCTTCCTCCCTCTTATTCTTCCTGTCTCCTCCTCCCTCTCTTCCTTTTCCTTCCTTCTGTTATACATCCATCCCTCCATCTGCATTCAACACACACACACACACACACACACACACACACACACACACACACGCCCATCCACACTAAAAGCTCTGCCTGTGTATGAGGCCCAGCGCCTCCCTCCTGGACTCACATCCCTGTGGGACACGGGCGCCTTAATATGAATCCCTGTTTACACCAGCAGATGGTTACCATGGAAATGTCCTTGGGACGGGGTGGAGGGTAGAGAGGGCAGAGAGGGGGAGGGAAGTCCCCTCAGAGGCCCGTATCTGCAGAACTAGTGTCCAGTTGGGCAGCAGCATCCTGGAGGTGCTGTAAGTGCAGGCATGTGCAGGGGCTTGTCCCACCCCGCAGCTTGGGGACAAATGACACTGGCCTCGGGGTCATCCTAATCTTCTGCCCCGAGAGGTCTACAGGCTTGTAAACTGAGCTTTTCTTGCCTAGTGCCTGCAGTAAGAGCTTCTCTCAGTGCCAGGATTCCCGGGGCCCCAGCAGTGCTTCCAGTCAGCAGGTGGAGCAGGAGGGGCCCTACAAATTAATGAGTGAGACTGATTAATCTGCTGCATTAGCAAATCCGCAGGGAAAGTCAACCAACCAGGCAGATGTGTGTGAGCCGGTGCACATGGTCCCCAGGGCTGTGTCAGCAATGCCCTGTGGGTGGAGCTGACCCCCACCTGGCCTTTTGCCCCAGGAGAGTCTGTCTCGACTATTAAACGTGGAAGGCTGGGCACAAAGCCTGTCTCTAGAAGCTATGGAGAGGAACAAGCAACAGAGCCAAACTGCCCCCAAGAAGCTCTCAGTGACTGGGGGTAAGCCAGGCTCTAATTCAGGTGTGGTCGAGGCTCCTACATCTGTGCTGTCTGGAAAGGGCTGGGAGAGATCACAGTCTCAGATAGCAGGTGCCAAAGCCTGTACACTAAACAAGTCCCCAAAGTACACTGTCTTCTTCATGGAGCTTCTGCAGGCTCACCCAGAGCACCCCACCCCCACTCCAAAGCATTCAAAGGAGGTCCAACTCAGGGCAGCCAAAAGATGGAACTGTGGGTTCGACTCAGGATGGGAGAGAGCAAAGCAGCTTTACCCCACAGGGGGTTCTGATTTGCCATGGGGCAGGAGTCAGGGACCTCATGCTGAACCTGGGAAGCAGATACTCAGTAGAAGCCTTAGTCTGCCCACTTTTCTCCTCAGCCATGCCTGAGTGACAGCTCCAAATCAGAGATCCGGGGGAAACCGGAAGAGCCTCCAAGGGACCTGAATCACATTTGACTTCTATGCATTTATGAGGATTTCACACGGTAGCCCAGGTTGACCTCAAACTCACACTGAAGCCTCGCCTTGCTTTGAACTTGTGACAACCCTCCTGTCTCATCCTCTGAGTACTGGCATTACAGGCATGCACCATCACAGCATTCATCTTTGTCTTCTGGTGTTAATAAAAGAAAATGGAGTTGGCGCTGTGCACTGATGCCTAAGGAAATCCCTTTGTTCTGTGCTACTGTGAAGTAGAGGTGTCACGTCAAGACCTCTGTAGACCCAGGTCCAGCTGCAGTTTTTCCAAATGGGACCTATTGGTCTTGTTGCTCTCCCAAGCTCCCCGGGGGCCGCCATGCCCGGCTTTACACAGGCTTGCTTCCTTCCTCACAAGCTGTGTTCAGACACCAGATGAGTTTTAGCCCAAGATTACAGGTGTGCTTAAACATACCTGGCTGGTGGAGGGATGGGGCTAATAAACGCCCACAGTATGGACCCAGGATCTGACTCTGGGGGACTGGGGTGGATGAGGACAAATTAAGAAGGACCCCAAGGGGAGTAGACCTCTGGTCATAGTGGGAAAAGTGGGGTTCTATTGGGAATGCCAGGCTTCCCTTGGCTCCTGGGAAGACTCCAGGCAGAACGAGAGTGGGTACCCAAAGAACATTCTCCACACGTGGCCAGCCTGTGTTGGAATCCCACTACTGAATGTGTGATCTTGAGAAAGTTGGCTAAATCTTTTTGCGCCCATTTCCTCCTAGGTAAGACATGGGTATGGTAAGAATTGGCCTTGGAGGGTACTGTGGGAGTCTGGCATACCCACACATCCTCAATACTTCGGCCAGCGGGGAGGAAGGCACCGTGGGGGCGCAATGGTCACCGCTGAGGTTGTCTGCTCAGGAGGAGGATATTTTGGAAGGCTCTGCTCACAAAGTATAGGCAGATGGCTCCTGTGACCTGGAGGAGTCTGAAGGCCCCAGAGGGTGTGTGTGACATGTATTCAGTGTAGGCCAGAGGGCAAGAGAGCTGGGTACGCTACTGTTAGAGGGGCAGACAGGGGAGGTGGCACAGGTTGGAAAAATAAAAGAGAGGAGGACAGATGTGGGAGCAGGAGCTGGGACATGGAAACTGCCCCCGTACTGTTGTGGGTAGGTGGGGAGGAGAGCTGGAGGTTCCGTCAACCTCTGAGCCACCATGCCTGTGCTACAGGGACACAGACAGCACCTTCTCGAATCCAACTTCAGGACTGACTCCATCTGGGGCCTCGGAGCTAGCTGCAGAGTTTCTGGGATAAAGCACCTGTCCTCTCCAGTCAGGAGCTAGCTGCCTGCAGAGTTGGGGTAGGAAGCCCGAGGTTGTGGGCTCCGCTGCGCGGCGGGGGTGGGGGCTACGGCAGAGAACCTGTAAGCCCAGAAAGAAGGAGGGTGGACCCTGGTACCGGCCTGGTCCTGCAAGATGCAGAGTCCGGGGCATCAGGTTCTCCTCACTAGAAGGAACAGCGACGGGCCTGGGCGCTCGCTGCTGGATGCTTCTTGAGCTTGCGGTGCAGGAGGGCGGGCGGCAGGTTGGTGTAAGGTTGATTCTTTCTCAACGTTGGGCCAGCGACGGAGACGAGAGATAAGAGAGAGGGACTTGTTATTTCCAAACTGCAGTCACGCTAAGGCGGGGTGGAGTGATGGAGTTAGCCAGAGGCGAGCAGGGTGCCCTTCTCTCGCACACAGTCCCAGCCAGAATGCATGCCCAGCCGTCTTCAGGAGGCCGGCCGGGTTAAGGATGGAGATCAGGGTTGGGGGCTTGTTTCCTGAAGGCGCTGGGGTTGCTGGGATCACCAGAGGGGTCGCCAACCCCACCCGGCACGTCGCGAGTCCCAGGGGGACAAGGAAACTTTACCCCCACGCGGGGCCGAGCGTGGCCTCCACCTACCCTCGGGGCCCGGTCCGCCCCCTCCTCCCGCCCGTTTCCTCCTCCCTCCCGTTCCTCCCTTCCCTCCCCTCCTCCCCTCTCGCCTGCGGCTGGAGGCAGCAGGTCCGGGCGGGGCCGCGCAGTGGAGCCCACAACCTCGAGCTCCCGCCCCGCCACCGCGCCCCGCGGGACGAGCTGCGGAGCCCGGCTTGGGGACGAGCGGCCGTGGCGCGGGGCATGAAGTTGGGTGCGCGCGGGTCTCGGAGCGGAGGCGCGGCACAGTCGGGAGCCGCCCGCGTCTAGAGCCCGCTCTGTGCGCCATGAAGCTCGGGGGCCCCCGGGCGCCGCCGCCGCCTCTGTTACTGCCGCTGCTGCTGTTAGGGGTCGGCCTCTTGCCTGGTAAGTTTCTAAACGCAGAACGGGCTTTTTTTCTCCCGGGTCCTGACATCTGAGACTTTGGGGCCAGGGGAGAGGAGGCCCCGAGCTGCGGCGGTGCCAAGCCGCGGGTGCGCGCAACGGGATAGCCAGAGACTCCTCCACCCACTACAGCTCCGACGTCCTGCGGTGCTAGCTGAGCCAGTGAGGAAGGAATCAGCCGCCAAGAGCCGGGAGAGGGGATTGAGTGGAGGCGGGGGTAAGAGGGGAGGAGGGTGGTCTGGCTGCATTTCCGAGCTGGAACCAGAACCTCCAACTAAGATAGAGGTGGAGTCCACCTGGGAGGGAGGTTCCATCCTGCCAAATCTCTCAGCAGACCGCCCCCATGTCTGCTCCTGGTTTCAGGGATGTGCCTCTGCAGCTGGAACTCCCACCCTTTCCCTTCTGCCCCCCCCATTCTGCCATTTCTCATCCTCTAAGCAGACACCTTTCACCCCTAACCCATCAAGGGGCTCCCGGCAGTTATTTAATCCCTGGCCTCCCCACTGAGCAGTGGGGCTGAGCCTTGCTGGTCCAAGGAACCAGGAAGAATGAGGTTGAGGGAGGAGGCTGTGAGGGCACTCTAGGAGCCCCCTCCTGAGGAGTTCCTGTGGCTCTCAGGTAAGCAGGAACCAACAGACAGCAGAGGCTCCTCTCCCTCTTCCCAACCCCCTCTTTGATGCAGCAACCCAGCAAATGGAGACAGAGAGGCCCCCTAGCCTGGGGGGGGGGCGGGGGCGATGGAGAGGACACAGATGGGCTGCTGGCTGGTGGAATGAAGGACCACCCTCTCCAGGCCGCAGTGTGGAGCTTATCCAGGGCATCTTATATCTGCGCTGAACACCGGGAGCTAGTGGCCCTGAGGGTCTGCATTTGTTTTCAGGGTTGACCCCAAAGCCCACCCAGCAGGACCACTCCTGTGGATAGTGGTGCAAGCTCCCTGCAGCCATGAGGAGCAGTGCCCAGTCCTTATCCCCACCACCCTCACTGCCCCTTCCACCTTCCGCCCCTATCCCAGCGCTGCTGTCATTTCATGTCCTTTGTCTCTGCCGGTTGGTCACAGGGCACTTCTGTCCAAAGTGATTGTCCGCAGGGGAGCTGTATTCAGCTGCCTTGTTTTCCTGGTGAAGTACAGGAGGGCCGGAACCTTTCTGAGGACCCAGGAAAGGCTTCCTTGAGGGAAGTTGGGGAAATCAAGGCATCATGCCCAGAGTCCTAAGGTGGAAGGGGATGTGTAAGAGGAGCCAGAAGGAAGGAGGGAAGGATGGTGGGACTGTGATGGCATGGCTGGAGGGGCAGCCTTTGTGGTCACCTGTCCCTAAACCTCCTGCCTCCCCCACAGCTAGCAGCCACATAGAGACCCGGGCCCATGCAGAGGAGCGGCTCCTGAAGAGACTCTTCTCTGGCTACAACAAGTGGTCTCGGCCAGTGGCCAACATCTCAGATGTCGTCCTTGTCCGTTTCGGCCTGTCCATTGCTCAGCTCATTGACGTGGTAGGTGTGGGGATGGCTTGGTGTTATATAGGACAATGTGGTCACCCCGTAGGAGGTGCGGCCCTGAGACCGACAGAAAAGTGTCACCGGGAACTGAACTTTGTCACCCAGAACTTTCGCAGGTTCTCAGCGCCGCCGCCGGGGAAGGGAGGTGGGCTCTGTGGTACACTGGGGCACGATGATCTCAGAGACCACGGAGTACAAATCAGCGTGGAAAGTAGGGCTTGGGTGAATCGCAGCAGATCCTGTTCACCTGGATGTGTTCGCTTTCCTAGAGAGGGTCCAGGAAGACTTCTGGGGGGACATGTGTGAGCTAGGCAGTGACCCTTGCTGCATGGGCTGGAGCTCAGGGAGCCATGGTCTTGGATGCTGGCCTCGTGTGAGGATGAGATCTCTGTTAGCACCCAACCTTTCCTGGCCACACTTAGCTTCTCCTTGTGGGATGGGACCAGTCTTTGGGGGAACCCAGCTAGGGAGTGATGCACACCTGAATTTCAGAACCACTCAAGGCTCTGCCCTTCATGCTGGGCCTCAGAATGGGTTCTATCTGGGCTTGAGGAATGAGGCTGGGAAGGTGTGACCTAACCAGTGGGGCAGCCAAGGCCACCTGACTTAGTTAGCTTGGGGTCTCCATGCTGGGTTTTTCTGGGTGCAGGGACAGATCCTGGATCTGAGGGAGAGAGAGATTCCTGCAGAGCCTTGTGAGAGGGACAGAAGAGAAAGGGGAGGCCAGAAAGGAGACTGTGCTTTGCTTTAGTTCATACCCCAACATCAGTGTCCCAAAACCCACCCACCCCCAGACACACACTCTGCTACACAGGGAAGTGTTGGCTCAAGGCTGGCACTGAACATGTGTGATTCCCAGCCTTTCCCTGTGCTTGCCTGATGTGAGATGGCAGCAACTATACCATCTTTGACAGAGCCAGCAACATCCCAGAGATCTGGCCTGGTGGATACAGAGACCTTTGCCAGTTGGTCCTATTCAGAGCCTGCCACCCAGACTTTTATTCTCAGGAGAGCCTAGCATTTGGCCCCCAAGTGGCTCCTGCAGTGTCCCTGGCTGGGCGACATCAAGGACAGTGAAAGATGTACAGACCCCTCAACTGTGCTGAGGTTTGCAAACACTGTTAGAAAGTGGTGGCTGGCACAGACAACAGTTGGTGGCCGCTCAAGGCTCTGGGTCTGCTACCACCAGGCATGCCTAAGCCTGTCAAGCTCAGGCTTGCGCTTCCTGCCTTCCTGCCTCAGGAGACGTTGAAGCTCAGAGCACGCCCAGCACCAAGATTTCTCTAAGGGGCCTGGATCCCAGGCCTAACCTCTGCCCTAGATCTACCTAAGGCCACATGTGAATATGTACACACATGCATACAGATAGCTCCTGGGCCCGGTTGGAGGGTGTCCCCAAGGCTCACCCCACACCCTGCAAGGCACCTGCCTTGACTTTGCTACAGAGGGAATTGCTGGCTCTAGGCTAACTCATTCAGGGTGTGCAGCCTCCTCACACTGTCCATGTGGGAGCTCCATGACCACATCTGTGTAGAAAGGTCTGCTTTGTGTCTGGCCTACTCTTCTTTCTTCCACTAGGGCCTGGGATCCAAGTGCTCCCATCCCAGCGCCTGACCTGCCTGTGTCCTTTTGTGAGCTACTAGATTTACCACAGACGCCCTCTCTGGGGTCTGCACCCAGTAAGGGAGACTGCGTGCCTTGCTTGAGTTCACACCCCAACGCCAGCTGCAGAGAAGGCTACTGAATTGCCAGTAATTTCCTAACCCAATGAGTCCTTGTGAAATGTACCCCAGAGCTCTGCGACATCTATGGGCTCCAAGGGCCCTGGGGTGTGGCGGCCATATGGGGCTAGAAGGGATGCTAGGGTAGGAAGACCCAGTCCAGCCACAGTCAGGTTTGTTCTGATGACCCTGGAGGCCCTTTGGGATGAAGCAAGCAGCCTTCCATCTCCAGCTTCCTTGGGTAAAGGTCAAGGTCATGCAGGGGTGAGATTGCTGCGGACTAGCTCGTGCATGCAGCATGGGGAAGCAGCAGACTATGGCCTGTGCTCTGAATCCCACCTTCTCTTAGTGTCCTTCCAGGGAGAGGACTCACTCAGGCCACTGGATGACCTTCCTAGGTGACTGAACTGGAGAGGGCCCCATCCTGGGGCTGAGCGTCCAGGGCGTGCAACCTTCTCATGCTTGGTAGCCTATGATGATTTTTGCAGGACTGGAACCATATACACATGCTCTATTCTGGGCAAGACACTTTCTTGCTAGATGTCCTGAAATCTCCTTGGTTAGGTCCCTGGAGGAGGCCATTTGTCGTGCTTAGACTGATGATGGAAAGTGTTGGTCCAGATTGGGATGCAGGCTGCCCAGTATCAGGTGCCCTCTGACAAGGCCCAGAGCTGTTCCCCAGCCTGTGGGCATGAGGTCTCAGGTCCCTCCTGGGTGGCGAGGAGGTGTGGCTATGACTGCCTCTGTCCCCTCAGACCCCTATGCCTGCACCGGGTTTGCTCATTATCCAAAGGGTCCTGTCTGCTTTTGGAACTGACTCTTCAGAATATGAGTCTCCATCCTGATGTCCCTCACCAAGGATGCAACAGATGGGCCCAGTGCTGTGGCACAGAGGGGAAATAAAGGCACGGGAGGATAGGTGGATTGGGGCATGATGGGAGATGTTATTCTGTAAATATGTTTCTCATACTGGTTAATAAATAAAGCACTGTTGGGCCAATGGGAAAACAAGATATGGGGCTAGGAGACAAGGAAGAAAGAGGAAGAAGGAAGGAGGAGTCAGCATGTAGAGCATGGAGGAAGCAAGAGGCCGGCCCGCCGAGCTTGGATAAGATGACCACGTGGAAATACTTAGAATAGTAGAAATGGGTTAATCATTGAGTCAGAGCTAGCCCATGAACAATAATAGTAACTGGCCAACAGGATTGTATCAAATACAGAGTCTCTGTGTGTTATTGGGGGCTGATGCAGGGCGGCGGGACCAGTCCTGCGGGCAGAGGGAAAACCTGCTCGTAACAGGGGCAGTAGTTGTAAGAGACCTCACAGAGTAGTCTATGTATGGCCTAGGTCTTCTCAGCCTGACTGGTTGACCCATGCTGACCTTGAGGTAAAACCACCAGAATCTCCTCCATGGCATCCACGTTGGCTCAGGGAGACACTTTCATCAAGATCTCCCTAACCAGTGGCTTTGATGGACCTCATCTGCAGAGGGAGCAGGGAAGGAGCAATGTGGGTGGACGTGGCCGACAGGTTTGTTTGGGGAGGAGGCTCAGCCCACAAGGAGCCTGGGGTCCATTTGGAGATGAGCTTATCCCCCATGTCTTTCTGGAAAGGTTCCAGGGTCTTTGTCTCCTAACCCTGCCTCCCCTTAGGCTGCCATCCCAGGCTAGGTTGCCTTCAGGGCTGAGGAATTCCCTCCCTTCTGGAGTTCAGCCCTGGCTTGTCCATGCCTATGGCTAGCTATGGATAAGGAGACCTGGGCAGGAACATATCTGTCACTGAGGGGACCTCAGGCTCTTTTTTTACTTGTACCCTAGGATGAGAAGAACCAGATGATGACAACAAATGTGTGGGTGAAGCAGGTGAGTGGGAGGGCTTCCCTGCCCTCTGCCCCCTGCCCTCTGCCCCCTGCCCCCTGCCCTCTGCCCCCTGCCCTCTGCTCCCTGCCCTCTGCCCTCTGCCCCCTGCCCCCTGCCCTCTGCCCCCTGCCCTCTGCCCCCTGCCCTCTGCCCTCTGCCCCCTGCCCCCTGCCCTCTGCCCCCTGCCCTCTGCCCTCTGCCCCCTGCCCCCTGCCCTCTGCCCCCTGCCCCCTGCCCTCTGCCCCCTGCCCTCTGCCCCCTGCCCTCTGCCCCCTGCCCTCTGCCCCCTGCCCTCTGCCCTCTGCCCTCTGCCTCATAACCCCTCACACGTGGCTGTTCACTCCCACTCAGGAGTGGCATGACTACAAGCTGCGCTGGGACCCTGGTGACTATGAGAATGTTACCTCCATCCGCATTCCCTCTGAGCTCATCTGGAGGCCTGACATCGTCCTCTACAACAAGTAAGCTCCATGGGTCCTGGCAGGTGAGGTTAGGCCCCATCTCAGCAAGGAAGCTGCTGGAAGCAAAGAGGAGCTAGGCAAGCGGAAGGGAGGCCGGATAGGCTGGGTGTGGTCTCCAGCACCTGGGCGCGCCTGCTCTGAGGTCTGGAGGTTGGCAGAGAGTGGACTGGACACCCTCTTCTGGCAGTGACTAAGGGTACCATCCCGGGCAGGTCTCCTCAACCACTGCCACGCACCAGTCACGGTCTGGAGGATCAGTGGTGCAGGGGGCTTGGGAGTAGGTAAGGAGGTGCAAGAGGGTATCTGCTCCACAGAGCCTTGCACTCCACCCTCTGGGTCCCACCTTCATGCTGTGCCCCACCCTGGGCACTCAGCCAGTGGTGACAGTTCACACCCCGTCCCAGCTCCTGGAAGCAGAAGTCTGCATGGAGGGAAACGCAGTCAGTGGCGACAAGAAGGCAGGAGGTGAACATCCTCACACTCGTTTTTCCTGGGGACCCTTACAAAGAGACTGAGCTAGGAGCAGCTGGCTTTCTACTCGGGGTGATACTCTACTCCCTCGGGGTCTGGGTGGGCAGCAGCTCCCACAGTGCTAGCAGACAAAGCAAACAGAAGCCCTTCCGCCCTCTAGTCCTAGCCATCTGCCCACAGCCCCCGCCAGGCCCTGGGGTAACCGTCTGACCTACAAAGGCTATTTGATTAAGAATGACTGGGATTCTCTTTCCTCTTTCCTTGAGTGGGGTACTAGCCACATCCGTGGCTTTTAGAAGGAGCTGCGGGTGGTTTTCTGAAATGTATTAAGGGTGGGCTTAGGAATGAACAGATGGCAGGGAACGTCAAAGTCCATGACTCCTCGGTAAGTCTTCTGCAGCTGTCCCGTTGCAGCTCGAGGCCTGCAAGGCTTCTAGCTACTGGGCCTTTCTGGGGCCCACACTCTGCTTGTTCCAGCCTTGAACCCTGGGATCAAGTTCTGAGTCTACTCTGGGCAGCCAATTGGACCCGTGACAAAGAAGGACATGCATTCCCTGGGTGGTATTGGGTAGGCAGAGGAGTAGGTGGGGAGCCAGGAAACAGCTGAGGACCAAGTTCCTGAGGACAGGCACTCGGAAGTCCCCCCCCCCCAGGTCACCTCTGTCTCGCTCCTACCTGCTAGGATACATGCAAAAGGGGCAGACCCCCTTTTCTGTGAGGCTGGGTCTGTCTGATGAGGACTTGGAGCCAGCAAAGGTCGAAAGGACTCTTGCCTGCCGGGGAGGAAGGCCGTTTCTAGCAGCAATCAGCAGCTGCTAGCCAGATGGCTGCTCCCACTGCCGGGCAGGGGGAGTCCCTACTTTTTGTTGACTCTGGGCTCCCTCTCCTGGAAGCCCATAAGCTCTCAACCAGGTATGGGTCAAACAGATGGTCTCACTTGCCTCTGGATTGCAGCCTCATGTGGTGGTATGGATAAAATTTGGGACCCACCCTCCCCTAGCTACTGGCCAGCTTATTGAGTCCTGAACTAACTCACATTGGATAGCTGTAGGACCCAAATGTTTGTACTTCCTCTGGTTTCCTGGGGGCTCTAAGGTGCAGAAATGGAGACTGAGGACCTGTTATCTTCAGCCTGCATCAGCAGCCTTGGCAGTAAAATGCGGACAGCTCGCTGTCCTGGGGCGTGGCTGGCTTCCAGTGGTCCCGAGGACAGCATTGTCCTTTGGGCGTTGTGACTGTCTTACTCTTGGCACCATGAGAAGAACAAAGCAGCCAGAGCTACTGCACAGAGTGCTGAGCCCTGTGGACTCTGCTGTCCCCACCTCCACAACTGGGGCTTTGTGGAGTGTTGTGTGGAAGCAGAGCCAGAATTTGATGGAGATGGGCTGCACCATCACCCTCAGAGACCTCCTTCCTCAGAGAGCGCACTTGTGACCAGCTGCATTCACAAGCATAGCACTAACCTCAGAGGGATCCATACACACAGGGTTAGGTGCTCAGAAAAACTCATGTGGAGGCCCAGGCCAGGCTAGGGAGAGCAGAGAGTGGTGAGTAGTGCAGTTGGAGGCAGCTGGAGCTGCCACAGCCAGATCTACGTATGACTGCTGAGTCCCCAGTGTTTTTAAAGGATGGGAAATCTAGACTCAGCAACCTAGGCTGCAGATGGGAGCCACTAATTCAAGTGAGCCCTGAGGGCCCCTGTCTGCCAGCTGGTTGCAGTCTGTCCTGCCTGCCCTGCAGAATATTTGCAAAGCAGACGATCCACTCACTTACTGTGGGGGAATTTAAATTTGTGCCTGGAGTGCTGAGGCTTTGATTTTTGAAGAGCTGGGACTTCCAGAAGGGAACAAACCCAAGCCTGATTCCACACGGCCTGAAATGTGCTGCAAGATCCACCCCCGTGTACCCGGAGGGAACCGCAGCTTCTCTAGAAGCCAGCCTGTGCACTGTGCATTGTGCAAAGCTTCTTCCAACTTTTTCCACATGCAGCACAGCTGTGCAGGAAAAAACCAGTGGCATTGACCCAGGATGAGTTAACATGCAGGAGGGTCCAGGGTTGGTACCCGCTGAGATCATGGGAGGCTCAGGTCTCCTGGACCTTGTGGATGGTGCTGCAGGTGATTGGTTAGCATGGGAAAGGCCACTGAGGGTCCCAGGTGGCCGCCATGGGCCCTGGTCAGAACCTGAGAAGCTGCTCAGGGAAGCAGGGCCAGTTGGCTGATGGAATTCAGGGGACCTGGATTTCTCTGGCTAAGAACCTTGGAAGGCACTAGCCAATGAGCTGGGCCTGTGAATGGAGATGGGAGAAGAGATGGACAGAGGGTGCTGGGCGTTTGGGAAAACAGAAGGTTCTGGAGCCTGTGGCTCGGGGCTATACTGTTTTATGAGTGGTGAGACCAAAGTGGTGCATACTGATGCTGTTAGTGAGGAGTTTAATCAGGCTACAGAGAGCTCATTAGCTATAAATCGAGGTTTCCCATCAGTATTTCTGAGCTGAAGCTGGCAGGATTCGCCCAAAAGTGTTAGTGCACTGCTGCTGACACTAACAGTCTGTGAATGCTAATCCAGGGCCAGAGTGAATGGTCTGGGCTTGTAGAGAAAGAAGCCTAGGCCTAAAGAGTGACACACTGACACCAGCTTTCACGGGGCAAATAGGGTACAGGTTCTGCAGGCAGACGTGAAATGCGAGCAGTTCTGGGGAGGGTTGTGGAGGCGAGCAGGGTGAGAAAGGGTTAATAGAGTCTGCTCGCCAGTATCATCAAGTCCCACTAATGGGTAAAACAAGGCACAGCATCTGTTTGTGAAGCCCAGAGGTCAAGGCTGGAACTCTGATCAAGAGGAGAGGCTTGGAGGACAGCAGCTCCACTGTCCAGCCTGGCAAACACCCCTCAAGACAGAGAGAGGCAAGGAGCCAATCGCTGGACACTAGAATCTGAGCGAGGCAGCTGGAGTCCTCATAGAGTCTCAGTGCATGGCCTGTAGAGAGGTGGCCTCTGAATTATTGGGCCCAGCGTAAAGAAAGACACCTTCTCAGTCTCTGGTGGCAGAAGGTCAGAGAGGATCCGTCCTGAGTGTGGGCCCAGTCCAGGGGGGAGCTCAGAGGGGCATTTGTCCTGGGAGGCATCTTGGGCGGGTCCATTTCCGGGGGCCTCCATATGGATGAGATGGGGCAAGGTTATCCATTCATCAGGTACCTGTGAGAAGGTGCTTGATGTGAGGCCTCCTTTCTCATGGTGATGCGGATGAAATCTTGCTTGCCCCACCTCCTGCGCTCCTGGATCAGGCCTCTGGGCCCACTTGTGCTGTCCCTGTGGACACATACTCCGTAGTCACCGGGCTTGGTAAGGCTGGGATATCCATCCATAGCACACTGTAGGGACCAGCTGTTAGCACCTGTACCTCCCCTCAGTGCACGAGATGCTCAGGTGGTACCCAGGGGAAGCCAAGGAGGAATTCCCATGGTGCTTCAGTCCTCAAAGGTGACCCAGGCCTCTCTGCATGGAGAAGGTACAAATGCAAAATCATGGGGCAATGGGTGTTGTACTGATATATTATTTATGATTTATTAAAGCTTGCCTGAGGATTCAGAAAGCAAAGCCAACCTCAACCTATAGAGATCAGGCAGTGGTGATACACACCTTTAATCCCAGCAGCCAGAAGGCAGGAGGTGGTGGTACACACCTTTAATCCCAGGATTTAGGATTAAGAGGTAGATGGATCTTTGTGAGTTCAAGGCCACCCAGATAGATCTACACAAAATCGATTCAATCCTAAAGAGAAACGGCTCACACAAAGATGATCTCAGCACCTGGGATCACACGCCTTTAATCCCAGCACTAGATGGGTATAAAAGACAGAAGCGGGGTCTTCAGTAGTCAGTACCAGGCATTCATTCTCCAGCCACATTGAGGATAGGAAGACACTGAAGTCTCAGGATTCTCCAGCCACGCTGAGGAGAGGCAGCAGCCTGAGGTTTGGTGGAGCCAGGAACACCTTTCAGTCTAAGGTAGAGGAAGAGCCAGTGACCAGCGGCTTTGCTTTTCTGATCCTCAAGCAAGTTTTAATAAATCATAAATAATATACTACCACAGGGTATTCAGGAGAGAAGCCAGGAGTTTGGTCCTACCCCTGTGTCTCACAACAGTAAGGAGCGAGAGGTGTCACACTAGCTCTGTTCACTGGTGCGGGCTCTGCTTGTCCTGTGTTCTCTGGACCACATGACTCAAGGGTGATAAAAACTAAAGTGCACAGGAGAGTGGTGGCCCAGACAGCGCGACTACTACACATAATCCTGTGCTCTTCACGGTGCCTGGTGGGGTTGTTGGTCAGGTTGTGACCCTTTCTCTGCAAGAATATTCATGTGTGCGGTGTAGGGATGGCAGACCTCACTGCTCTCTCTCCCTCTTCCCGCCAGTGCGGACGGGGACTTCGCAGTCACCCACCTGACCAAGGCCCACCTGTTCTATGACGGGCGGGTACAGTGGACACCCCCCGCCATCTATAAGAGCTCCTGCAGTATCGACGTCACCTTCTTCCCCTTCGACCAGCAGAACTGTACCATGAAGTTTGGGTCCTGGACCTATGACAAGGCCAAGATTGACCTGGTGAGCATGCATAGCCGCGTGGACCAGTTGGACTTCTGGGAAAGTGGGGAGTGGGTCATCGTGGATGCTGTGGGCACCTACAACACCAGGAAGTATGAATGCTGTGCCGAGATCTACCCTGACATCACCTACGCCTTCATCATCCGCCGGCTGCCGCTGTTTTACACCATCAACCTCATCATCCCGTGCCTGCTCATCTCCTGCCTCACTGTGCTGGTCTTCTACCTGCCCTCCGAGTGCGGTGAGAAGGTCACCCTGTGCATCTCCGTGTTGCTCTCGCTCACCGTCTTCCTGCTGCTCATCACGGAGATCATCCCGTCCACCTCGCTGGTCATCCCCCTCATCGGCGAGTACCTGCTCTTCACCATGATCTTCGTCACCCTCTCCATCGTCATCACGGTCTTCGTGCTCAACGTCCACCACCGCTCACCACGCACACATACCATGCCTGCCTGGGTACGCAGGGTCTTCCTGGACATTGTGCCTCGCCTCCTCTTCATGAAGCGCCCATCCGTGGTCAAAGACAACTGCAGGAGACTTATTGAGTCCATGCACAAGATGGCCAATGCCCCTCGTTTCTGGCCAGAGACCGGGGGCGAGCCTGGCATCTTGAGTGACATCCGAAACCAAGGCCTGTCACCTGCCCCATCTTTCTGCAACCCTCTGAACACGCCAGTCGAGGCCCAGCCTACGTGCAAGTCACCCTCCCACAAGGCCCCTGATTTGCAGACGTCACAGGTTGAGAAGACCAGTCCTTCACCCGGCCCCTGTCACTCACCCAACAGCATCAGGGTCCCGATGCTCATCAAAGCCAGGTCCCTGAGCGTCCAGCATGTGCCCAGCTCCCAAGAAGCAGCAGAAGGTGGCGTCCGCTGCCGGTCTCGGAGTATCCAGTACTGTGTTTCTCGAGATGGAGCTGTCTCTCCTGCTGACAGCCAGCCAACTGGCTCGCCAGCCTCCCTGAAGGCCCATCCATCCAAGCTTCCACTGCCAGACCAGACCTCTCCATGCAAATGCACATGCAAGGAACCATCCCCTGTGTCTCCAGTCACTGTTCTCAAGGCCCGAGGTACCAAAGCACCCCCCCAACACCTACCCCTGTCACCAGCCCTGACACGGGCAGTAGAGGGTGTCCAGTACATTGCAGACCACCTCAAGGCAGAAGACACAGATTTCTCGGTAAGTCCTTACGGGTGGCTATGCATGGGAGGTGCCGCTGGTCCAGACAGGATGAAATGACTGGTGTTTCCCATGCATGATCCAGAAACCAAGGCCCCAGACAAAAGCTGCACAACTTGAGGGTGCAGAGTCTCTGCCTAGCATCCTTTGCAGGTCCCTAGACCATGCTGGGCTTAAGTGGAGACCCAATTGGTGGGGAGTACGCTCAGGTGCTGCCATTTCATTCAGGTGCAAGGACTTAGAGCCCTGGGAAGCAGTGGATTGAGAGGCTGTTTCTAGCACTGCCGTTCCAACACTCACAGGGCTTCCTTTGAAGTCTTCAGACTGTTGCAGGCTACTTGGAACTCCTGCCTAGCCATGCCTGGGTGGCAGGCAAGGTCCCATACTGGCCTTCCTCAAAGCTCAATGGGACTGCTGCTGCTGTCTCCCTTGAACTTCCGCCTGGTGAAGGGTGGTTCTCTGAACCCTAGGAAGGTAGAGAGGGTATAGAGAAGAGAATGGGGTGCCAGGAACTGCACCCCACCTCCACCCTATCAGTCCTGTGGAGGCTTGTGGTGTGAGGACATAATGCTGTCACAATGCAA
Organism: Cricetiscus sungorus; assembly: GCA_030556225.1. Taxonomy (NCBI): domain Eukaryota; kingdom Metazoa; phylum Chordata; class Mammalia; order Rodentia; family Cricetidae; genus Cricetiscus; species Cricetiscus sungorus. The sequence goes on from JANBXA010000429.1 coordinate 829,161, forward strand.
AGCTCTCAGGACCTGGAGACAGAGAAAGCCAGTGCTCAGCCATCTCTAAGCTTTGACTCAACAGAGGCCTCAAAGAGTTGTCATGTCTGTCTGTAGGAGTTGGTCTCCTGACCCAGACGGATGCTCCTGCACTTTTCACAGAGTACAGCTGGGCTGGGCAGTTCTGTCTGACCAGGGCATTGTGGGTTCATCTTCCCTTTCCTATTTGGCTGTAACACATAGGGTCTCCAGGACAGGTCTGGGCTCAGATGACGCTGAGATGCAGGACTCCCAGTGCTAGGCAAGCTGTTTCCCAAATCTGACTCCGCCTGTGAGAATCGGAGTCTCACAGAGGTCAAGTGAAGAGGTCATCAGGGCAAGTCCTGTCCTGGCCGACCTTTGCCTCTGCGGTGCCAGCTGAAATGTCTGTGGCATCTGTCCTTTACATTGCCCTTGCCCTGAGCTGGCATTTGCCACTGTCCCTCCTGGGACATGACTTTTCTGGCTTGTGTTCATCTTCTTACCCAACCTGGGGCTTGCCTGTTGTTCACTCCCAGATGGCTATGATTTGTCTTCTGGAGCTGCTAAGCCCTGGAAAGAAAGGGGGCTGGTGCCCTACATCCCGAGAGTGTGTCTCTGCTCCCAGAGTCACCCCCACTGAGTCTCGGGGACTCATGCCTCATGAGGTCATTCTGGAGGTCTCTGCGACATTCTGAAGCTCAGAGCACTGTCTGAAGGGAAATTTAGGTTCTGGGGCTATGTCTTGTTGCAGCTCTGAGACAGAGAAAGAGATCCAGGCATGAACTGGAGTGAGAGCCAGAACTGAGGGAGGATGGGTGTGGCGAGCTTAACTGAAATCCTGACACCATTGCATCCCACTACAGTCCTGCAGTTGGAGCTCGTGACCTCCTCCCTCTCACTGGCCTGCTGCAGCTGCCTGACCTGGATCTGGCCTGGGACGCTTGCTGACTTAATAGGGACAGGACAGCAGCAGGGCTGTGTTTGTGGCTGTGGTGTTTCATCTTTGGAGGCTTGGTCCCAGGCACAGGAAGGGGCAGGGGGACACCAAGCAGCCATTTACTCTGAAGAGCCTGGGGGGGGGCTTTTTATTTAGCAAAGATCTATTTGGTCTGAAGTTTTCTAAGTGAAGATGGCTAATTAGTTTTGGCTTAAACCACCAGGACACCTGTGATTGCTTTGAAAACTCGGGATAGATGCCCTTCCAAGCATGTACCCTTCTAGCTGTACCCTTCTCCATCCCAGGCCGGCCAGGCCAAGTGTTCCTCAACTGGCTTGAGGTCTGCTTACCATGGCTTACTCCCTGCCGCTTGCATGTGCACAGACTGTGTCCCAGTGCAACTCCAACCAAACCTCAGGGTTATCGCAGGCCCTTCTAGTCTAGTGACACACGGGACAGTGAAGAGTAAGGAGCAGGACAGTGGTGTAACAGCCACCCTGCGAAAGCACAAGGCCAGAGCTGCGTGCAGACTGTCTTCAATGCAATACTAATTCCCAGGCCTAGCTAGACCAAGGCAGGGATCTCCTGAGTCTTTGCTTCTAGGAACAACTTGAGGAAATGGATACCTTGCCATCAGTCCCTGGCATATTGCGGGATCCAGAGGAACTCTAGATAAAGCCAGTAGTGTCCTGCACCTATTGCCACCATGTGTTATAACATAGTCCAATGAAGACTGAGTGGCCGCAGGTGGTGGACATACACATTGTGCTTTATATGTGTTCGTTGTCGTCACTGTTCACCCTCTGTCCCTGTCCCTCCTCCCTCCACGGAACATCTCCTGGCATCGTTGCCTCTGTCCAGGGCGTGGAACCTGTCCGTGTAAGATGGGTGTGGATAGTCAGGGCCAGGCCAGGGGGCAAGTGTGGGCTTAGCCCTTGCTTTTGGGCACTTAGCCACCGTGGGATGGCCTTGGTGATCAATCCGTAACCCAGCGTGTTCCTAGCCCTTAGCTTGACACATGGCTGACATCTCTCTGGGGTCTGCTTTCTTTTTGAGTTATGTTAATTTTGTTATGTGTATGGGTGCTTTGATTACATGTATGTCTGTGCACCACGTGTATGCCTGGTACCAGCAGAGACCAGAGGAATGTGTCAGACCCCCCAAAACTGGAGTTGTGGATGGTTGTGAGCCACCATGCGGATGCTGGGAATTGAGCCCGGGACCTCCTGAATGGCAGCCAGTGCTCTTAACCACTGAGCCGTCTCTCCAGCCCCTAGGATCCAGTTTTGACATCTGCACTGTGGAGAGGTAGACTTGGCCTCCGTGGTGCAACCCAGCTTTAGCAAACTTAAGACAAACTTCACCCTGAAGTCATGGGCCCTGTTTGTTCAAAGTCTGCCCAATCAGCCTCCTTTTGAGCTTTAGGCTGCCTGTTGAACGGTAAGACCAGCTGAGGTACAGCATGAACCCCAAGACTCTTGTGGCAGTGTGGACCAGCAGAAAGCTCCTATGAGTCCAAATGTAAAGACCCCCACACATGCAGCCTTAGATATGGGCTGTGTAGATGCCTAACTCATCCCTTATACTGCCTGCCTCTGCTCTATCCTGCAGCAGCTGCTCTGCCCTGGCAGATTCCCTGACCATAGCCAGACAGTTACATGCTCCTTCTCCACTTGTCACCTCCCACAGGGGTGTGTGCAGATGTGTGTCTGATGGGATATGCAGAACTGTGACTCATACGTAGTTCCGGGTGCCAGCGGTTTCTCTGGCTGGCCACGGGATCCGAGAGCTGGAGTGACCCGTGTCTGTGTTTGCAGGTGAAGGAAGATTGGAAGTATGTGGCCATGGTCATTGACCGAATCTTCCTCTGGATGTTCATCATCGTCTGCCTGCTGGGCACTGTAGGCCTCTTCCTGCCTCCCTGGCTGGCTGGTATGATCTAGGGACACGGCGGTGGAAAGGCGTGCTTGGCCCAGCTCCCTGGTCTCTGCAGGGCCATGCTACTTGCCAGTTACCCCCATCTTCCAAACCTGCCATGGAGCGCCTAGGAGAGAGAGAGATGCTGCTTCTTGGGAGCTAGAAGCTGGCATTGGCTCTAGACCTGCCATGGGCCTGGCTGGAGCTAGCCAACGAGGACTGGTACAGGGCAGAGTTACGGACTGAGCCCCCTGTTAAAATTTCTCCAGAGCAGGTGACAGTCGCCCCCTGGCCTGCAGACAGCACACGGATGACCCAGTGTTGGTCATCAGGACCCAGGAAACTCCCACTGTGCCTCTGCCGGCCACACCCTCTCCCTACCCCATGAAGTGCTTTCCTTAATGCTCCAGACTGGGCTGCTGTCCGACCCACAGGTATGAGGGCTGAGCACAGGCAGGTTCTGTTTTGTTTAGATTGGGGTGGATTGGTGAGAGCCAGGGCACTGTGGTATGTGGATGCCCCCCCACACACACACTCACAAGAGAAGAATGCAGGCCCTCGTAGCAAAACTGAAGCCCCATGGGAGCCCTGCATCCACCTCAGGGCCACAAGTGAGTACTTCCCAGGGACCAGCAACCCCAGGAGGGGAAGAGCACCGGGAGTGTCAGGATTGGGGCGGATGGGGGTGTCAGATCACGTCCAGGTCCTGGGCTGTAGATCCCCTCACGGATCTTTCTTAGTACCCCTGTATGTTTCTGTCTCTATGGGACTAAAAGACTGAAGGTAGGGCTTCCCATCCTAGTCCTGTGGTGAGGCCACACACAGTTCCATTGAGCGATGTGTACAAGAGACCTGGGGCTCTCTGGGTCAGCAGGAGTGATGGGAATCCCCTTTGATGCCATGGAATAGGGTGGGCTGCCCGGAGAGCTCTAAGCAAACCAGGCTCTTTGACTCCTTGTCTTGAGGGCCATAGACCAAGGGTTATGGGAGCCTCACCCAGTCTGCCTTGTACTTAGACTGTAGGGAAGCCCTGAGGGGCCCCTCTTCGTCTTCCCAAGATAGCACCAGGCAACCTGGGAATCCCCAGTGATGGCGTAGAGAAGCACCAGCTGTGCCCGCCTCTGTGAGATTCCATTGGGTGACAGGCAGAATGTGGAAGACACCCAAGAAATCATCCTGTGCCGTGGTCACCTCTCCGCTGCCCCCACCAGCCAGGTGGGTTTGGCAGAGCTCTGCCCGGCACCCTCAGCCAGCTTGAGCGAGGCCCTGAAAGTGTGGTCCCTGCTTGGTTAGGTCTAGTGACTGAGGAATGAAGAACTTAATGAAGTCTGAACGAACACACCAAGCTCCCAGTAGATTCAGCTGCCACCTCCATGGTACAACTTGCCCATCTCCCCTTCTCAGCTGAATGACGTCAGGATGGAGGTTTGCCAAAGGGACAGCGTTGTGTTTACCTGTGTATTTGCAGGCAAACCAGGGTGCTGCTGGGAAAGGAATCCTGAGTTGGATGCCCCAGGACATTCTATGTGTGTATAGAAGGGCATGCAAGGGCCTGGGTTCTGAACCATGAAATTTGTAGGCCTTCTCTAGAGTCCTAAAGGCATGAAGGACCCCATCTGCACTCACTCTGCTGACTGACTGGGTCGCTAGTTCCCATGCTGGAGCCCTTGGGGATGTTGCATGATAACCCTGGTGGGGAAATTTATTCCAGAATCTGGGGGCCAAGGGGAACACATGCCTCAGTGAGGAAGGCAGCAGATATGATGTGAGTTCTACCGTCGGATGTGAGTTCTACCGTCATATGTTGCATACACGGCTCCAACCACAAGATTTGCAGGCAACAGTGGAGGTCAGGGCAAGACCATAGTGGCTGCTGTGCTGTTCTCTTCTGGGTCAGAAAAAGCGACTGGCTGGATGCTCTGACGGGCCATCTCTACCCACACCCAGAAGCCAGACAAGGAAAATAAAACGCCGTGTTGACCCCAAGCCCACTCAGCTGTCCTTTTGTCTGCTTGCTTCCAGTGTTGCTCTGTGGTCAAGATAAAGTTCAGTTAGGGCTGAATGCTTGATCTGAGGCCTCTGGGCTAGCGAGCTTTAAAGATCAGATGCAGCCCCAGTCCCCCTGGTATGTGGGCTTTCTCTCCCCAAAGCTCCAATGAACAGCATTGAATGTGAGTCCTGGAGAACAGTTGTGTTCCGGACCCCATACCCAGTGATGTCTGGCTTCTTTCGATTGTGTGGCCAAGGCTCATCTCCAGAGCTGTGTGCTCCAGACTCCTGGCTGTTATGTGCTTGTCGGTTCTGAGTTGCTGTTGCTGTCTGAATAAACGGAGTTGTGGCGTCTCCCCGTCATTGTGCAGCCCCGCCCTCACTTCCAGGTGTCAGTCAAGCTGCAGTTGAGTTCCCATGTTCGTCTATGAGGGCATGTGTCGCCGTTTGTTTTTTGTGTTAACTGTTTTTCTTTGCTCTCTGTATGCAGAGAACACGGCCCAGGGCACAAGGGAAAGGGTGGGATTGTCAGGCACTGGGATTTGTGCTGGGATTTAGATGATTCAAAAAACACTATCCATTTGGAAGTGATGTTTACTCTCGCTATTTGCAGGTAGGAGTTTTCATTACTTTAATCCCTGCCTGACATTTCTTGCTATTTGCTAGTCTCTTGGGTGACGCACAGATAGAATGCACTATCAGCATGCCTGCATGCACTTTCTTTCTGACTGCAATTGCTTATGTCACCAGTACCCAGAAGTTAACGCTCTCCATTGAGTGTATCCACTTCTGCATCTAGCTTGTGGGGGTTCCACCCTGTGGGCATGCTCCTGTGCCTACCTTCCTCTCCTTAGCCTGCTTAGGCTTCATCTACTTACCATGAACAGCCAGTTTTCATGTGCTCACTGTGGGGCTGCTATACCATTTATTCATCCATTTTCCTTGCAGTGAACATTTGGGTTGTGTAAGAAGCACTGCTCTGGGGGGTTATGGTCTGCATAGAGGCAGGTGGATGAGGAGTTCAAGGTCACCCTCAACTGCATTTTGAGTTTGAAATCAGTCTGGGCTGTGTGAGACTCTGTCTTGAATAAACCAGCACTACCAACAACAACAACAACAACAACAACAAAAAAAAAAAACATATCTAGGGCTGGGGAGGCTGCTCAGTGAATGAAGTTAGGGTTCGCCGTGTAACCATGAAGACCTGTGTTCAGATCTCCAGCACCCATGTAAAAGCTGAAACTGGGGATGGCTGCCCCTAAACCCTTCAAACATTGCCTACATTCCCCTCAGGCAGGCAGGTCCCCAGGGTTTTCTGGCTGGTCAATCTAGCCCAAACACGGGCAAACTCTAGTTTCAGTGAGTAACCATATCTCAAAAAATAAGGCGGAGAGAATAGACATCAGTGTCCTGCCCCCACAAGTAACAGGTGCATGCCTACACACACACACACACACACACACACACACACACACACACACAAATTATAATAATTAAAAAATATATCACATGTTACTATTGGGGAAATACACAAGGCTAAAGAAGACTTGAACTCCCTTGTTGCCAGCTGGGCCTAGCTAGCATTTCTAGCACCTTCTCTAAAGCAATAGAGAGCATGCTTACTCTTTTCAAATGTACATGGGACTCTGGCCAAGCCAGACCATGTGCTCTTGTCACACTGAAAACAAGTGTGACAAAACTCAGGCCTGGTTAGCAGTATACTCCCTGACAAGCAAGGAATCAACGAGGGCACACGTCTTACATTTCAGTGGATTTTGGAGAGTGCCTCTTTCCATCAGTGACACATGGTTACAGCAGTCTCTGCCATGCTGGGAGATTGTTGTTTAATATGTTCTATCCCCTCCACGGACGAAAGCCTGACCTAATCAACCACTTTGGACACTTGCTCTGTTGGTTCATATTCTAGAAGCTGCTGCTTGTCTTACAGCAAACACGTGTGCTTCAAAAGGTTTCCATGTTGATCGGAGACCCCCCAACACCTCTGCCTTCTGACGGCACGACACCCCACTGTCCTTGGCACCAGCCCATGAGGATAATCTAGAATGACCTTAGTTTAGACTGCTGCTGAGTGACTGCCCAAGGCAGAGGGAGGTTGCTGTCCAGATGTTCACAATGTCCCCGATCCTTTGCAGAGGTCTCCTCCATGTGTCTGCGGGACTCACTCCTAAGAAAAGCTTCTCCCCGTGAGTGTCAAAGCGGATTTGTGTGTTGTACCTGCAAGTGTTAGTGTTGTGGTCCTTGGAACATCCTTTGTCCTAATCCTCCATAGGGACGTTGGCATTTTCCCCCTTGGGCTGCAGGTTCTCCCCACTCTTGAGGAGTGTCCCCACTGTCTTTGTAACATGTTGTATGACACTAAGGACACATTTCACAACCCCACTCATCAGCTCTCGTGGCCCTGTCATCAGTCTGAGATCTTAGACCTTACTCTGATGCTCATATCCTCAAAGTCTCGTCACCTCCAAACCCAGTGCCCCATTTACTATGATTCTTCCCTCCGGACCACATCATGAGGATGCTGTCATACTATTTTCCTACATCTCTCCCACCTCGAGCTCCAGGACATCTCTGTCCTCTGATCCTACAGCTTGCTGGTGGCTTCACAGCATTCTCGTCTCCCTTATGTCTCCCGCTGACTAGGCTTCTCAGTTTCTTTTCCACACTCAATCCTTCCAGTTGGACTTCCTTCATTCATTCCTGTTATTTTGGGCTTCGTGTTATTATTGTCTTTCCTTTCCTCTGTGGTACATCGTGCGTTTTAAAAATTAATAGACCAGAGAAAACACAAATTACTCTTTATCTGATACACATTGTTCATTTGTCTCAGTGTCTTTACCCTCAGCTGTTTCCTTTTCCTTGTTTTCATGCCATAAACCTGCATAACAATGCTGTTCATGATTGGAGTGTGAGTATACATGTATGCACAAGTGCGTGTGTGCTTTAGAATGTATGTGTGTGTGCATGCAGGTCCAGGAGGAAACTACTGTCTTATAACAGCTTCCTGAGGACCATTGCTGCATGCATGTGTAAACACATGCATACGTGCAGTGGTTCATGTACACACAGAGACATGCATGCACGTATAGATACATACGCAACCACAGGCACAGGGAAACATGTATGCACACAACATTGCATAGAGTCACATGTGCGTACACAGATGTACAAGCACACACAGATACACATACACACACAGACACACACAGAGACTGATATGTATGTATGCATTAATATACACAGGTACATATGTGTCCACATATGCACACACATGTTCCCACACACAGTGAGTTGTGGCAGACTATTCCTTTGGTCAGTGTCAAACATCTCTTGTTCCTTGTGAAGAATTTTACCCTTCTCCCAGTGATGTGGGTTTTCTCTTTGTTTCTGGACTTTCCTTGCCTAGCTACACAGATGGGAGCAGTGGGCCAATTACTTAATGTTGAAAAAGGAAATAGAAGTCTCAGACTCAGCTGGGCCAGGATTGGGAATGCGGGTGTCGAGAATCCATGCCATTCCAGCCCCTTGTCTGGCGTGGTGGGATAAGACAGAAGGCTTACGCGATGATCTCTCCGAGGGTGGTGAGAGAGGCCCTGAAGACAAGAGGCCATAGATACCAGGTCTTAAAGTGACATCACCACGTGGGGAGCCAAGCACAGAGGCTGGGGGAAGTGAAGATAAGCTGGACTTCTTGGGCTGGGGACAGGGCAGATGGGTTTGCTCATGCCCAGAAGCAAAGACGACCAAGAGAGAGAGCAGGGCTGAAGTACGGGCACCATTCTGAGGGAAAGACATAGTCAGGAATAGAACCCTAGGAAGAACCGAGCAGATATGACACGCAAAGGCCCAGGGGCAGCCATGGTAGGCAGCCTGCTGTGCTACAATTGGCAGGGGGTCTGGCTTTTACCCCTGAAATGACAAGGAAGCCTGAGAAATGGCAGTCGTGAGCAGGTTTGCGTCCTGATGGGGTGAAGACGAGCAGTGGGTGGGTACGTGGTCATCTGCTTCCTTGGGTGCAGAATGAGAAGGAGTCAACACAGGGTCCAACCTGAGCCTTGAGGAGGCCCAACGGAAGCAGTGTGGGCCTTGAGGAGGCCCAGGGATCCTGGGGAGTTTTAAGTGAGCAGTAACGTGAGTGGTGGGAGGCAGCTCCCAGCCAGCAGTGACCAGACACTTCACATAGGCTGGTGAGCAAGCAGAGGTTTATCTCAATTTGGACGGGTACAAAGAAGGGACTTGAGAGGCACCATCCTTCTCCCTTCCAACTCCCGCTGCCTCAGGGTCTTCCTCTGGTTTCCCTCTCCAGCCCTCCAGGACACCGTTGTTCTTAGTGTTGAGACAAAAAAAAAAAAAAAAAAAATATGGATGATGGTGTTGGAGCAGTGCAGGGTGATTTGAACTGGCAGAACGGGGGTCCTGGCAAGAGAGGAGGGCAGACACAGCTGGACAGAAGCCTAGGAGACCATGGCCCAGCCTCCTGGTGCAGGGCGCAGGCTTCCCCAGAGTGACAGAAATTGAGGTCTCCTCACACTCATTTTCGCTGTGGCATGGAAACAGAGGAGAAACTTGAGTCTGGTCTACTGAGTAAGGGCAAGGCTCCCCACTCCTGCCACCACCACCCTCCGTCACACACGCACCTCAGCACCCCTGAGCCCTCGTCTGCTCCCAGACGCCTCCATATCCATCATCTACCTGAAGACGATGCTGTTGCACCCATCTGAATCCACGTGAGCCTTATCTGTGCTCACGTGTGCACAGAACTCACCTGTGTTTATCCATGCTAACACCACCTGTGTTCACTCTACCCCCCCACACACACACACGTACACTAGAAACTCCTCCTCAGTCAGGTCTGCACATGGGAAGCTTGCTCGGGACATCCAGAGAGAGAGAGGAGGCCATCTGGCGCTGTGCCCTGCCCCCCTGATCTCAACTGTATACCCACACCCCGAACCCCCAGAGTAGTCTGTCTCGCCTGGGCAGGTGTCCACTGGGGTGCCCTTCTGAGGTTCAGATTATATAATCCTTCCCTTGCTCCCCCTGTGGGGTCCCAAAGGCCCATCTGCACCCACACTCCTGCAGCTCAAACCTCTGCTCTACCCCGTGGCTCCTCCACACTTGCTGGCCCAACGAGGGTCACAAGTGCCAGCTCCGTCCCACTCTCGTGGCCGGCGGTGCCTCTTAGACGGAGGCAGCACCGTCGCCCACCCTCTCACTGTGCAGCCCAAGCACAAATCCCCAGCGCCAACTGTCCGTCCTTCTTGCTCCACGGCTGGGCTGGTGTGATGACAGAGATTCACCTGTTCACTCCAGGGGTTCTGGGGTCTGGCCCTCCTGCAGTCCAGGGCTCCCTATGTGGCTGATAGCTGCAGGCTCACCTGAGGGGAAAGGGGGCATTGCAGGACCAGGGAATGGAGCAGCTTCAGCTTCTCTGCCCTGTCTGTCCAGATGGAGGCTGAGTCCTCTCAGGATAAGCATGAGGCCCAGCCCTTGGCCAAAGGCTGCGCACTCATGACAACAACACGTCCGGTCTTTGAGCCCCAAGCAAGCGCCTTAGTGTGGGTCCACACTTTACTTCTAAATAAGGTGGGGTCACCTGTGGACACCCCAGGCTATTCCTGGTTCATCTTTGAGGTAAAGGGACTGACAAGGAGGAAACACATATGCATGTGCACACACACACACACACACACACACACACACACACACACACACACACACGCATGCACGCACACATACACGGAACCAGCTACTGTCTACTTCTAGAATCCCAAGAGCAGGAAGCCTGGTACCTTGGTCCTCAGGATGGTGGACACGTCCTCCGTCTCCAGGAAGTAGAGCCTCATTATGTGAGCCAGGTCTGCCTGGCTTTGCTGTCTCCACCATGAAGGGCATCGGGGGCCGGGCATTCTCGTGGAGGAAGGAGTTTAGCTTCAGCACATGTGCTGAAGAAGAAGACATCAGCTGGGGCCCAGCCTTGCCAGTAAGGATGAGGCAGGGCAAGGTGCGCTTCACTCACTCTGTATGGCTGACTCGCAGGCCTGGCTCACCAGCTGGAAGATGGTGGCAAGGGACTGTGGCTCTCCCTGGAAGGAGGACATGGCTTTAGGACCCATGGCAGGTGCCACTAGGGAGCCCCAACCTCCGATTATGGCCACCACCCACCTTCTCTCCTCGTTCACCTTTGGATCCTGGGAGACCCTGTAGCAGGGGGTAAAGGAAAAGAGCTGTTGGCATAGGGACAAGGAGTTGCAGGCATGGCAGCGTGTGGCAGGCTTGACTCAGCATAAGCTGATGTGTGCCAAGGCCACAGCCCAACTACCAAGGTCCAGGGACGCATACCCTCAGCTCCAGCCCAGAGTGAGCAAGTGAAGCTGGACATCCTGGACATCCACAGCAGGAACAGCCCCGGGGGAGCTGGCAGATCTGCAAAGAACCTATCCCCAGCTGTACGTTTTGTGCTGGGGAGTACAGGTACAGGTCCCCACCAGCCGAAACACTGCCCGGAGAACAGACCCTCCCTTGGCCCAGAGGCCGGCCTGAGCCAAGAACTCCTGCTCAGCCTCCTTCCAATTCTGTGCCCCCATGGAAGCCACGAGAAGCTCAGAACAGGCAGATAGATCTTCAGTCAGGGAGCCCCCAACTCTGTGCTTGTACCGTCTCTGTCACTTGGCTGCCTTACTGGAAGGTAGGAGGTACTTACCGTGGGCCCCACAGCCCCTGGGGGCCCTCGCTCCCCATTGCTGCCTCTGGCCCCTGCCAAACCCTGGAACCCCTGAAAAAAAAAAATGCAGCTATCAGAGTTTGAGCCCCAGGGAGACTATTCCCTTTCCCAGACGTGGCTTGATAGCAGGGTCCCATTGTCCCACAAGGTTAACCCTGGCTGCTCTCAGGCCTTGCCCTCCTCCCCAGAACACTAGTCTTGTTCCCAAACTGGTGTCTATAACAGACCATTAATCTTCATCCAGCACCCAGGGCAGACCCCCCCAGCCCCTCCTCCAGCACCCAGGACAAACCCTACCTCACTCCACCCACCCCTCCCTCACTCAGCATCCAGGGTAGACCACCCACCCCTCACCCAGTTGTCCGTTAGTGCCTATTCTGTACTGAGATGGTCCCTGATAGGCTCTGGGGGCTCTGGCAGAAACACAGTGGCTTCCCCCAACCCCAGAGAGTATCCTGCTAATTCTCGGCTGCTGGCCCGAGCTACCTCTCAAAGGCTCATTGGGTACAGAGTTCGGGGTGAAGACCCCCCCTGGGGAAAGAAAGTCTTCTCAAGGTGAGGAGGCTCCAGCTTCCTGCAGGGTCCCAGCTGCCGGGAAGTCTGACAGTGGGAACGGCATCACTGTCCCCATAGCCAGTCTAGACATCTAGCCCCTTCCCGGCCCAATGAGAGGGCTAGCACCCCTGCCCTGTACAGGAGGGCGTAGGTATGGTCGGGCCTGTGCAGAGCTTATTTCCACAGGAACCTGCTCCAGGGGCAAGGGCCTTTTCTGGGGTACAGTTCAGGTGCTCCCAGAACCAGACACCCGGATGCCAGCAGAGCCCAGAATCAGACACCCGGATGCCAGCAGAGCCCAGAATCAGACACCCGGATGCCAGCAGAGCCCAGAATCAGACACCCGGATGCCAGCAGAGCCCAGAATCAGACACCCGGATGCCAGCAGAGCCCAGAATCAGACACCCGGATGTCAGCAGACACCCAGAATCAGACACCCGGCTGCCAGCAGACACCCAGAATCAGACACCCGGATGCCAGCAGACACCCAGAATCAGACACCCGAATGCCAGCAGAGCCCAGAATCAGACACCCGGATGCCAGAAGACCCCAGAAGGCCGCAGCAGGAACAAGTCCTCCTCCAAAGTGGTCTGGACAGGGGCGGGTGGTGTCCAGTGCCTTTCTTCCAGACTAGCGGTCCAGCTCCAGGGAGCCTTGGGGATTCTGGGCAGAGCCTACCCTGGGGCCAGGTGGTCCGGGTAGGCCAGCAGGTCCCTCCAGTCCCCTCATTCCCTGGTGGGCAGAAGAGGGGAAACTGAGATGGAGGCTCATACCAATCTTTGCCCTTTACAGTGCCCGCCCAGCAGCCCCTGACAATAGCTTCTGTCTGGCCTTTCTCTCCTACCAACTTGATGCCCTCTGGGTCCAGGCCAGTACTGTCCCAGGAAGGTGACCCACCCTAAGAAGGTGGGATGATTACAGGGGCTGCCGCCTTCCATCCCACCCCGGGTGACGCCATTTACCCTTCGTGTGGGCTGGCATAGCTTTCTTTCTAGCCAGGCCTTAAGGAGTAAGGGGAATGAAGCCTCGGGTGGAGGGGAGGGCCTCTCTACTTCCCCCTTCCCTCAGCCTCTGTCTCCAAGGCTGCCCACTCTCTCTCACTCATCACCTCCCAGGCCTGCAGCCAGTACCTTTGGTCCCTGTAGGCCAGCTTTCCCAGGGATGCCTTGCTGGCCAGAGAGGCCCTGGAAGGGGACAGAGAGTTCACCAGGCAGGGGCCAACACCATATGCAGAGGAGGGTCCTACCCATACCCTTTCCCCGCCATCACCCTGACCCTGACCATACCTGCAAGCCTGGGGCTCCATGGTCTCCCTTCTCTCCTTTGATTCCTGGGGGACCCTGGAGGGGAAGATGGGCTGAGAGGCAGGGAAGACAGACAAGGCAGAAGATGGGTTCGGGGGAGCACCTACCATGGGTCCCTGGACTGTGCGGCCCTGGGTCCCTGGTGACCCCTGCTGACCTCCAGGCCCTTTGGGTCCTGTCTGTCCAGGTGGTCCTGGTTCTCCCTGGAGGCACGAGAAACATTGGGAGAACTGAGACAGCTTTGCCCCCTGTCCCTTCCTGTTCTCTACCTGCCCTCAGCACTGTCCACCACCCTGTGTTTCATACTAGGCCACTGATGGGAGATGTCATTCTGTAAATATGGCCAATAGGAAAGCAAGATAGGTGGGACTAGGAGACAAGGAGGATTTGGGAAGAGGTAGGAGGAGACTCAACATGTAGGACCAAGAGAGTAGAACTCCAGATCCTCTCTCTGGTAAGGTAAGACCACGTGGAAATACTTCAATTGATAGAAATTGGTTAATATTTAAGACAGAGCTAGCCAATAAGAAATGCTAGTAACAGGCCAATGCTTTATATCTAATATAGTGTTTCTGTGTGTTATTTGGGGCTGGCATGGCAGTGGGACCAGGCTGATGGGAAAACATGCTCATAACAGGCCATAAGCACCTTCACTGGAGAACAAAGGTTCCCTTGTGCCTACCCTGAGCGGGCGCTGCTGGGACCCTGTCTGCAGGGTGCAATCAGCCCTGGGCACCTACCCAGAGCCACAAACAAGGCAAATGAATCAGAGTTTGAAGCTAGCATCTCTGCCCCACCCCCGTTCCTCTATTCTGCTCTGGTTGGAGAGGAAACGTGCACATCAATCACCAAGAGGGGAGAAGGAACTTAGTAGGCTGCTACATGGGGACAAAGGGGTATCTCCTTAAGCTCTGACACCCAAAGGCCAAACTCAGTTCTCGATAGATATCCAAGCTCTAAGGGACAGGTGCCACCAGAGATATTTAAACTGAGATTAGGGGGAACACTTCTTTTTCTTTTTTTTTTTTTTCTTAATTAAGCAGATCAGTGTTCCAAACATGACACAGCAAACTGCTCGGTCTTATTAATGTGCAACTATAAATAAAACACCAGCATGGAGATCGCTGCCACATACTAAACAGTGATGAGGACCACAACCACGCTGGCTCCTTAGTGATGCCAGGGTACTCAGCATGTGGGGAAACAGGAACATTAACAATGAGTAGCTTCAAGAAATAAACTGCTTGATCACACCCATAACCACTGAACAAATGGTACATTTCATTTAATGTCTGTTTGGTCTGCTTTTTCACATTTCAAATAAATTAAGGTTAAAGGAATCTTGTTGTCACATGGAAGCGAATATCTGTCTCCGTGTCTGGATCATCGCTGCATTTAATGAATTTCTACTTAGCCAAGACATCTGTACTACCACATGACACCTTCTGACAGAGTTCTGAACTACTCGCCAACACCACCAGGCAAGAAAAAGAAACCAGAGTTACAAACATTGGGCAGGAGAAGTAAAAGTAGCTACGCAGGCAACTTCATTTGAATCTGAAAAACACGGATATAAAATACATCACAAAAAAAAAAAAAAAGACAAATAAGAAACCTGGATACAAAAATAACCCTCAGGGAAAGAGCCTGTACGTAAACCACAGGAAAAGCTGTAATGAGAACTAGGACCACCACTTTCACTAGCAGCAAAAAGATCGTTATTTAGGCATGAACCTGTACCCTTCAACACACAGGAAGCCATGCTCCTGGAAGCAAACTCTAAAAGCATCATTTCTTCCTAAGTACAGCTATAACCTGAACTTGGTTCCAGTGGAAACACCAACTACATTTCCCAGTCTAAGGACAAGTGAGTTCTACAGACCACAGTGAATAAGCAAAGAGAACCAGCAGTGTTCTGAAGAGGACCAGACTGGGCCGGCAAGATGGCTCAGTGCGTAAAGGCACGCACTGCACAAGCCTGGAGACATCAGTTCAATGAGGAACTCACGCGAAGGTGGACGGAGAGAACACACTCCCCAAAGTTGTCCTCTGACCTGCACAAAGCATGCACACAACCTGCTGAGGGTTGACTCTGCCCGTGTTGAAGCTGTGGTATGGAAACCAACTGTCATTCACGACACTTGGACCCGTCTGGTGGACGGGAATGGTTTGGCCAGGCCGTGGCCTGGTAGACAAACCAGAGAGGAGGGTGAAGTGTGCTTTGGAGGTAGGACTAGGTGAAGATGCTACTGTCGGGGATGAATCCTCAGGGAACAGGTGTAGTGAGATATCCACCCCGCCCACACCTGTAGCGCTGACCACCAAATGGGCGTGGTCAGCAGTGCAGACGTGAGGAAGGATAGGACTAGGTCTGGGGTCCCGACCCCAGCTTGCTTTCCCAGGGATGCCTTGCTGGCCAGAGAGGCCCTGGAAGGGGACAGAGAGTTCTGGTCAGGTCATGGAGAGCAGCCTGGGTGTGAAGCCAGAACTTGCTGGTCATCAGTTTCTTGTGTATTTCTTCTCCCCGAATAAAATTATAATAATCTATATTAAACTTAGTCCCAAGTATCTTCATCCGTGCATCCACAGACAGGGGCTAGAGGCTGTCTTTTCGAGGATTGGACATGGCTCCTCCTGTCTTACACCAAGCAAGCTGCAGATAAGCAGGTCTAAAATGCCCAGCAGTTCCAGAGAAATCAGAAAATGTCCACTTTCTTCTCGCAGACTGGGGGGGGGGGGCTTTTACATTTTATCTGTATTTAACATACATTTATTTAGTGTTTGTGTGCATGTGTGGCTGTCAGAGGACAATTTGTGTCCGTTCTGTCCTTTCGTCATGTGGGTCCCAAGAATCAAATGCATGTAGGCTTGGTGGCAAACACCTTCACGTGCAAAGCTATCTTGCCCGCTTTGGAAAAACCTTTAAATTAGCCTACGAAATTCAAACTCTAGAAGAGACAGAGCAAGGGATGTAGACTGTACTGTACTGTACAGAAACGAGTCACAAACAAGGCCAAAGGGCACATTACAAGACGGCAAAGGAGCCACAAGTTACTCAGCAGCTCCACTGACTCCAAACAGTGTAAAACACCCCACAAAAAAAGCAAGTAACAAACGGGACAGGGGAGAGTTGGAAGACATACTTGTAATAAGATCCTGGCAGTTTTCGAAAGGCACCTCAGCTAGCAAAGCAAGTTCTGGGCTAGTCCGGGCTCCATAGTGAGACCCTCTCACAAACAAACATTTTTACCCACCAGGCTGCCTAATATCAGCTAGTTATGCAGGGGTAGCCTGGAGAGCAGGTGGCTCACCGTGGGGGAGCAGGTCCAAAGAGGACAGCTGACAATAAACGGACACAGGCATCCATCCCTGAGGATGCCCAGACTCCTGCAGAGTGTGCCCTTACACCCATTCCACACAAAAGGATGGCTAATATTTGCACATGTCCACAGTACAACGACCGCAGCCAGCTCTGAGTTCACACAATCCTTCCCAAGAGGCACGGTGCCGGGGTCCGTGCACGGCAGGGTCTGGGGAGCAGTTTTACAGACACTCTGGAGGGCTGAGAGAGGTGAGGGTGTCAATGCCGAGGAGGAGCGTATTCCAACAGCGGCCACTCCCTGCATGTCTTGTACGCTGTACATGTGGCATTGTGGCTTACCAGTCTAGAATCACGCAAGAATGGCACTTTGCAGGCCACTGTGGGGGTGGTGCTGCTAGCCACTGAAATACACTGCCTTCCACTTCACGCTCCTCAGCCCAAGACCCTCATCCCCACACACCCATTAGACCTTATAGAGCCACACCCTGCCCTGTGTAACGAGACCATTTCTCCCACTCCTAGCCAGAGGGGGGGGGGAAATCATCCTGCAGTAGTAGACTGTCATACCAGCTGTTTTATCTGTCAGGATACAGCAAAAACTGTCATTTCCACAGTCAGACTATGTTTGCTAAGACTAGCAGGATCTCTGATAAGGGTAAGAACAGAGCACACACAAACAGCTTTCCCAGAGACAGCCTGATTTTGTCTGTACAACATGCATGCTGCCTGAACCTGGGGTTATTTATCTCTGCTGCTTTAATAGTAAGCAGTGTTATGAACCCAGATTCATACGGAGGACAAAATGCTGTCTACATTTGTCCCCAAGTAAGCCTTAATAAACTCATTTTACTCATCAAGATCACCTTCAGTGAGTCATTCTTTGGGCTATCAGCGCTACCTCAGTATGAATTTCATCTCCCAAAAATTGACTTATATCCTGCAGTACTCTGACATACCCACACACCTCTGCAGAGTCAGACCCTCTCTCCAACACACCCATAAACCCTGTAGACTGAAGCCACTTTGGAACTCGGTCTCCTGTGTGCTGTGGGTGGAGGGGTTAGCAAGTGTCTATGGAGGGGAATTGAAAAGAGAGTCAAAGAGCTAGGACCTACCCAATCCTCAGTTTCCCCACCTGCGCCGTGTGGGTGATCCTGCCTATGAGAGTAGGTGAAGAGTAGATATCCACTAAATACTGGGCGCAGGACCAGTTGCCCAGCAGGTGATGGGGAGCCCAGAACAATCCCTGCTTTTCTATAGTGGGGAGCCCTTCCACCAGGTACGGAATGCCGTGCAACTTTCTCGCTGTGCTCCCACATAGGTCAGATCAGGTACACTGCTCCTGCACCTCACAAGACCTACCTTGGGCCCCGGGTGTCCCTGCTGTCCTGGAGTGCCATTCCTTCCAGGAAGGCCCTGTGAGATACAGACAGGACTCAGGACCAGCTCCATCATAATCCTGAGTCCCACTCAGCTTCCTCCAGTCTGTGTTGCTGGGAGAGAAAGCAACCTCCAAGATCAACGGTGTCCTTACTGCCCTCCTCCTCACTGGTGGGCACCCTCTGGATTAAGGCAGATCTGAGGTCACACCCTGGGTCCACACCTATGGACCAGCAGGTGGAAGGTAAGTGCTCGTGACAGGTGTCCTGCAACCACTGACTCTGGAAGTTATCTATCGCCAAGTGGTCCAGAAGCCATGGGCTTGCAGAGAAAGGGCCAGAAGAGGTACGGAGATCCTCTGAAGATAGAGGATAGAGAGTTTATGGTGCAGGCTAACTCTTTCAAATACCCAGGGCAGAGCTGCCTGTAACACTATGATGGCTCACAGGTTGCCACGTCATAGCACAACAACCACCACCAGCACAGTCAACCAGTGGGACCTGGACTCATTATGTCAGGAACATCAGAAAAACTCTTGATCTCCTGGCGGAGATCTTCCCACAGACAGTGGACATACGTAAGAGAGAAAAGCTTAACCAGTGTACAGAGGGGCTGACCAGACTAGGCTGCTGAGCCTGATGGCCACAGCAGAAGCCTAAGGAAGCCTGCCTTCCGTGTAACATGGCTTGGGAGAGCTGCTGGTGGGTTTGCTTCCCTGAAAGATGGTGTGAGGGGCATTATGTCAACCACTCTATTTCCACCAACGGCAGCAGAAGTCCCTGGTCACCTCCCAGGAAGAAGGTACTCGACTCACCGGAGGGCCTTGGGGCCCTGGTGGCCCAGGGGTCTCAGATGAGCAGACACAGGAGGAGGAAGGGAAGGCTGGGCAGGTCTCTCCATCCCTCTGGAAGAAAAGAAATCATTTGTCCAATGGACCCCTCGCCTCTGGATATCATCAGTTCTTAAGACTCAGCACGGCCAAATGACACCCAACTTTAGAAGCCTCTGGTCATCACCAGAAGCAGGTCAGGTCAGAGTAAAGGCAGCTAAGTCCTGTGCATGCAGCAGGCTCCATGTGTCCCCCTCCTGGATACACACATGGGCCCTGAACCCCCTTTTCCCTGTTCTCCTCCCAGGCTCTTAGCATGGCCAAGTTCAGTGTGGGTTCTCAAGGGACTAGTGAGGATAGCTGCTAAGTCCCCAGCGCCTGGGATGGCCCTGCAGCCTCCCTGCACGAGCGTCTCCCTGGGAGACAGTGTCCCCTCAGAGCTGGCCAGGGACTTCTAACTGACACATGGCTGTTAATGGTGAAAACGGAAGGCCCCACACATGTCCCAGTCCATGGCAGCTGCTATAACTGTAGATGAGGCTTCTTGGCCTTCCCACAAATGCCTGTGGGACTTTCCGATTCAGGCCCCTGGCCACCTCGTCCAGATAGTGAGCTTTCATCTCTGCCAGCATGGGTGTAGACAGGCTGTCTACCCAGAGTCTGTGACCCTTAGTGGCACTCTCACAGGACCAAGGTACTGTGTCCAGGACCTTGTGGCTACCTACCAATGCAGGGAGTTCGCAGCATCTGTCCTTGTCCGCCCAGGTGTCACTGCACACGATTTGCAACATTTGGAGCTGGAACTGTGAAGAGGGGAAAAGTCAGGCCCCGTAGGCAGAGCCCACCCATCCCATGAGACGAGGCCCTGACTCACTGTGGCTGAGCTGCTCCGTGGTCCCCTGGCCTTGGCTAGCCTCCCTAGTGTGATGAACCCAGCTGTGGGTGGGCTGCCAGCATCCCCAATAGGCCGCTCAGCCACCTTCCGACAGTCCACGTAAAGTCTGACCTTGGAGTGGCCCACAGCCACATGTACCTGCAGAAACCATAGTGTCTCCCATCCCAAACCACGTCAAAACAGATTAAAGGGGCCCCGCACAGAGGGTCTGGGGTCAGATCCCAGCACGTAGATCTAAATTCCACTCTGGGGCCTACTGGGGCCACGGCTTCCCCAGAGAAAGCCACTGAAGGAGCCTCCCAAAGAGAGGAATTTGCTCTCTGACCCAATCAGAACAGAGGAGCACCAGGGTCATAGGTCCTAGATGGACCAATGCTTGACTCTCAAGGGAGACAATCACATGCAGGGAAGGCCAGGCCAGAGGCCCGGGCAGGCAGGGCTCAGGTAGACAGCTCCCAGACCTTGTGGAAGCTTCCGAAGAAAATCTTCTTTGCATCCTGCAGGTCAAAGGTGACCTCCTGCAAGGCTGCCCTGGGATCATGGTTGAAGTAAGTTAAAGACTTCCTGCCAGCTGCCAGGGAGGACAGTGAACAGTTGAGAATGATAAGCTGGAAGAGGGTGGCAGTGACAGAACCAAGGATCTACCCGAACCCAAGTAGGGCCTCCACAATGCAAAGACATGGTGATATCCAGGGTGTCTGCTCTCACTGAGGACGGGCTTCCATGCCTCCTTCCCCGGGGGAAACCCACAGCTTGGCCAAGGGTTGGCACCCTTATGTGCCATGAGGTTAAGAAGATAAGCAGGGGCCCAATCCTTCCCAACTGCCAAGGGTGACCCGATGGGGCCCACAGTCACCATCCAGCAGAACCCCAACAATGGGCTGGGAGTCCTCGGCCATCATCTGCCACAGGGCAAAGGCTTCGCGGGGTGTCTCGGGGAGGAGGCGCACCAGGAAGACGATGGTGTGTTCTGGTGGCAGAGCTCCTGGGTAGATGTCACTGGAGAGATTTCAGGGGACTGGGCTGAGGCCTTCCTGTATCAGTTTCTTCATAATGAACACAGGAGTGTATCAGAGCACCCCCACCCCAAAACTTTTAGTGTTCAACAAAAACTGCAGAAGATCCTAGGCCAACAGACCCTCTGCTCCCCAGAGTCAGGCCAAGGCTACAATGGCCCTTATGTTCAGTGGCACTGTAGGTGAGGGGCCTGACTAGGGAGACTCCAGCAGGAAGGTCCCTAGAGCAGTCCTGGGGTCAAGAGCTGCTCCCACTGAGTATGTGTGCTGAGGTATCAGAGTAGGCGATGGGAGAATGTGTGCCTGTGCTGATCCATGCTATCTAAGGGCAGAATAAGGGGGAAAAAATGGAGTCTGAGCCATGATCCTTTAGTTCTTTCTTCTTAGACACAGGAACTCACTACATAGCCGGGACTGGCATTAGACTCACAATCATCCTGTCTCAGCCTCCTGAGTTCTAGGATGGCGTAGGAGCCACTTGAGCTAGGTGGGCACTCTGAGGAAGTTATGTATCTGTCCCATCCACTTTTGGAGCCCCCGAAGGGCAGAGAGAGAGACAGACAGACAGACAGACAGAATTCCAAGACAAGCTGCTCATCTGAGGAGAGGAACAAGCAAAGGAAATCACTGCTGAGAACGTGGGCAGCTTTAATTCAGGCTTCGTGGTAAGGGTAGAGACAGGGACAGCGGGTAGCAAAGACAAGTATGGAAGGAAGACGCGTGTGAAGGAAATCAAGAGATAGTCATTAAGATGAGGGACAGCCAAATGCGCCAAGCCTGCATGAGGACCGGGGACTCTTGACAGCAAGGTCAAGCACAAAGTGCGTGCGGCAATGGCCATGCCTGCTTCAAAGAACACTCCTCACGGGAAAATGTAAAAATAGATCATGCAGATAGAAAAGCTTTCAACATCACTGTCACTGAGGGAATGTAAAAAAAAATAAAATAAAATAAAGTGAGAAACCAGCTTGCTGTCGAGAACATAAAACCTATTTAGTGTTGGTGGAGCGAGGAGAACCTTGAACAGTGTTGGGACTATAAATTAGCATGTAGTACAGTATGTGGCAAACAGAACGGAGGGGCCTCAAAAACCAATAAGAACCACCAGATGATCTGGCAAGTCCATTCCTGGGTATAAAGGAAATGAGATCAGATGTCCTGATCACTGTAGCCCTATTCACTGCAGCCAAAAAAAAAAAAAAAAAAAAAAAAAAAATGGAATCAGCCAACATGTCCACTAAATTTTTAGTGGGAAACAGAGCCAGGCTCTGAGGACCGAGTGGTGTGTGTACACCTCAGGGTAGGAACAGTGGAGGGTGGTGGGTGGGGAAGCTATTGAGATGTAGTGAAGTCCAGGAAAGGAAAATCATGAAGAACCAGAGTGTGGTTATATAAAGGAGACCATCACCAGCAATGGTCTTACAGTAGCAAAATAATAAAAATCGGAAGAGATCACCGTGTTTACCCTTATCTAACCGTTAACCAACCCACGCATAGAGAAAAAGATGGTGATCCAGTGTGGGTCTCAGCTGAGCGGACAGGAAGGGCATCGCCAACCTCTTCTGCTTGACCAGGAGGCTTCTGCACGCGCCTGCCCCACGCTTCTAGCTGCTCTCGTGGAAGAGCATGAACAAGGACACGATCCCAGCGTGCTGCCTGCAGCTGGGCCCCAGACCGCTGAGAGCCCACGGGCATGCTCTGTCCACTCGTGGCCCCTTTCTTGCTCGGGGGGGGGGCGTGTGGTAGTGGTGTGAAGACGGGGCTTTGCATACCTCTGTGAGGCCTTATTTATGTGTTTGCCACATGCCCAGGGTGTGGGAAGTGAGCCTGCTCAGTCACACTATGTGCGTCCAAGTTCAGGTTAAAGACTTATGCACGCGATAAACAGGAATTGGTGTCTGCCACATACCAGGGGCCTCATGAGCCTTCTCGCTTGAAAAGCACCCACTGCTCACAAACCGTCGGGCTACAAAGCAGATACACAGCCACTCAGAGGAAACAATGCCATGTCTTATATGCAGAATTTTGTGACTGTAAATGGCCCCTGAGCTACACAGGGAAAAGACCCGTGTATGGCTTCGAGTCATGCTGGGCACAGAGCCTAACCGCACACACACGACTTCATTAATCTGTCAGATGAGAACTTCAGGAGTACATGGGGCTGAAGCTAACCAGTCTATGGTCTGTTGACATGGTGCCAGAGGCTAGTCAGTTTGGGGCCGGGGTCACGGCAGAGCCCCAGAGTTATGTGGCAGGCTCCATATTAGCTCCTCCCAGCCCGTTTCCCACAAACTCTTCTTGGCCCCTTGGCCCCTCTCACCTGGCTCGCCGCATCAGTTGCGCCTCCTTGAAGAGTGTGAAGGTGGGGGCCATGCCGAAGGCTGAGGGCTCCATCGCCACGCCTCGAACAGAGGCGTACTCCTTTGCCACAAGACCAAAGGCCACCATCAGGTCAAACCCTGGCGGAACAGGGAATGATGACTGGGGACAGTCAGGAAAGGGGGAGGGACGGGGCGATGATTCCACTTGGAGAGGGGCGGCAGGACGTAGAAGAGAGAGCCTAAAACGATGGCCTGGGGTGGGGTCACCAGAACAGTGAGAAGCTGGAGCAGGGCCTTGGAGGTGGCCACGGGCCCAGCGCTGCCTTACATTCTAGTCCCTTTTTATCCAGGCATACACCTGTCCCGGGCCACTCTGTTCCTCTTCCTCAACTCCAGCTCTGACACTGGGGAAATTGCTCACTCAAATGCTCCCGCCTGGAAAGCCATATACAGGACACAGTGGAACCCCTGACACTCAGACCCAGCCATCTGCCCCTTATACCTACCAAGCAGCACCCACACTCTGCCCCAACCCAGCTCCAAGTTTGTTCTCTTAAAGGAAGACTTTGCTGAATTCCCCTCTAGCCAGCGCAGAAGCTTCAAGCAGCCCCTTTTGCTCCGTGTAGGCTGAGGACTCTCCATGGTCCAGATCCCAGCTGCGGGCTGAGGCTGGCCTACAAGTCACTGGGATCATGAGCATTATGGTGGATACTGCATGTACCAGCTCCTTTTACAGCATTAATGGGTACAAATCAGAGAGTGAAATGACTTATGTATGTGTACCACGAGGCCCAGGAGTGCAGAGGCTCAGCCTTTCTGAGCCTATTTCAAGGAAGCAGCTATGCCTGCACATCTGCCCACTGGCCCTGCATTTCATGGGCCCCACCATTCACCAATCCCACCACTCACCATCCTTGCCAGCTTTAGGGCAGTGGCAGCCCAGACTGCATCTTACCGAGATGCAGGTGAGAAACAACCTTCATATCACAGAGCCTATCTATCCACTCTGCACTTTAAAGGCCTTCCCTTGCTGGATAGAACCCGTGATGTGCCTCATGCTAAGTGTCTTCTGTCCACCCTCCTGCATAGTACGTATGAGACCTCCAGGCTTTGCATGACTTACCCCAGATGCCTGGCAGCAGGGAGCCCTAGGGAGCCAGTGGAGCTAGCCAGCTCTGCCTCTCTGCCCTGCACATGCCAATACTAACTCTGGATGAAGCAGGAACCAAACTTCCCTGACAGCCTTGTGGACTACCTGAGAAGGTTCAGGCCTGTGTTTGATCCTGGGTCATGAATGTTCTGCCCCAACCTTGGGAGAGTCAAGAAAAGGAGAGAGGGAAACAACGGCAGGGAAACACAGACACACAGGACCCACCTGAGAGGGAACTGTCCGGGTGCAGGGCTGGGCAGGCTGCTGAGAGGACATGGAGAGTGTGGTGAGTCAGATCGAGTGAGCCCAGCTACCAGAAGGGCCGCTTCATGGGCAGTTTCAGGACTCCGGTGAGCACAGGCACGCGCCATTTTCCTCTCTTTGTCAACACCACCTTGCAGCCTCAGTTCCTCGCTGACAAGTCAGGATCCCTGCCTACCCTGTACACCCGAGCCAAAACCAAGCTTCTGCCAGAGACGTTATGGGCCCAAAGCGAGCCCCAGGCACCAGTAGGTAGGGCCAAGGAGATGACTGGGTTCAGCGAATAGCACAGGCCTGGAGGCAGGGATACAGGCTGTGGCCAGATACAAGGCAGATGAAGTCACAGCCAGGGCTCCAGGCATAGTGGTCATCCACTGGGCGGTGAGAAACCAGTCACCACAGACAACTGAAACCTGTCACTCCTTTGGTGGCCTACAAAGCCTCTCCTCGCAGTCTCTCTCTGCCTACCTTTCCCAGAATTCTCCTTGTCTCCTAGTCCTGCCTACCCTCCTGCCTCTATTGGCCAAACAGTGTTTTGTTCATCGACCAATAAGAGAAACACATACACAGAAGGGCATGCCACATCAGACTGGGTTGTAACTGGATGGTCCAAGATGGGGCACTATAGCTGAGGCAGTGGGCTTCACGGACTCTGGAGGCTCTCAGGTGACTCCTCTCAGCTGAGCCTGGCCTTGTGGGTTGGAGGATACCACAGGCCTGACTATGTCCTGTGGCATCAAAGGCGGGTCTCTCCTGGGCGGCAGAGGTCTCCATACTCTCGAGCCATTTCCCAGTCACTCTGATCCAGCCTGTTATATTTTGGGTGCCCTACTCTCCACGGCCTCTCCACAGTCTGTTGAGCCTGTAGCCTCACTGGCTCTGATGTCCAGTGGCTTCTGAGGTCTCACTGAGTCTAGGATCTGGCCTAGTCTGGGTCCTGACCAGATCTGAGGTCTGACTGGGTCTAGCGCCCAGCTGGGCCTTGAGTCTGGGGTTTAAAATGAGCTGCAGTCTTGGTACCTACTAACCTGTGCGGTATGTGGCAGACACTGCTACACTCTCCCCTGCCCCATAGACAGCTGAGACCAGGACCCTGTACTTGGTGGCAGACAGCAGGTCAGGAAGTACGGCATGGCTCCTGGTGCCTGGCACAGAAATCTGTGGGGGAAGGAGGCCTCTGAGCCTTCCCTCTTAGACTGCCTTTTCCTTTTAAGGCACTACGCCCTCCTCTGCCCACCTTTCCCTCCATAAAGAAGCTGCTGCCCTTAATAGGTAGATAAAATCAACACCTAACCCCCTGGGTGAGGCCCTGCTCTTTATACACTCACCGATTTCTCTGGCCCAGAGCCTGAGGCCAATGCGTAGTTGACCCGGTAATGTAAGACATGACCACTTGGCGGTGTCCAGCTGACCTGCAGGCTGTTGGGGGTCTCCGAGGACAAGACCAGGTTGGATGGGGGGCTCCTGCTTGCTGAAGCTATCCGGTGGCACAGACAATGTGGAATTCAAGGTTCTCCAGAACGGAGGTGCCCCAGCCAGAAAGCCAGCCAGCCATTCCAGCATTGTCTTATGCTCTGCCCTGCCCAACCCTAACAATGCCCCTCCTTGGACCTCAGTCACCCCAAGAGCCCGTACCCTTTGTGGGCTCAGAGTCATTGGTCTAGCCCAGGGTCTCAGGGACTCGGGGAATGTGAGGTCCTGGGCATGTGGATCCAGGAAGGTCTGGGTCCCCGCTCTGCTGCTCCTGCCCCAAGCCCATCTGAGTGGAGGAAAGGTCACCTACAGGGGCTGTAGCGGAGCGACACAGGGTCGCTGTGAGTGCCGTCCCTGTAGTAGGCAAGGATGGTGATCTCATAATCCACATGACTCATCAGGCCAGGTAAGACGGCTGTGTCAAGGGTCCCTGGGACAGAGACCTAGAGAAAGGGGGGTCCACCTGGATCATAGGGAACCTCACCTCAAGAGGCAGGCTCACAGGCTATGGGCAGACAGGTGTTCCCAAGACCCAGGACTTGGGTGGAAACACAGAATCTAAGCCCCACTTGGCCTTGGGGTCTGGGACCATAGGAATTTCTCTGAAAGGTCATGTGCCCTCGGTCCCCTTACCTCGTGGGCCTTGCCCTCTCCCAAGGGCATCCACTTGATTTGATACACAAGTACACCAGACAAGGCAGTGGCCACCCATGACAGCTTGACTGCGTCTCCGGGGAGCTCCATCACTGACAGCTGGCTAGGGCTGGGAGCTTTCTCTGGAAGACGGGGTGTAGAAATGAAGTATTGAGTGCTGACCTGAGCTGTTGCTTTCAGATAAGCGTCAGTCATACTGAGGCGTGTCCCTGGCCCCTCTTCTCTCTGAAAACCTTCTATCACATCTGCCCAGACACTTCTTCCTACCCGGTCTGGCACAGCCAGGACAGACACCCAACACAGGCCCTTCAGCAGGACATAAGGACAGCTCCACCCCAGCCTCGACTCACTTGTGGTCACATGACCAGTCAGCACGGAGGAACCACCCCCCAAGTAAAAACAGGTGACTCGGACAGTGTACTTGGTAGAGGAGGAAAGGGCACCCAGGGTGGCTGAGGTGGTGTTCCCAGGAACCTGAGCCTGTGGGAGGTATACAGACAGAGCAGTCAGACACCTGAGTCCCTGACAGGATGGGGCCCAGGCTCAGGACCTACAGCCAGGGCTAGCCTACGACTCCCAAAGTAAAATGCGATCAGCTGTGGATCCCCAGAATGGCCTATGAGTGGAGACTCATCTCTCCCTATCTCACCTTTTAACCCCCAAGCCATTCTGCCTCTAAGTCTGGTGTGTATGTGTGCGTATGTGCCTTTGCTTCAGGTCTTCCCCCAATTCCTGCCAGTCACAGCCCCCTTGAAGACTGGAACATTATCAATACTGTGTCCCTCCCAGCATCTCAAAGGTTGTATGAAAGGAGGTTAAACAGATGTGGACTGAAGGTGTCCTTAACAAAGACTAAGAGCCTACAGATGCTAGGCTTCCAGTGCCTGTGTGAATGCTAAGTCTACCTAGGATTCTGCCCCCCCAGGAAGCCCTTGGGGCCCCCGCTCTTACCTGCCCAGAGTGGCCGCCATCACTAGAGACATAGCTGACCTTGACCAGGCGCACAGGCCTCTGGGCTTCCCAGGACACGCAGGCTGAGTTGTAGCTCACATCTGAGAAACTCAGGTGTCTTGGGGGCCCCAGGGCAGCTGCAGAGCATAATGAGGCCTCAGGAGCTGGCACCCTACACTTGGGGCCAGGGAGAGGGTAGGAAGCACTGGGACTAAGGAGCATATGGGGGCATCCAGAGTCACCTGGAGTGAGTGAGCTGAAAAGCAGAGCCAGGTGTCTGCTTTGAACACGTGGCCTGGGAAGATACTCACTGGTCCTGGCATTGATGCTCCGGACCTCGCTGGCTTCTGGTCCCCGAAGGCTCTGCACTGAAACCTCATAGTCCTGGCCTGGCTCCAGGCCATCCAGCAGTACCTCAGGCTGCCCCACGTGTACCTGGCAGGGACATGGCAACACGTGTCTCAGCACCAAGTTCTACCATCTGTCCCGCCTGGCTCCCTTTCCCCACCTCTCACCTCTCTCCTCTGCTCCTCCCTGGGGGAGGCAGCCAGCAAGTACCGCACCAAGTATTGAGTGGCCCCAGCAGAGGGCTGCCAGGTGAGGTGGAGGGTTCTGGGTGTCACTGAAGCTAGGGTCAGTGCTCCAGGTGGAGGCAGAGGAGCTGAGGAGGGGAAGACCATCAGGGGAATCTTGGGAGTGGGGCACATGCAGAACTCATAAGCATGAACAAAGGAATCCTTTTTCTTTTTCTTTTTCTTTTTTTTTTTTTTTCTTTCTTTCTCTTAAAGATTGATTTATTATGTATACTGGTGTTCTGTCTGCACACCAGAAGAGGGCACCAGATGTCATTACAGATGGTTGTGAGCCACCATGTGGTGGCTGGGAACTGAACTCATGACCTCTGGAAGAGCAGCCAGTGCTCCTAACATCTGAGCCATCTCTCCAGCCCCCAGGAACCCTTTTTCTAACCTTAAGACTTTCAGTGGGTAAGGTTATACAGATGGGGCACAGTCAGGTAGATAACCACCAATCAGAGCACAGGATTCTAAGTCACTTGTCTCACATGTCAGTGTGCTGTGTTTTTAGCTCACAATTCTGGGGGAGCCAGATAATCCTGCTGGCCTAAAGCAATTTGCTGCAAAGGTAGTGAGGAATGCCTCCCTTTGTAACCGTGGCTATCCTGGCACTCACTATGTAGACCAAGCTTGCATTGAACTTAGAGATCCACCTGTCTCTGCTCCTCCAGTTCTGGGGATTAAAAGTGTGTGCTGCCATACCTGGCAAAGTCCTGAATACACTGCCAGCCAGCCATTGCTCCCTGTAAGTGGGTATATGAGTTCTATCTCAGTGCAGCTGTCCAGCAATAGCTGAAAGCTAGTGGCCTTAGCCATGTGCTGTCCCTAGACAGGATGGGAGCATTGAGGCATCTTAAGCAGCAGTGATAATGAGCCATGTGTGGCAACACTGTATTCAAAAGAGGATACCAGAGCTGGGTGGTGGTGGCATACGCCTTTAATCCCAGCATTCGGGAGGCAGAGGCAGGCGGATCTCTGAGTTTGAGGCCAGCCTGGTCTACAAAGCTACACAGAGAAACCCTGTCTCGAGAAAAGAAGAAGAAGAAGAAGAGGAGGAGGAGGAGGAGGAGGAGGAGGAGGAGGAGGAGGAGGAGGAGGAAGAAGAAGAAGAAGAAGAAGAAGAGGAAGAAGAAGAAGAAGAAGAAGAAGAAGAAGAAGAAGAAGAAGAAGAAGAAGATAGATAGATAGATAGATAGATAGATAGATAGATAGATAGATAGATAGATAGCAGGGGACTTGGGATGGGAGTTTATGGAGCACCTCAGACCCAGGACTGCCTGTATTCATGACCTGATAGTACAATCTCCAAGGGGCAGAACCAGACAAAGGTCACCCCTCTACCTGTGGTTGTCCGGCCTTGCAGGCTCTTGCCAAACCCACTCTCATAGACAGGAAGCACAGAGATCACGTATTCTGTGCTGGAGGTCAGGTTTTGAAGCTCCATGGATGAGACAGGCCCCTCCACCACCACCTGGGCAAGAACATCAACAGGGTGTAGGCTTGGGAGACATGGTACCACCGCCTTGAGACATCAGGTCCCCACACAGATCAGAGCAGCACTGGGCCCCATGGAGACAGGCGAGACAGTGATCCATTTTTCTATCAATGTGTCATCAAAACCACATCGGGGTGTCTGCAGTCACTCTGCGACACTCCTCACTCTGACTTGTCTGGCTGGGTGCATCTGTGTATAGCTACCCACCCTCCTCAGCTCTTCTCTCTCGTGTGGACTTAGTCACCTGTAATCCTTCAATCTAGCGCTCATCCACAGCTCAGCAGAATCCACCAGAGCCATGCTGGTAGAGCTCTGTCAGCTGCCCCAGCTCCCAAGGAGAGGGGCCCTTGGCTCTTACCTCCTTGGGGGCACCACCCCTGGAAGACTGCCACACAATTAAATATTTGAGGGGTGGGTATAAGGCTGGAGCCCAAGACAGGTGGACACTGGATGAGGTGACGTGGGTCACGTCCAGTCTGGTGGACATGGGGAGGGGGTCCCGGGCCAGAGTAGTCGCTGCTGGTTTGACTGTGGGGAAAGGTAGTTAGAACACGCAAGCGCATCTACTTGCTCCCCCTGGTGGCCATGTACAGGAGAGACTGGAAACCCTCCCAACATATCCAAGGACAGCTATCACCCTGCCTTGGTCTACAGACAGACCTCGTGGGCCATAAAAATTGGCCAGGTGTAGCTTCAATCTCCCTGCCCCTTGGCCACTGTGGTGCTGTATCCTTACCTGAGCCCCTGCCCTGGATTTTTTGGCAAACGAGGCGGCTGACCAGAGCAGCCAAGGTGGCCAGCTGGGGGAAGTCCAGCACATTGTGAACAGTGATGTCCAGTGGCTGGGATGCCAGGAGCTTCAGCTCAGCCTCATCAGCATTCTTCACACCTGCTTTGGGAAAGTGTTGCCAACAGGCCACTCTGAGATCTCTCTCATCCTGTTTACAGGCAGGACCACATTGGAGAGGCCAGCCAGATTTCCCAGCGTATGGGAAACACACTTCAGCACAAACTGAAGCCATGTGTCCTAGATCCCCTGGGGTCTCTCAAGGGGACATAGGGATGAGCCAGGGGAGGCCAGTGTGCTTAACTCTGGGAGCTCTGGGAAGCGGGCCAGGGGGATCCTGGGGAGAGAGGGGCTTCTAGAACAACTCCCTACACTTGAAGTTTCCTTTTCATCAAAAGCATTTGGCAGTGAGTGTGGTTAATGTCCCCAGAGAGTACCAGGGACAATCCTTGCATGGGGAGCAGATAGGGGAGGTAGAAGAGTTGTCACACACAGGGACAGCTGCCAGGCAGGGGACCAGTTTGAAGGTGGCTTGCAGTGTGAGTTCAAGGGTGGCAGGGAGTTAGGGAGTGTCACAGTGAAGGAGGCAGGGGCAGATTTTGCAGATGCTGCTGCAAGGTGCAGCCACGCACCTCTGCGGGACAGGACTCACCCTCTGGGCTCTATGAGTGTGAAGGCTGCAGGTCAGCAGTTAAGCATGCACCCAGTTTTTCAGCAGAGATGGTGAAACCAGAATACAGATGTGTCTGTGACCCAAAACCCACCCCAGCCATGAGCTTTCCAACCCAGGGCCCAGGAGCTGTGCAGGCTCACCCACAACAAAGACATCAATGTCCTGGTCCTTAAGAATTCGGGCAGCTGTGCGCACATCATCCTGGGACTTGCCATCTGTCACCAGAATCAACACCTTGGCTGCCTCTGGACGGGCACCTGCTGCTGGCTTCAGGTTCTGCCCCAGTACATGGGTTAGGGCGAGGCCTTAGGAACATCAGGGACAAAGTGATAGGCAACCACTAGGACTTCCTCTTCCGGTGCCTTCTCAGCCACAGCTGCTTCCAGCACTTGATCCCAGGCCTCAGTTCTCACGTCTTGTCTGTCCTGCCTTGCCAGGCTAAAGACACTTGGGATCAGGGACAGCTCCTGAGGAGGGGACCTATGGCCCAGCAAGGCCATGCCTATGTCTTCTAAGAACCCACCGGCAGTTAGCAGTCCGACTGAGTGGGACCCAGACAGAAGCTGCTTATACACTTGCTCTCAACAAGGTGTCTGAAGTTCCACGCCTTTGCCAAGAGTCGGGGCCGGTGGTGGAGGTGGAGTTTGTTCTCTAAAGTGTGAAGTGGGCTCAGCACGTACCCATCACACAAGCATTCAGGGATGGGATGGAAGGGACATAAAAGGAGGCTGGCCAGAGGCTTCAGAAGAGCCAAGCCGCAAGGCCCAGGACATACCTGTGAATGTGTTTCCTCCCCTGTAGCGGAGGCTGCGCACTGCTGCCAGCACCTGCTCCTTGGTGTGGAAGGAGTTCAGGTCCCACTCGGTCTGGGGCTCTCCACTGTACTGAGTCAGACCTGGGGGTGGGCTCTGGTTGCTGGGCTGAAGGGTTTTTTGTTTGTTTGTCTTGGTTTCTGTCTTTTTTGCAGCACTAGGGGAAAGCATGCTAGGCAAGTGTTGTACTACTGCATCCTCAGTGCAAGGCTGTTTTGTTGAAGACCATATTACAGAGTTGCCTGTGCTGGGCACAGCCCTTGGGGGTCGCACTCCCGGGAAAAGACACGTTTTCAGGGCCCGAGGCTCTCATAGGAGTATCATCAGAGGGGCTGACTGGGAGCCAGCCATCCCTACAGACCACACATAACAGCAGCCCCGTTCACAAGGAAAGCGAATCAGTCATATGACCCAACCCAGACCAAATCGGCTTCCATCAGCCAAGTTTCGCAACTCTCTGGGCAGGCTGAGGGACTTTGGGAGGCTACAGCATTCCCCATCCTATTATGAGGGCAGCTACCACATTTAGGCAGGTGAGGGCTTAGCATTACAATCTCCCCCAAGGGCAGGGCAAAGAAGTTGGTACCCACCTACTTGGACTTTATCTGGTCCTATTTCAAAAGGTGTGATGATGCTGGCCAGGAAGTCTTTGACCTGCTGGAAGTGTCTGTGGCCGATGCTCCAGGACCCGTCCACCAGGAAGATTATATCAGTAGGAATTGGGGGTGTGCAGTGAAACTGGGGGTCATCTGGGGCAGGTAAGGATGGGTGAAGTATTGGGTGAGGTTTATGCCCCCCCAGGACACCTGAGTATTATAGACCAGATGGAAGTCCTTGAAATACTCTTCCCTAAGATCTTGGGGGTCAGCATTTCCAAGAACTTTGTGTCTCACCAGATTTTAAAAAACCCTCATGCATCTAGTTTGGGGTTCCAGCTCCTCTAAGTCCCCTCAAAGAGATCAGTTCAGGTCTAGGGGTCACCTCTGCCTTCCAAGGCTCCTGGCAGCACTCACTGTGTGTGAACCTGACAATTTAGTCCCTGGGTTGAACAGGCTCCAGCACCCACATTTCCAGGCCCAGCTGCCTGTAGGTGCCCACCACTCATGAGTGGGGGTGTTAGCACCACAGACAGTCCAAACTGATTAAATTGGCAGAAAGATCAGACAGGGCTAGTAGCAACCAGAACTACTTCTGTGACCTCAGAATCTTCTACCACCCTAGAGTTTTTCATAGATAAAATTCTCCCTGGGGCCCCTTACAGTTTGACACAGACTGCACCCGGCAGGCTTCATGAGATTTCTAAACACAGCCAGGTAGGTGATTCCTCTTCTGCTTCTGATCCTCAGTCTAAAGGGGAGGGGCCAGGCATGGCTGTAAGGGATGACACTGTAGAAGACCTAATCCTTAACAACGTAACAGGACACAGGGCCTGGGCATGAGGGAGTAATAGAAGCCCTGTCACAGCTCCGTGTCTGGTGGAGAAGGTAGTGTCCTCCTGGTGTGAGGGGGCACAGGCAAGGAGGTAGCCTCACTTCATCTGACCCCACAGTTCACAGCAGTCGCCTTACCTAGCTTCTCTTGCTTTCCCACAGAGTCTGCTGCCTGGCTCTGCCTCTCCAGGTCTGTGATTGGCTGAGCGGGGTCCTGTACTCCAAGACCCTGTTTGAGTCTCCTCCGGTCCTTATTGGCTGCTCCTGGAGACAAGGGAAAAGGTCACAGCTGCTACCGTGCACCTCCCGGACCTAAGCTAGGGATCTGGGGGCAATGACTATCTGGACCCTGTACCTGAGATTATGAGCCCAGGTATACGACTGACTGGTAAGCCTAGATTAAAGCTAGAATGTGTACTCAAATACAAACAAGAATTTGGCCATATGGCAAGCGACCCCAGAAGCTCCAGTGGGCTCTCCCCACCCCCAGGATTTACTTTCACTCCGCTCTGACCCACCAAGAGCAGGCTGGTCTCTGCTTGAAGTGAAGGCCATACTGGGCTCGGGTGTTTTTCCAGGGTCGGAGGCCCCCAGAGGGAAGGAGGTGGGATCCACAGTGGGTCCCACCAGCCTGCGGCTGCCTCTGCTCTTCAGATCGTCAACTGTGGAAAGAGGAGGGACCAATTGTTAGGACGCCAGCCCAGAGTGGGAGCAGGGGTTTGGGTTTGGGGGGTATTATGTACTTCCTGTACCTGGCCACCTCAGGAAAAATACATCAGGTCACAAGCCCAGGCCATGAGCTCCCAACCCAGAGGCCTACCACCCACATCCACCCCAGCTGTGTTCTGGAGGACTTACTCACAAACTCCCTTCGTGCCAGCAGGACAGGCCCAGAACCAGTGAGCTCAAAGATTTGCAAGGTGTAGCCCTTGGAAGGGCTCAGGCCACCCACGGTGGCCTTGGGTGTCTTGGTGGTTAATATCAGCTCCTGCTCCAAGTCCCCTAGGTGGAGGTGGACAGTTGTTGAGGCTGCCAAACTTACTATACATATGTGTGCATACATGTGGGTCCATGTGTGCACATGTTGATGTGTGTGTATGTGCTGTATATGTTTGTGCATGTACACCTGCGAATGTGTATGCAAATGTACACATGTGGATGTGAGTGGATGGTGGATGTTTGTATGTGTATGTTTTGCATGTTTTCATATATGTGTATATATGGAGTATATGAATGTGTGTGTTGCATGTGTGTGTATACTAAGGTGATGGTCATGTATTCGTGTATATGGACACTGCATGTGTGTTTTGCATGCATGTGTGTATGCATGAGTTATGTATGTCCTTCATGCATGTGCACTATATGTGTACATGCATATGTATATGTATGGGTGTGTGCATTGAGTGCCTTGAATGCACGTGTACCATACACGTATCCTTATGTGTGCACATGTATACATGGATTATGTACATAGTGTAAGAAATCATCCAAACTAATCCCTCTTGAGATTAGGGAGGAGAACAGGATGAGGGTTGGATGGGAGAGCAAGCGATGGGAGAGAAGTTTCTTCTTCCAAACCTCTGCAGAGGAGCCTGTGCTGTGTGGCAGCATCCACTTTTCCTGCTCTGAAATGCTGTCATATAAAGATAGGGATGGATCCCAGGATTGAAAACAATCAAAGCCAGGCCTGATGGTATACCTTAATTCTATCACTCGAGAGGCAGAGACAGGCAGATTTCTGTGAGTTCAAAGCTAATGTTGTCTACATAGAAAATTCCAGGTTGGCCAGGGCTATACAATGAGACATTGTCTCAAAAAAAAAAAATCTTACAATTCTGAAGGAACCCTATCTGGGGACATGTAGAATGGAACTAGAACTAGAGAGCATGAGCACATAATGGAGCTGGGAGATATAACTGGATTTGCGGACATACTCACAGAGCCTCTGGGTCTCACACACCAGGGAATAAAAACACTTCCCACCTGGGAGGGACACAACAGTGTTTTTGAAAAGTGGGGCAGTCCCCAGACCAACACGCAGTCCCACAGTAGGCAGTGGCCAGGCAGGGAAGCACAAGCTAAGATGCTTCTGTTGTTTATAATAATATGCTTTAGCAGCAAGAGACGGGTTCCAGCTGGCCGTGGTGGCACAGGACTGAAGTCCAAGCACTCAGGGGGCTGAAGCAGGAGAATTGGTGAGTTTAAGTCTAGCCAGAACTATGTAGTGAGACTCTACTACCTCAATTTAAAAAAAGAAAAGAAAAAAAAATCAGGCCAGGATAAGAGCCCACCTTCACAGATGTAGTCTAATGACCAACTACCATACTGAAAACGTGTTATGAGATTTAATATATCTACAGAATTAGGATTCATGAAGCAGAATAGATAGAGATGTGATAGTTTGGTAGTTGCAGCACCACCCATCATAAGTGACATAGCTATCAGGCTTGCCACATATTTATAAGGATGTGTGCTGCTGTGTCTAAGGTGGTCACCAGGAGATGAGGGCATAAGTAAGTAACTACGGAGCTCATGAACTCTTCATCCTATACCTGCCAGCCAATTTTAACTTTACAGTAAAAGCAAACACTTTGGACATCCATCTATGGTACAGTAGAAACACCCATACCACTAACAACACCAGGATCCAACTACCAATCTGCAGGAGATGCAGGGAAGAGAGGGGCAAGTCACACAGCATCTCAAAGATGCCATTGCTTGACAAGGACATGGGGATCTGGCTTCTTCTACAAGCAAATACCAAGGTAAAAGGAGAGGGAAAAATTATGAGCACAGGATTAGTTAAATGTATACCTCAGTCTGGCGTGTCATGCACACTTGGAAGTCCCAGTACTTAGGAAGCTGAAGAATGGGAATTGTGAGCACAAGGCCAGGCTGGGCTACACAGAAAGACCCCATTTCTGGGGGCCGGGGGAGATGTGTATCCTTGTTTGGGGTCCTAATTAAGATTGCTCAATTGTAGAAGGTTTATTGGATGAGCTGCAAAGTTGTGGTTTTAATTTGGAGGCATTCCAATGGCACTTGAACTGTTTGAGTCCTTGCTTCCTCAAGGTGAACAAACACAGACAATTATACAATGTCTCAGATTTGCTAGAAGATAAGGCAGCTCAAGAGGTTGACAAGGAGGGAAACAAAGCTGAGTTGGCCATGTTACCTATAGAACTTAGTGTCCAACACCAAGCTCCATCACACTGTGCTGCCTGCCTTCCAGGTGTTTAATTTTTTTTCACAAAAAATCTTAGACCCAAAGAAGAAGAGAGTAAAAAGATAATACAAGTATATAAAAAAGATAATAAATTAGAAAAGTGTAGGTTTAAAGTAAAATAAATCAATTACTTTGTTACATAAAAATAGATAAAATGTTTCAACTAAAAGATAAAGATTGGGGTTAGAAAGATGGCAAGCATTTACAGAGGGTGAAGCTCAGTCCCCAGCCTAAGTTGGTAGCTTACAGATGCCTGTACCTCCAGACACAGGAGCATCTGCATTGCACTCATGTAACACACACACACACACACACACACACACACACACACACACAATTTAAAGACAGATTGTCACACTAGCTAAAAAGAATGCTCTTGGTTGCTATCCATTTAGAAGCTTTTCTAAACTAAAAAAAAAGTAAAAAGTGTTGAGAAGTGTAGATTTAGACTCAAATCAATTACTTTGTTATTGATTTTATTAGTATTGTGTTATCTATTTTATTAGTATTTTATAAGATATCTTTGGCTTTGTTGGTTCACTTCATTTTATGATCTTTTTTATTTCTGTAATTTATTCTCTTTTCTATAATTTTCTTCTAATCTACCTAAATTGACCTTTATGTTCTTTATAAGTTAATACAGATGCTTAAATTCTTAGTTTTTTTTTTTTTCCTTTTTCAATCCTGGGGCTCAGTCACACCAGGGCCTCACATATGCTGGACAAGCACTACCAACAATCCGCATCCTCATCCTTACAATTTTTCTTTTATAACTTACAGTGCTAAAGCTATTAATCTTCCTCTGAGCCACAGGGGGAAAAAATAAAGGCATCGTCTATGTAGCTCAGGTTGGCCTTGAACAGAGGGATCCCCTTGCTTCAGCCTCCCAAGTGTCAGAATATAGGTGCAACCTCACCACATCCAGCTTAATTTGGACCTTTCCCATGTCACCATGACCCTGTCCCTGTAACTGGAGGACTAATGGCTCTCACACATGTTCACTGTATGCAGGGTCCAGGCCACCCTTGAAGCCCTAGGACTCATTCTGTCCAGGGAGTTACCACTCCTTCAAAGCACAAGTTCTGAACACCCTCTGTGTGTGCTCATGCTGGGTACCGGGGAACACAGGGGCCTCTCCAACTGCATCTGCTCCACATGATCGAGGCTGACAGAGGAAAAAAACACAGGAAATGCAGAAATGGTCCTGCCAAGGAGTGGGAGCCACTGGATGGTGTGGGGAGATGCTGGCTGGAGCAGGCTCAGTGACCACTTACTGACTGTCTAAAGTGCTATTCCCATTGCTTTCCTCAGGTGGGAGCCTTGTTGTTCCTGTAGATGTAAATGAAATGCACTGTCTTTTCTATCAAAGTGTTAAATGAGACAAAGGGGGTTCCATCTTTAACATAATATATATATATGTGTATATATATATATATACATATATATATATATATATATATATATATATATATATATATCAATCATCTGGGAGGGAAAAAAAAAGAAAAAGAAAAACCCTCCCATCCACCCTTCAGCATTTTTCTAAGACCCAAGCTTGTGTTCAAAGTTGCATCGTGTTCTTGGAAGTTGTACTTTGTTAATCAACTACGTTACTTTAAGTTAGCCAATCTGTAAGAATGTGAGACCCAGCTCTGGTCACTTGGAGTGCAGTGCAGACTTCTTTGGTTAGGGAATCTCTGACTGGGCGTGCTCACTCGCTCGCTTGTTTAAGCTTAGCTATACACCATTCTGCAGAAGTAAAACTTCACGCTTTGCCAAAGTACTTTGGACTATGTGATCATTTTCCTGATATTCTAGACCCATCTCTAACTGTCCTAACAGAGGGGGAGGGAGAGGAAGCAGGTATGAGCTCCATACCTGCCATAGGTGTCACCTGCACCAAGTAGCCAAGACCATTCCCCTCTGCTTCCCTCCACTTCATCTGCAGCTGGTCCTCAGGTAGTACTGCCAACCTCAGGCGGCCACTTACTGCAAAAACAGGATTGGAGGTTTGGATGCAAGACAGACTTAGCAGTGACAAACTGACCACCTCCTACAACCAGAGGGAGGCCTCCCCTAAGAGGTTTGAGGGGACATAGCCCTACCTAGGTGTCTGAAGAATTTTTCTGTAGAGGAAAACTACATCATTGTGATTTTCGATGTCAAGGCCACACTCCCTCCTTCAGCAAGGGAAAGTCCCTGCTGCAAAGGAAGCTCACATCAGCACCCAGGAGGGCAGTGTCTACCCCGAGATGACCAGAGGATCAAAGATAAAACAGCAGCTGCTGACCCACTGTCCAGGGCCTTGGGTCTTCCATTCTCAAGAAAGACTGTAGAAACAGCTGTGCTGCTTAAGACTACCCTGCCCCCCTGCCCAACTGCCAATGTCATGCTGGGTTGATGTATCCCTTGTGGGCAACTGGATAAAGGACCTCAGCTGGAAATGGGTGATACTGCCTGCTCATGTGCACACGGTGTGTCTGTGTGCACCTGTGCCTAATGTGGGCGTGTGTAGGATGCACACCAAACTTCAGCCCTCATGCTAGGGGTGGAAGTATGATGGTTAGTTTTGTCAGCTTGACAGAATATAGAATCACCTCCGTTATCAGACTTTGAGTGTGCCTGTGGGGGATTATCTCGATTTTGTTAGCTGATGTTAACAAAGTGAGGAGACACATTTTAATTATAGATGGAACCATTCCTTTGGTAGGACATCCCAGACTAAATGACACTGAGATGCATGCATTAACTTCTCTTTGCTCTTTGATGGTGGACACAATGTGACTAGCTGCTTCAAGCTTCTGCTACCTTGACTTCCCTGCCATGAGGAACTACACCTTGACCCATGAGCTAAATAAACCCTTTCTCCTGTCACAGCAACAGGAAAGGAGACAAAGACAAGATAATCCTGTCTTGGAAGAGAGGGAACCCATGGTCCCAGGAAGGAGGCAGCAGTGGAGTCTGTGCTGACCTCCCAGAAAGCTTCCGGGCTCTGTGGTGCAGGCAGCTATTTTTGGGAAATGGGGGACAGAGGCCTCTTCTAGTCCCCTCACCATGTGCTGGGGCACAGAGAGCTGGGCGAAGGCTGAGGGCATCTGGGATAGACACAACGACCCATTCAGAATGAACTGTTTCCGGATGGGCTTGGCTGCTGATAGTCATCTACTGAAAGGCAGGAATGTGTCAGAATAAGGTGGGGGCTCTGACAGGCCAGCTGTGAACAGGGGCCCCCACTCTTACCCATGAAGAGCCTTCTGTTTCTCCCCTCTCCCTGCAATATGTTAGAGGATTTTAGAACTTCCCTCTCAGAGACAGCACAGACATGTTCCCCTCCCTAACCTCAGCTGCACCTCCCAGCTGGTTGCTGGGCATGTGGGCTCTGCCTCTTTGGTTGGCCTCTGAAACCCCAGCCCACCCCAGCCATGCCAAGGGCTGATGAGGGGCAGCCTGTCATGTTGAGACCTGAGGTGGGGGAACAGTGTATTGTGGGTCTTGCAGAAAAACTCTAAGTTGGTCATCCAGCAAAGGCTTCCTTCTAATTGAAATCCTAGCTCACAAGCCCACCTTGGGGTTCCTCTATCTGAACAAAGGGAGCCAGGGGACCTACCCATGTGGCAGTCACCTCCCTGGTGGACATGCTGGGAAAAGAAGTCTGCTGGGCTCCAGGCCAACCTGAGTTGGACCCACTTACAGTGTAGTGGATAGTAGGGGGCAGGGAGAGATATTCTTAACTTGGATGTAAGCCCAGAAATAGATTCAGACCTGTCAGGTGCCTGAGCATACATATTGCTCCTGGGAGCTCGGTGTAGCCATGAGTGTGAACTTGCCTTCCAGGGACCCACCTGAGCCAGCAGCTCCACTGGAAGGAGTCTGCTGCACAGACCCTCCTGCACATCTCTTGGAGGTCAGGGGAGACTTTCCCAGGGAGAGTAGCTTGAGTGGAAAAATAGGAAGGGGCCAGATGGAAACTCTTGTCCCAAGACTTGTACTAGAGGAGGGCTGCACCACCTGCCTAAGACAGTGCAGGAAGGCCTTTTTGCCTTGGGAAGGAGGCAGGAATGCTGCTCTCTATTGTGTGTGCTGTCTGAAACCACACTGAAAGGTTTACAGAACAACGAAGCAAAGCATTGGCACAGGATCGAATTTGGAGTACACCAGTAATCTTGGAAACGCTGAGACAAAGAACCATCCCCAAGCAAGGCTGAAAGACCAGGAGGCCAAAGGTCAGGACAAAAACTGAGAATGAGGGCTCTCTCCCTGTTGCTGCAACAGCCCTCACAAAGGCATTTAATCTGAGGAAGCGCCTGTTAGGGAAGGTCCTCCTACAGGCGGGGTTGGGGGCATCATGTCCTTACCTTGTCCCTGCCCCAGTACCAAGGCGGCACCCAGCATCCAGAGACAGACGTGGAGGTAGGAGCCTCGGAGGCTCATGGTGAGCAGCCTGCGGGGGTGGGGGGGGAGAGGCCACAGCCCTTCACCACTCCTTCATCCGTCTGCCCCCTCCCTGACTAGAAAGCTAGTTTCTCCATCTATTCCTGTGGACCAGCAGGATGTCTGTACATGTGTGGTTCCCAGAGGCTTACAGCTTGTCATATGGGGACAGTGACAGACACTGAGGATATAAAACCAGCCCTGAAACCACACTGGGGCATCCCACTGAACAAAGGACCCTCTGCTGGGAACCAGTTCTCCCTGAGTAGGGCCCAGTCCAGCATGCCTACCCATGCCCCTTCTGGTGTTCTCATCCACAACAGATGCACACAGTAGGGGTCACCTACTATGACAAGACCTTGAGGCCCTAGCAGCCCCACATGGTGTCTGGGATTGATGGGGGTAGAATCCTACCATCACGGTCCTCACATTGGGTGGCTTGCCCTCAAGCAAAGGAGACATTTGAGATCAGATTGTGACTACAGCAGAAGCAGGCAGGCACATCAGGGGACGCTGGGTAGGGAGGAGGGGACGTAAACATGACCTGGTCTGGAACGTGTGAGCCTGAGGTGACCAGAGTCCTGAGGAATCCAGATGCCCCATCCCACTGACTGGACCTACAGTTGCACAATCTCCCTGAATACTCAAGGGGACCTTCTACAAGGAATCAGCTCTCCCCGATCAGGACGCAGACCTGCAGGAAGACTGCAGGCTGGTATATACCCTAGAGCAGTCGTTCTCAACCTGTGGGCCATGACCCCTGAGGGTTTGAACAGCCAAAGACATTGGAAAACATACACTTAACATTAGCCAG
This sequence comes from Cricetiscus sungorus, assembly GCA_030556225.1. NCBI lineage: Eukaryota > Metazoa > Chordata > Mammalia > Rodentia > Cricetidae > Cricetiscus > Cricetiscus sungorus. The sequence goes on from JANBXA010000429.1 coordinate 871,100, forward strand.
GTTAGTTACAAAGTAGCAATGAAAATAATTTTATGGTTGGGGATTACCACAAGACATGAGGAACTGTATTAAAGGGTTGCAGCATTGGAAGGTTGAGAACCACCATCCTAGAGTAGATATGCATCCATCCAGGGGATTTAAACCAAGGCCATTTGTCTACAGGGTGCCACATAGATGACCCAGACCCTGAGGGGTCTGGACTCATTCTGAAGCCAGACCCCTCACGTCCTTGTGGCCAGCAGTCCTGAGTGTCATCAGAGGATCCCGAGAACCTGCTCAGGTATCCAGGCTGTACTTGGTCCCTCTGCTTATGAGGCCTGAGCGCCTGCCCCAATCTTTCTGAAAGGTCAAAGTCACCCTCCAGCACAGCCCTGAGTGGATTCTCTGGTGGTTCCCCCACCCACTTAGCCCAGGAGCCATATATGAGTCACTCACCTCCTGCTCCGAGATAGTGATCCTCACTCAGTAACGCCGCTTGGTCCCCCTGATCCAGCTGTGCCCACTGGAAGGCTGGGGCTTATGAAAACCCCCCTTCCCTGACATCACTTGTCCCGCCCTTAAGTCCTTTCTCCTCCCTTCTATCTGGTGCTGCCTAGGGCATGTTTCCAAGAACGAGATGGTGGTCCCAGCACAAAGGACCCCATTGCACACCACAATGGGAATGCCACTAGGGGCAGTAGGGAACAGCAGAAGCCTGTCCCACTGGCTTCTTGAGAACAAAGGCCAGTATGTGTGGTCCTGGGGACCGAGTTGATAAGTGCTGGGCATTTGGAGTCTCTGCCAGCCTATTTGGGGGAAGGGCCACATAGATTCTACCAACCACTAGGGTTCGTGATCTCTACTCCCTTCCTTCCTGTGTACCCTAGAACCCAGCAAGAGTTTACTAGTAACAGGTCCATGCCTACCCTACTTCCAGCTGGGATGCCCTTACACTGTGCCTTCCTAAGCCACTCCAGAATGCGTGGGTTGGGCAAGCTCTCCCCTCAGCAAAGTTATTCTGATCCATCTTGAACCCATGGTTTAGCTCCTGGAATTCTTGACAAGCTGGCACACCAGACTAGGCTTAGGATAAAAGGGCCCCTGCTCACACCTGAAGACATGGCTTGTGAAGCAGCTGCTTCAGGGTTCCCAGGGGACTAGTGCAGCCTCAGCTTTGTTTTCAACCACACATTGGCTCCAACCCATCACATAACCTAGCCTGATCAAAGCCCTGCCTCCCTTACTCCTACTCATCCTGACCCCCAGCTTAGCCCCAGGGCCAGGATCAGAAGTTGAACTGTCAGCCTTTCCTGTGGGTCTCCCTACTGAGATGCCCAGAGGATGGATAGGGACTCATCCTGGTATATGTTCCTTGGAGCTAGATGACTTATATACCCACTTGGTCAGAGGTTATTCATGTCTGAGGTAACAGCAATTGCTAGGCAACTCCTTCATAGGTAGCCTACTCTGAGCTGAATCATCTCAACTGCAGGTTAGTTATGTGTGTGTGTGTGTGTGTGTGTGTGTGTGTGTGTAATACCACCCTTGCCAGGAGACAACCAGAGTTACACTCAGCCTCAGGTATAGCTGGCCAATGAACAGTACATAATCCATGCAAGTAGGGAACAGCCTTCCTTTTTGACGCCATGCTGAGAACTCTAACCCTGGGACCTGGCCCTGTCCCTAAGAATCCAAATGAACCCCACAACCTGGGATACAGGCTCAGTCTGCAGACCTTCACCGTGGTCAGACGAAGAAAACCATTCTGGCAGTCTCCGGGTATATATATATATGCATGTGTGGGCACAGCTTGCAGGCACCCTGAGCTAACACATCTGCACTCTCCTGCCCTGTGATCCTCAGGTGGGCTGCCCTGTATCTACTTCATGCTGCCTGGTGATGGTCCTGCTTCCCCCGGACCAGCAATGGCATGTGTACACCCCATCCCCATGTTCTGGGATCCATGCCCTGACCCATGCAAACCAGACCACAACAGAGTGCCCTGGGGTCTGCTCATCCTTCTCCTGGACCACAGCTTGATGGTAAGGGATCAGATGTGACAACACGAGTGTCAAGTGTGATGATTGCGGCTATCGGACACTCAAAATGTGTCTGGATCAGCAGGGCTGACCCGGTCTGGCTGGTGTTTTGGGCAGGAAGTCTGGAGCAAAGCCCGACTTTGAGAGACTGACGTCTTTGACAATGAAGCCCACACTCCTCACAGCCAGCCAGAGGCCAAGACCAATTTCAGCTAAGCACCAACTCCATTAAGGACACTTTGTGGGAGACCACACATCAGTATCAGCTTAATCCCCAGCCCGTTAGTGCTACCAGTGGAAGAGACCCTCTGTAGGCCACTACTCACACAGGGGGCTCCACACTTCCCCACTGTTTGTCTCTTGGTCAAGGTCAGGAAGATGGAAGGCAGCGGCAAACCACCACCTGCCCCAGAAAAGATGTGGAGTCTCTGGATAACACGGCCCAGGAATGCCTACCTACCCAAGCCACAAGCTCAGAGCCAGTGCAAGATACCACCACCTTTTCCTCTCCCACCTTCCAAGTTAGCTGACAACCAGAGAGGCAGCTAGGTCACCTAGGACCAGACTATCGACATAAGTATAACCAGGCCTATTCTGGAACTGTCACCTCCCTGAAGCCCAGAACTACCTGGCATGTCTGTCCATGTATACCCAAGGGGGTAAAGGGGATCCCCTACGGTTTGTTTGTAGGATATAGTCTACCAAGCTCCCCATATACAAGCTCCAAAAGCCAGCCAAAGGCTCCAGTACCTTGACCTGAGCCTTACTCACCCTTTCCTTCAAGGGATTGTACAAGTGCCCTGGAGGGCTCTGGGTTGTTAGAACCATCCTCAGACTGCATCCTCATTATGTCACCCTGTATCCACGGACTCGTGGTCTCTGCTCTGGGGGTGCACCAGCACTTGGTATGGGTCCTTCCTCCACGCTCAGACTCCCTTGGCTTTTGCCAACTCTGCGTGCTCCCACAAATCCCATGGCTTCTCACCCCAAGTCTCTGACCTCATCTACCTGTGGCTGCTGTTAGTGACCAGCTCTGGGTATCTCCCCTTGCTTTCATAGATCAGACATATTCTGCGACCTGACTGCCGAGCAGAGTCATGTCTGCTTGAGGGTAAAGCACTTAGAAGGACTCCCCAAACCTCAGGCCTGTCGGTGCTGCAAAGAGCTATCAATTCCCAAGGGGGACAAGCCTTGAAGCCTTAGGGTCCAGACAGCTCAACCCCAGGACGTGGAAGCAAACACAACACACACACACCACACAGAGCTTCAGGTCATGCACTGCTGGTCAAACTGAGGGTCAAGACAGAGTGGGTTTACGGGGACAGAGACCCAGCCGGGCTCTCCAGCCACAGCACACAGCAGCCGCAGGATCCTGGGAGGAGAAGGCTGTCACAAAACCCACTGATAGCACATGGGTCTCAACTGCAGTGATCCACAGAGTCCACGTGGTGGTAAGTGGGGCCGTCTGGAGGGACAGCTGCATGCTGAGGAGACATGACCAAGTGTGCTCTGACCCTGAGCACCCCGAACAGGCTGGGACAAAGTCTGAGCTGTTGTAGACACAATACATGGGGAAATGCCAACAGGTGCTCTGCCCAGATGGAGGCTCCCCGGTCAAGATGCCCCAACCCTGGCAGTGGAGTTGGTCCCAGAGCCCACCCTCCATGTTCAGGCTCCCCTGTACTGGGCGGGAGCGACAGGTGTGCCAGCCTCTTTACTCTCAGTTCCTCATTTCTGAGCTGTCCAGGGCTGTCCAGGATCAAGTCAGGTGTTCAGGGAGGAACCGGAGTCCAAGCTGCCGTGTGGCCATCGGTGGAGTTTGTCCCATGAAACCGAGGGCTGGGCAGGCTGATGCAGGAAAGGCAGAGGGTCACAAACTGAGTTTCACAGCACGGGCCACAGGACGTGGACTTAGGTGAGGGCGGCGGTGGCAGTGTGAGCTCCAGTATTGCTTCTGTCATTTCATGTCAAGCCTGAGACTCCTGGCATCTTCTTCAAGAAAAAAAAAAGAACTAAGCAAATCTTTCAAGTTTTAAAAGACTTCAACAAAAGCAGATGTCCAGCTTGGCTGACACTGCACAGGACTGCATTTCCAGGCTGTCCCAGGGCTGCAGAGATAGGGCCTGGGCCCAAGAACCCAGAGTCCAGGAAGGCTGCTCAGAGGACCCAAGAGGCAGATGGAGGCACGTCCCCTGCAGCCTAAGAGAAAGCCACTTCACACCAGGCCGGCAGCACCGACTCAAGTCCTGCCTGAGCCACTGTCTTCACACTGAGGTCAGATGAAGGAGGAACAGGAAGGGTAAAGTGCAAACACAGCAGTCTCCCAGCAGAGCTGGGCCAGGGTGCTGCAAGGCTCCTACCAGTTCTGGTTGTCCCAGCCATCATCGGTGGCCGTCGATGGGGCGGCCTTCTTGGTGGCCTTCGCCCTCCCCTCCCCACTGGCTCCCTCCCAGCTCTCCCAGCCATCGCTATTGCTGTTCTTGTTGTTGGATGCAGAACCTGAGCCCCAGACATCCCAGCTGTCCGAGCTCCTCCTCCCTGTTGAGGCATCTGCGTACGTCCAGCTGTCACTGCTTGGGGACTTGGCCTTGGGGGGCTCAGAACTCCCAAAGGCCTCCCAGAAGCTCTGGTCTATGGTGCTGTTCTGGGAGTTGTCTCCACTGCTGTTTTGGTAGCTGTGGCCCTCTAAGGGTCTATGACAGAGAGAAACAAAATCTCAGTAGTTATCACAGAAGCTGCCCACCCTGCTCGGGTCTCAGGGGCTCTCTAGAGCAAGACCTCCCACTTCCAAGCCCAGCCTACATTTGACCAGGGCATGGCAAATGCCTACAACAGCCCCACGCTCTCTTTCTGCCTAGACAGGTTGCTGCCCTTTCAAGGGCTTCCTGGCCATCCTTGTAGGGTCAGAGTACCCCACAGGTGAGGCCCTTTTAATGAGAGCTGACGTGGCCTTGGTAAGGTCCACCCTGGTACTGAGAGCATGGAACTTTTAGAAGGAATTGAGTTCCTCCTGCTACCTCAATACATATTCCCAACCATCACCCATTTACTGTAGGACATTTACCAGGGCACTGGGAAACAGCATGCAGCCTTCGGTCCAAGCCAGGTAGGGGATCAAAGGGCAGTCACTTTGCCTCTCGTAAAGGACTGTGTATACAACACTGGGCGGAGGATGCTAGGCCAGGCCACCAGCTATCTATCTCTCGGGAGCTCAAAGGACCCAGGGCCTGGGGTGGGGACATGGCCTACCTGTCTGAGGTGTCTTCAGCTTTCCCTGAAAAGAAAGTAGTGACATCACGCCATCCCTTGCTGCCAACTCCCTGGACCTGGAGGGAGACAGGAAAAGAAGCTGGGGCCGCACACTACATGGCACCTCTGGCTCTAAAACATGAACAAAAATGGATGCTGCTCTTCTGAGAAGACCTGGACAAAACCTGGAGGAGTGTCACATACAGATGAAGGCACACGCATGTGCACAGCAACACGGCAGCTGTGCTGAAGCAACACTAGCTGTTGGCTGCTTAATTACATGCTCAGAGCATCTCTCTGCCAGGCAGTGGTGGCGCACACCTTTAATCCCAGCGCTCAGGAAGCAGAGGCAGGCAGATCTCTGTGAGTTAGAGGCCAGCCTGGTCTGCAGAGAGAGCTCCAGAACAGCCAGGGCTACACAGGGAAACCCTGTCTGGGAAAAACAAACACATAAAAAAGGGCATGGCGTTCCCAAAGTCACACTCAACATTTTGGAGGTGCTCAAAAGTTTTGAGCCACCACAGCTCGTCTTTACCACAGTGCAATGAAGGTCTCCAGAGGTGTCATCTACTGCCATCACGTTGGGAAATCTGATGACCCCACCCTTAACCCACCAGGCTCTGAAGAGGTCACAGGACCAGTAACAGCTAACAGTGGCATTGGCACTTACCAAGGGACAAGCCAACAGCAGCAAGACAGAAAGAAAAACACAGGTTAGTGGCTGCAAAGTCCCCAGTAACCAAGCTGTTTCCATATTCCTCAAGCCCTCAGAAATCAGAGGGCAGTGGCCACTGCCTCAGCTGGCCCATGGCCCTGGATCTGGAATATGGAGACTGGCTTTGGCTGTGCAAGTCAGTAGAGTAGCCCTACCTTGGATGCCAACTGAGAGACCCCACTGGACACATCGTCAAAAATCCTTCCCTCCTTCACCTGTGCAATTTAAAGGGCACTGTTAGGAGACTGAAGCTTCAGAGTCCAGAGAGGCCCGCCACCCAAGTTCTACCATCTGGCTTCAGCTTCCCAAGACCTCATCACTGAAGTCACCATCTCCTGCGCCTCCCTGGAGAAGCCAGCTGCTGTCCAGACTCCTGTTGTGAGGAAGGATATAGACTACTGACTCCTTCCAGGGCTAATACCCTCTGCCTGTGCTCAGGCCACTGGGGTAAAATGGGGAAGAGACACCTTGGGAGCTAACTGGGGGGACTAAGGAGCCCAAGGTTACCTGGACCAGAGAAAATTATAGGCAAGATTTTGCTGATCCCCAATACACCCATTTCCCTGGTCAATAAAGGGCCTCAGCAGTACACACAAACACCTTAATCATTGGTGCCATCCATACCTTCTCCTGTGCAGGCTTGAGAACATTCTCATTCAGGCTGTGGCCCAACTCTGAAGCCTGTGGAGAGACACTGTGTGAGCCTTACAAGCAACAACATTAGTTGCTGGAGAGTAAGCCCAGGACAGCACAAGCTTTGCCAACAGGAAGGCAGGCAGTGGGATGTGGAGACACACGGGAAGCAGGACCACAGAATTGACATCAGAATGGAAGGACCAAGACAGGCAGGGAGCTCCCTCACAGCACTGGGAGCGGCTCTGGCTCTAGTCCACAGTGAGGGGCATAGGCACGGGTCTGCTAACTGCAGGCACCTCTTCAGCCACTTCCTCAGGTAGGCACTGAGCTTTACCCGGGGGAAAAGCCTATGTGGGAGGCTGGGTGGAGGGGCAGAGAAGTAGCAGATACAGTCTCTCCTGGTGCCACCACGGTGAGGCCACAAAGCTTTGAGCCACCTTAGGAATATGACTTGCCAGGACCTCACCCTCAAAGCAAGACCAGATAAAAGGCTTAAAGGGGGTAATTCATTCATATAGGAAGGGTGAGATTCCAGGAGTTACCTGGTTTGGTATAATTAATCCATGAAATGAAAATCCAATTCAGAAGCCTTTCTCTCCAGAGCCCACTGGGCCCGGACAACCTTACTCAGGGAACACCAGGGCTATGGATCTTAGGGAGCTTCCACCACCAGCAGGCCAGGAAGGTGACACTGGTGACCCAAACACAAAAGGAGACACAGCCAGGAGCAAAGCACATGCTCAGCAGACACGGGGCAGCATGCACCAGTACAAACAGGGTTTTACCGGCTCTGACTGCTGCTTGTAACCCCAAAACTTGACCCAGATGGCACGAAGGCAGTTACAGAGAAAGAGCAGGCGGTGGGAGTCACATTAGCAATGCCCCAAAGTGTCAGAAAACACGCCCCTCACCTTTCTCAGAATGCAGCCCTTTAACAACCGTCAGCTGCCTGACTGCTGGGATTACAGCTGTGTACCACCACACCCTTTTACTACCTGCATCAGAACCACACCAGTCCACACCAACCTACTTTAGACCCTGGCATCATTATTTCTCTGCTCCAAGTTTATCACAATCCAGACTCCATGATATGCCTGAGGAGCCTGAGCCCAACTGAGACATTCTGAGGCAAAGCCAGGAAGGCTCTCCAAGGTGGATCACTAGGGATGCAGGACTGCGAAAGGCCCCAAGATCCAAGGTGGATCACTAGGGATGCAGGACTGGGAAAGGCCCCAAGATCCAAGGTGGATCACTAGGGATGCAGGACTGGGAAAGGCCCCAAGATCCAAGGTGGATCACTAGGGATGCAGGACTGCGAAAGGCCCCAAGAGACAGAAGTGCACATGAATAGTGCTGCAGGCCACAAGGACCTAAAACCCTGCCCACCCCACCATCGAGGACAGCACAGCTCAGAGCTCTACGCATGGCAACTCTTCTTATACTCCGCTTGGAAGAGAAGCAAACTGCCAAGCCCAGACTGTCACTGCTGGCCACACAAACCAAGCTGCCAAGTAGGGATAGATGCAGTGACACCTTTCCAACTGAACAACCCAAGGCTGAGAGCCAGGGCCTAGACAAGCCTTGCCACATAAGGCAGTTATGGCACTGTGGTTTCGTGTCTACTAGTGGCTGTGGTAGACGAGGAAGCCCCGAACACAGCAAGCCTCCTGCTGGTGCAGCTGGAGGCACTGAGGTAGCATGGTGAGGACCTTCTTCACTAGGGCCCTCAGACCCTCCAGCCCAGGATGCTTCCAGACACTGCATGTGAGACTAACAGATTTTAAAACACAGAACAAAAACTCCCCCCCTTTTACCTTCTGACTTGCTTGGGATCCAAATTTTGTAGCCTAAAAAGGAAAAATGAAAAATAAAACCCAGCATTTTGTAGTCAAATTTCTTGACCCTGACCAGAAGGCTTTATCTATGTGGGGCCCAGGTGGAGTTAGTTCCAGAACTCCCTCCTGGCAAGTTCCCAGGCAGTCAGCACCAACCTTGGCAACCTCAGGGACCAGGTTGCTGTAGGGAGGCCTGGCTTAGCAGATGCTGTAACAAGCCCACAAAAGGATGGAGGTAGGACATGTTTGGGCCCAGCAGCCACCCCTGCCCCTACCTCTATCCTTGTTCCTCTTAGCACCATGGCCACACAGCCCAATCTTAGGCTGTAAGCCTACACCTTCTGGTCGGACATGGTGCCTATACAACACAGTCTACCGAAACGAGGACCCTCAAGCTCTCCTCTCATTTTAAGTACAAGTGAGGAGGAGCTAGACTGTCCCACTCTCAAGACCCCAAGGCAAAAACGCAGGCACAGGTACCCATCAGCCATTCACCAAGGATGGCGTCTGTCTCCACCACATGAAGTCAGGTCAACCTCTGCAAGCGGTTTGTCCTTGACACAAAACAACACCTGCTACAGTAAGGGTCCCTGAGCCATCCTGCAGTGGACAAGGCCCCATGCTTGTCTGCTAGAAGAGTGGAGGCTGGTGTGTGGAGGGACCCCAGGGCCCTTCTCCAGGACCCAAGGCCAGTGGTGGGCAGCATGCTCCCCAGTTACTTACGCCCTCCTTTGCTGCAGAAGCAAACTTGCTCGCTCCAGTGGTGAAACTGCTCCAGCCCTGAGGAGACAACAGGGAATGACGGAGCACGGTTCGTCTAGACCCGTGCGTGCCGCACTCTTCACACCTCAGCACAGCACGGCTCCACACAAGGCCCTTCAAACGCCTCCACAGCTCGTGAGCGGCCGCGGGCAGCCCAGTCCTGCAGTACCCACACTCCCCTTGCCACCGGCAGCACACAGCACAGGAAGGCTAAAAGCCTGCTGTCTCCCAGAGGAACAGACGGTGGTGAGCAAAGGCCTCCCTCTGAATTCAAAGTTAGTTCCTCACCAGTACCTTCCAAAGTAAACTAAAACTACTTCAATACAAAAAACCCCCTTACACCACAACTGGCTTTTGTCCCCAAGATAGTGCAGAGGACCAATATACTTTAAGAGACATCTATAGTCATTGGTGTTCATTAGAAAAGGTCATCAGGGACTGGAGAGATGGTGCAGAGGTTAAGAGCGCTGCCTGTTCTTCCAGGGGTCTTGTGTTCAATGCCCAGAAACCACATGGTGGCTCACAACCACCTGTAGTAAGATCTGATGCCTTCTCCTGATGGGCAGGTATACATGCAGACCGAATACTGTGTATATAATAAATGGTTTTTTTTTTTTTAAAGTCATCAGTAGAAGACAGAGAATACAGTTTCTAAATGATGATGACAGGCTTTAAATAAAACTCTATAGGGCCTGACATGGTGGCATACACCTTTTAATTCCAGCACTGGGGAGGCAGAGGCAGAGGCAGGTTGATCTGAGGCCAGTCTGATCTACAAAATGAGTTGTCAAAAAAAAAAAAAAAAAAAAAAAAAAAAGAACCAAAGGCGAGAAAGACCTCTTAATAGCAACAGGTTTTATAACAAAAGCCTGCTTTTCTGTCCTACAGAAGACCCAGTGCGATGGCAGAATGACACCCCCTGGCAGCAAAGAGGACAGTTTTAAGCAAATCTTTGGTTTTGAGACTGGCCATGAGGGGACCACAAAGAGCTACAAGCAAAACTGTCTCGAAAGAAAACAAAAAAGTGAAAAGTTCATGCATTCATGACACGAACGCAGAGGGTGACGCCAGTCTTTCCCCTGTGCTGTCTGACCAGACTCCACTGCACACACAGCAACAAAGCAGCTCTTTGCAGTCAACCCTATTTACAGGTAAGTATCGAATTACTCCCATGCACAGTGCCAATTTATTCTTACCTGAAGATACGGTATCAATGTAAAAAGCCTTGCCTGTTTTTAACACTGGAGGCACTCTGTAGATCAGGTCAGCTTTGAACTGAGAGATCTGCCTGCCTCTGCCTCTGCCTCTGCCTCCCCAGTGCTGGGATTAAAGGTGTGCCCTACCATGTCTGACCTATTTCCTCCTCTTTTCACTTAAAGCATCCAGGAATGGTTGTATAACCTGCCACTTAGCAGCAACCCCTGCTTCAGGATGCTTGCATTTATGATTACTACAGAACACAACACTGCAATGAACAAAAGCAGCTTTAAAAATATTAATTTCTGGAGGAGCGATAATATGAATAAAGGATCAAGATCATGATGGGGAAACCCACAGAATCAGCTGACCTGAGCTAGTGAGAGATCAATGACTCAGGTCTGACAAATGGAGAACCTGCATAAGACCAAACTAGACTCCCTCAATATAGGTGACAATGGTGTGGCTGGGACAATATATAAAGCCACTGGCAGTGGGTCCAAGATCTCTCTCTAATGCCCAAACTGACTTAGTGGAGCCCATCCTATATGGAGAGATACCTTGCTCAGCCTAGACCCAGGGGTGTGAGGGGTGGAGATGCCCGGGCCCTGCCTCAAGGAGATGATGGGACACTAGTAGACTTCCTAGGGAGGTCTTACCCTCTCCAAGGAGCAGATGGAAGGTGGAGTGGGTGGGGGTAGTGGGAGAAGGGGAGGGAGGGGGAACTGGTATTGGAATGTAAAAAATAAATTAATAAAAAATGCTTTAAAAAAATATTAGTTTCCTTGGAAAAGCAAGCCTAAGATGCCACACCCTAAATTTCAGACCTGGAGCTTCCGACTTGCCCTGAAAGCAGACAAACTGCCCCCAACCCAGCACCACACCCCAGTAGAATGCCAGAACCTTGGGCAGCCTCTGCTTGGGGCCTCACTTTCTGAGTCAGCCTACCCAGCACAGGCCAGGAGGCTGGGTCAGTCTTCCGCTGAACTCAGGACACAACCTAGAGATAAGAAGTACACAGTCTCCATAGAAAACTTAGTGCTTTGAGGAAATCTACTCTAGTAAATGTGAAATACATCTCTTATGGCCAGATGAAGTAAGTGGCTGAATACATTAGGGATATTAATAAAAGACCTTTTTTAAAAAAGAACCACTCATTGAAGGTAAACAAGAAAGGGCCTTTAATCAGGCCAAAGGGTATATGCCCCGTGGCGACCCACTCTGTCCACAAAGGGTCCTCCTTGTCCCGGCACTGGACAACCCTCTGGCTATCCTGCCACAGGAGGCACTCAACAGAACTTAGGTCTCCTTACCGAGTACAAGGATGACATGGCATTGTTGAGAAAGTCATCTTCTCTCTTTTGCGGTGGCACCGTGTTTCCAAACCCTACGTATCGATTCTCCTGAGCACTGAAAATAAGCACAGACATCACTAGCCACCAGGAGAGGCGCTTCCTCCCACTAAGAGGACACACGGCACTCTGGACAATGGGCACAGGAGCTACACAGATACTTTCTACCACATGACACGAGGTTCCCCAGCAAGACCCAGCCCCGACAAATGGAGTACTAGAAAGCACCAGTTACAGGCCAGGCAGATTCCAGGAATAAAACACACCATCTTTAATACTGGGTTTTCTCCACATTAAAAACCTTAGGGCTTGCCATAAGTAGACCCTGGATTACACACACTGTGAACACCTGCACGAGTGTGCCCAGTCTACCCTACAGGAAAGAGCCCCAACCCAATGGCATAAACCCCTGCAGGGTGGCCTGTCCAAGGTGCCCTGAGCGGCTTGCTATCTATCCCCAGCTTAAGAGAACTTACCCCTGATAGGAACCCAGGTCATCATTCAGCCAATCTTCAAAAGCCTTGTCGCCAGAGGCAGTCACATTCTGTGGCTGGCCAGAGGATCTGAATAGAAAGGTAAATGCCAGTAAGACCTTGGCAATACCAAGGGAAACCACGCAGTGTTTATGACGAGTACCTTACATATCACATATGGGGTCAAGCAGCAACCAGCTCTGACCCATAGGATACGCAGGCACAGCTACAAGTCCAGTGGTTCTCTGCCCTAGTTAACAGCAGCCAACAGTGAACTCTATACTTGCCAGGAGTGGCCATAAGAACTCAGAGCTGGGAAATACGACCGAAGCCATCAGTGCTAGGACCTCCTGACTAGGATCTGTAGATGTGCTGTCATTGAGTGCACAGCCATCTCCTGTGCCTCATCCGTCTTACACCAGCCTCCAGGGGACACTCCTCACAGTGGAACTTGGTGTACACAACAGGGATCTCTACCATCTTGGGGCCCTATGATATGACCAACAGCTCACAGAGGAGTGACCACATGCCATGAAAACACAACCACCTCCCCAAAGGCACTGTTCATAGCGTTGTATGGTACGCCAGCAAGGAGAGGGGGGACCAACCCTCCTGCAGAACGGGGCACGATGCCACTTCCTATCTGGGGTAAATTTTTATTACAAGTTTGCACTGTTTCAGAAATGTTAAGAAGCTAGTTTTCACTGACTTCTGGGAATAGATCACAATTGGAGCTGTTTCAACAAGTGGAAGAAATGAGGTTTCTAAGGGAACCCTAAGCTACCACTAATGTGAGGGTGAAGCTGAGATATGACCAGCAGGGCAGAGGAGCTACCGGTGGGCAGTGGATTGCAGCATCTTGGGCTGAGGTGGAGTCCAGTTCTGTGCAGGTGATGACTCCAGAGACCACTCTCTACCTTCTGCCAAAGTAGCCACCTACCAAGATGACACAAGACATAAGGAGACATACCACCCACTCAAGCACATCCAACCCTACAAGCTACTTCCACAAAGCCATGAACCAGGACTCTTACGACGATGAGAGTGCCAGTACCACTATGATAGCAATTTTAAAAGCACAGACAGGACTCATTAATGTGACCCCCCCCATCTGAGGAAGGCCAAAATCTCAGAGGGTCTACAAATGAGCTAGTCTAAGGCACTATGATCACTGTCCCTTTCCTCCCTTTAATTATAGGCTATTGCATTCCCTGTGGGCAAGAAGAGCCTTCCCTAGGTTTGGTAAAGGCCACTTATCCTTGTCGGTTCTTGGACAGTGCAGGGCCTCCACGGATGCTGAAAGCTTGCCTCCCTAAGCCACTGAAGGCACATCTGGCCACTGTGGAAGTGTGTGCTATACACTCACCCCTGTGTGCGAAGCAAGCCAGTTCAGCCCTTACCTTATCCCTGAAGAGTGCTGCAGCTCTGCTGCTATACTTGTCCTGCAAGGACCAGTTAGGCTCATAATCCTCCTGGGCCTCCAGGAATTCACGGAACTTAGCATTCCCACCAGCCTTCATCTTCTCAAGCTCGATGTCCTTCCATTTGTCCATCGTAACTGAGCGTACAAAGCTAGAAACCAGATGTCTGATGTGATCACCAAGTATTAGGGGCCCCAAGTAGCCTCCCAACCCCAGATCACTTCCTGAGACAGACACAGGTGCTTCCAGGACTGAGGCAGAAGCCGGAAGAAGCTCCATGAAGGAAAGCTGGACAACAGCGGATAATCGTGGCTGGTGTTAGTGGACTGAGGACCACCTAATACGGTGGAGAACAGCTCCGTAACACTGGGTCAGACAGCGGTTTGGGCAGCAGGCCCTCAACATGGAAAGTAGAACAGAAGCAGAATGTGCAGGGGCTGAGTGGCAGGACACTGACCTGAGGTGCACCCCAAGCCCACGGTGTCTCCCAGAGCATTCCAGGCAGATCCAGATGCCATAAGTCACGCTGACCCACTGAGGATTGAATGCACCACACTCAAAGCAAACCTGGGGGGGAGGGGACACACGCAACTCACCAGGCAGCCTAGAGCAGCGTTACAACCCCATAGATGCCCCAAAAAGATGCAGAAGAGGAATGGGCCACATGTGCAAAGACTTAACTAAAAAGCTAGTGCCAAAAAGCCCAACAGGGCTGCTCAGGTTGGTCAAAGGATGTGAGGTGGCAGAAGCTGCCTAGAAATGGGCATAAAGATGAAGAACCTCTCATGAGAAAAACGTTCAGGAAGGAGACCAAGCAAGCATCCTCAGCACAACCTGAGCACTGGGGCAGGTGTTCCACACGAGTGAGCACCAAGAACAGCTGGCTGCTCCCCGGTGACATGATCAGCCTCCCCAAGGAGGGACACATAACCATAGCTGCACCTGACACCAAGACATTCACCAGCCCACCCAAGCCCAGCCCACAGGTTCACACTCACATTGTTCTCATCTTGTGCCCTGACTTCTTTAAGCACTTTTCTGGTTCTTGGACTGGCCATGGTGCTGCAAAGAGGAAAACAAAGACTTACAGCAACGACAGAACGGTGCCATCATAAGACCTGCCACAAAGCTGCTCTGACTGACGGTGGTGGCCCTGCAGTGTGGGAGTCACTTCTCATGGCAGGAGGGATCTCAGACTACAACCAGCAGTAAGTAGTCAGCAATGCCATGAAGTACAAGTTCAGCCACTCTGTGCCTGATAAAAAGCCCTGTCGCTTGGTGATAAAACTCACAAGGAGTGACCTTACAAGACACACGAAGATTGGCTACTAAATCTGTTTCACCACTAAAAAGGGCAACTCAGTGGTGGAAGAGAGCACTTCTCACTTCCCACATCCCCGCCAGCTCTCCAAGCTGGTGTAGGAAGCCCGAGGCTGCAACAAGGCCAAGGAAGTACCCCTGGCAGTGGTGTTAGTCTGTGAGATAATGCAGCCACAGGACACAGTATGAACAGACCACCCACATAGGGCCTTGGTGGGAACAGCAGTAAGGCTCGGCTGGAGAAAAGCTCACTTCCTTCCTTCTGTTGGTTTGTGCCTGTCCATCCACGCGTATGCCTGTGTACAAATGTGGAGACCAGAGGGGGACACAGGTTGTGCTCCTCAGGTTTCCACCCTGCTCCTTTGGGGTACTCAACTTGGAGCTCCGCTGGAAACAAGCTCCCACAATCTTCCAATTTCCACCTTCCAATGATAGGGTTATAGACATGTGTAGCCATATCTGGCTTTCATGTAGATACTGGAGATTTGAACCCAGATCCTCATACATATGCAGAACGTGCTCTTACCCCCTGAACTGTCTCCCTAGTCACTATTCTTTCCTTCATATCCGCCAGTTTCAGCACTGATTAACTTTAACTGGTGATCCATTTAAATCATGGCTAGGAAAATAAAGCAAAAGAAACACTGTACCAACCACAAGACTGGACATAAACTAACCCCAGTGTCATTGCGCTGAGGAGACTGGAGGCAGGACCTGGGCCTCTAGCCACCCCCGTGCCAGCCCACCAGTCAGGTGTGGTCTTTCCAGAGCTATCTGTCCCAACAGAGCCATGCTGTTTCCTCTAACTCACAGGCAACACACGTAAAACAAACAACAGGTAAACTCTCCCTCTGACAGAAGCTACAGGTTTTCAATGTTTCACCTTGCGACTTACTCGCTGTTACACTGAAAACGACCATTACCTATTCATGTGGTTCACATTAAACAAACAAACAAACAAAAAACAAAAAGCCCCTCTCTGTGGCTTTGGAGGCTGTCCTGGAACTAACTCTTGTAGAACAGGCTGGTCTCAAACTCACCGAGATCCACCTGCCTCTGCCTCCCGAATGCTGGGATTAAAGGTGTGTGCCACCATCGCCCTTTGAAATATCTATCTTTTGGCAAGACTAGGGTCTCCTTGTGTCAGATGTCAGGAAATATTTGCTTTTTGTAGCTGTATGAAACTAAATCCTAGCTCAGCCTAGCTTCCTTTCACTGTGTTAACTACATGTTAGAATGGCATCCTGACACCATGAACACACAAATGCAGACTCTTGCATGTGGGACGCAGGCCCTGGCATGACTCATTCAGGCAGAGCAGTTAGCAGCATCCCAGGCATCTACTCATGCACACCCCCAGACAGTTCAAAGCTTTTGGGGAGACACTGGAAGATCTGAGTTTACAAAGCCCTTTGCGTTACAGGAAGCCGTCACCAAGACCAACACAGGTTTCTGTACTCAGCCTCAATATCCAAAGCACTGCGCCTGCCCTCAGAGACCCACAACTAAACAATGGAGGTAAATAAAGGCAAGAGGTCAGCATCTGAAGTCCTGACTTTGTAAAATAACACAGAAGGACATTCACAGCTATGGAAAACGGGGCAAAGTAGATGATTTGGCTTTTATTTTCTTTGTTTTTGAGACAGGGTCTTTCTACATTGCCCTAGCTGTCCTGGAACTCACTATGCAGACTAGGCTGGCCTCAAACTCTCAGAGATCTGCCTGCCTCTGCTTCCCAAATGCTGGGTGGGATTACCCTTACCCGGTAATCCATCTCACCCACACCTCTAAGAATTTTTAATAGCTGAAATCAAAAATGGCATACTCTTCCTTCAAGTAGGCACAAACAGTAAATACTGAGCAAATAAGGGTATTTCCAGACGTTACTAAGCTACAGGTCACACTACAGAGCACTTGGTTCTTAAACTGGGACAGGATGAACCTCTGAAGTCAAAAGGAACATTGGGGAACATAGCTTGACCCTACGGCTACAGTACAGGTGACAAGGAGAAACACTGTCTTTCTCAGAACACAGAGAACCCATGTCTAAGTTACACTTCCTCCATCCGATGAACAGGCGATTTCAGAATACCACCTTGCCCAGGACCACAGGTACCGCTCCATTGCTGCAAACACAGCACAGCAGAAATATGAAGCCTAAATCAGCGGATTATTTCTGATTTATGTTGCCTTAAAAAGATGAACATCCTTCTAAACGCAGGTAAAACCGAGCAAAGGTTTAGAACCCCGTTCCTTTGGGGGATTCTGTTGTTGGTTTTGCTTTTTCCTCCTTCAGCGGGGTACTCACTTCAAAGGCCAAGAAGGAACGATCAACGACCGAGCTGAGGGTGGCTAGGGAGTCTGGCTTCCCGGCACCTCTGTCTGGACAGATTCTTCTTTTGAAGTGAAGAGCAGCCAGCGGCTCTTGCAGGGGCCAACTGGGCTGTGCAGAACCGGTGTGCGTCTGGGGGCGCGGAGAGGCCACGTAGATCCGCGAAACCGCTAGCTGGAGAGCGGCAGACTTGCTCAGAGGCCGAGGGGGGTCTGGACGGCCAGGGCGAGGAGGTCCGCTCGCGATGGGGCAGCCGCACACAGGGATCCTGGAGTTTGGGGTCCGAGGAACAGGAACGTCACGGGTTGGGGGACTGGAGAGTCCGGGGCCGGGGAGCTGGGGGACGGCAGGGCCGGGGCCGGGGCCGGGGCGAGGCGGGAGCCGTGGAGTCAGGGCTGAAGACCGGGGTGTCAGACAGCCGGGCTGTTAGGGCCAGGGCCTAGGCCCGCAGTACCGGAAGGCCAAGGGACGGAGGGTCCGCGGGCCCCGGTGTCCCGGCCGCCAGCTCACCTGCTGCCCTCCGGGGGTCGGGTCGGCCGAGTTGCCCGGCTGGACTGAGTGTTCACTGTCCCCCCCACCAGCCGCCAGCAGCTTCCGGCTACGTCGCGCTTCGAAAGGGTTCATGGGAGGCCCGCGCGGCGCCACTTCCGCCTCCTGCGCGAGCTCAGGAGCGCGCCTGTCTTCCGGGCTGTCCCGACCGTGGGCAGCGCGCAGGGTTTGCAGGTCGCTCCGGCGTCGGCTGTGCCGCCTGGCAACGCGGAGCGGAGGGATCCACTGTGCCGACCGAGGCTGGATCGGTGCAAAGGCTGCCCTCGGCCACTGTCAGCTCGAACAGCGGACCCGGGGTTTAAAATAGACTTGCGCCAGCTGTTCTGGTCAAATCACTGGAGTTAATTGCTGGTGGTTTTTAGTTTTGCATTTACTTTTGGCCTCTCAGTGCCACGTATTCCTTCCTCGTCGGCTGCTTGACTTTCTGTTTTTTGTTTTTCGAGATAGGGTTTCTCTATAACCTTAGATGTCAGCCTGGCCTCGAACTCAAAAGCTGCAACTGCCTTGGCCTCCTGAGTGCTGGGATTTAAAGGCGTACGCCACCCCTGTCTGGTTCGTTTGCTTTCCAGATCGAATAAACGTTAATGCTTTTATTGAGGTCAAACCAAACAGACCTGCATTGTACCTACACACTGTTGGTGCCCGTACCACCATCGGCGACATTGTGTCCCTTCTTACATCCACTGTTGGAGTTTCTGTCACAGGTTCAGAACTTTGTATTAATAGAATAAAGAAAAATGTAGTCAATAGATGACTTATCCACAGCCTGGCTTTGTGGCTTTAGACAGGCTCTCACACTAGCCCGGTTTAGCCTGGAACTCAAGGTAGTCCTCTGCCTCCTGAGTTCTGGAATTAGGGGCATGAGACACCCCACCCAGATTCATAGAATGGTATATTTTGAGACAGACTCTCACTCTGTAGACCGGAATGTTCCTGAACTCACAGATAACCTGCCCTCTGCAGGCTTATTCAATGGCCAAATACAGAGGACAGAAAGCTCATTAAGACCCAAATTAAGCCAGATGTGATGGCTCAACCGCCCACCCCCTATATACTTAGACACATACCACCACCACCATTGGTGACTGGAATCTTGGGTAAGGGTCTTGTGACTCCTCTCTTCCATTGTTGGGCTGCTGTGTTTATTTTGTTGATCTGGCTGAGGGCCACAGTCTTCTGTAGGCCTCCATGGGTTCTCCTTCATAACTGTGATGATCACGTCATACCCACATGACACTTGCAACATAAATAACAGAGAAGGGGGTAGGGCCTAGAGAGCAGACCCTCAGTGATGTGAGCCAGCATGGTCCAGAGGGTGGTGGCTCCCAGCAAGGGTAGCAGGATCACTTGAGGACATATCCAGAGCTACACAGGGCCCATGAGATGTGTTGGAGTACATTTTGTACATGTAAGCTTGTGCAAGTGTGTACATGTTCGTACATCTGTACATGTATGTACTTGGTGTGTGGGTCATTGGTGTATTGTATGTGCTGTATGTTTAGGATCTCACCTCCAGACTCACAGGCCTCTGGTTCACCACACTTTATCTGCATAGAGGCAACAGGTACAGTGACAGTTGCGTTGAGGGCAGGTGCCTACTCAGGGCCTCTCTGTAAAATGGGCAATATATACATAAAATGCTATGTATATATTGTGCAGCTACCAAGGTTGCTACCTAGAGCATAGGACTAACATGCTAGAATTCTGTGACAGGCAGAAGGGTAGGTACAGATTGTTCCCACCCATGGCCTTCAGTCAGGCTGGCTAAAATGCTATTTGGCGGGCAGGAGCAAGCAGAGGTGACCTGTAGGTGGTCCAGAAGTACCTTGGCCAGTGTAGGTTGTGGTTCCCTGGCTTGATAATGTCATCACTTCCTGCTTGTATTTGCCAGTTTTTCGTCAAGTTGACACAAACTAGTCATTTGAGAGGAGGGAGCCTCAATTGCAAAAAATACCTCTAGAACAGTGGTTCTCAGCCTTCCTAATGCTGCAGTCCCTTATGTTGCAGTGGCCCCCAACCATAACATCGTTTTGTTGCTATTTCATAACTGTGATTTTGCTACTGTTATGAATCATAATGTAAAATGTGGGGTCGCAACCTGCAGGTTGAGAAGGGATGCTTTAGATCAGGCTGTAATCAGGCACGCCTGTAGAACCTTTTCTGAATCGGTGATTGATGTGGGAGGGCCCAGCCCATTGTGCGCAGTACCACCCTGAGCTGGTGATGGTCCTGGGTGCTGTAAGAAGCAGGCTGAGCAAACCATGAGGAGCAAGCCAGTAAACGGCCTTCCTCCATGGCCTCCTCATCAGCTCCCGCCTCCACATTCCCACCTTATTTGGGTTCTTGTCCTGACTTCCTTGGATGATGACAGTGATGTGGAGGCTAAGCCAATAATAATACCCTCTCCTCCCCAAGTTGTTTTTGGTCGATTTTGCCACAGCAATAGTAACCCTAATTACAACACTGCTCCAGGAAGCACCACTGTTTGCATCAAACCACTCTGATAGAAGAGCCCTTGAGTGTTTAGGTCACCCTGAAAACATTCTCCATAGTGGGCTCATTCTCATCTCTGACCTGAGATGTTTCCCACCATGGTGCAGTAAGCATGTAGCCCAGACTGGCCTCCAGGGGGCAGGTTAGTGCTTTGTGGGCTTTATCAGAGACAGCCTCTTCTCAGTCTCCTGAGAGTCCATGAAAGAAAAATATTGCCATGGGAGGTCTAGATGGTTCTGGCAGGCCACCCGGGGTTAGGACACAAAGAGTGGATAATAGGAGGACTAGTCGGGTACATGAAGACTAGGCCCCAGATGTGGACTCTTGCCTTGCGTAACAACCGGAGGTAACTGACAAAGAGGTTCCTGGTGACAAGAGGCCATAGTAAGGAGCCTGCTTGGCCTGAGCTGGCTCAGCCAGAGGGCAGAGTTGAACCCTCTCATGCCAGGCCTACTGGGGAATTCAGAGTTCACAAAAGTAAAACTCGGTGGTTAAGAGCACCAGCTGCTCTTCCAGAGGACCCCGGTTCAATCCCCTGTGCCCACATGGCAGCTCACAACTGTCCATAACTCCAGTTCCAGGAGATCTGACACCCTCACACAGACATACATGTAGGCAAAACATGAATGCATATAAAATAAAAATTAATTTTTAAAAAGTGGGCAATCCTGAATCCTCATTACTGGACCTATTGCTTATCCCCAGATATACCACACAGCTAACACCCTGAAACAGACAGCAGAGTAAGCACAAGGTCTTTGTAGGTCACTGCCAGCTCCTGTGCAGAATTGGAAACCCAGTGCCTAACCCTACCTACACCCTCTGCAATATACACACCATGGGTCTTCTAGGCACCCATGACCCTTCTCCAGAGAGCTGACCTCTGGTACCCAGAGAGCATATACCATACCTTAGCCAACAACCAAGAGGTGAGAGTATAAACACCTCCCCCACCTCCAGTGGTGAGCAGGGTTGGGTCAACAGTGGTTTTTCTCCAGCTGGCAACATACCTGCTGCATCATATCCTCCTTTCTCCTGGGAGCCTCCTACACCCCTTGAAATTCAGATGGTTCGCAATGTGTAGTTGTCACAGGTTCCCTCTGCTGGGTGTCAGCGAGCTTCTGTCTTTGCTATGTGCTGAGCAGAGCTGTGAAGATTTTACTGGGATTTTGTTGCTGTTATTTTTGTTGTTTTGTTTTTTTAAAGTGAAGCTGAAGCTAGGCAGCAGGCATTATCAGTTGTATACCCACTGAAGCCTTGTGTGTGTGTGTGTGTGTGTGTGTGTGTGTGTGTGTGTGTGTGTGTGTGATAGCTTACCCCATCTAGATCAGGAAGAATGTGAGCTGGCTCAGGTCCACCCAGATAAAGCTGCTGCAGTGTGGATTGGCCATGATGGAGAAGGGCCTGGTGGTATTCGGTCTGCCGACTCCTTGCCATAGGCTTGCAGTGTTCAGGAGGACCTGGGGTTGGGATAAAGGAAGCTAGAGGAATCTCAGAGCAGGCAACACTGCAAGGTCAAGAAGCCATGGGACCTTCAGAAGTGCAACTGTCCTTAGACAGCAGCCTTGGGCCATCCTTCCATCCTCACCCTCCAAGGAACTTGCAGCTGTATTGAATCTCATTTGGTCACAGTAGCTAAGAATATTCCAGGACAGGCCAGCTCCTCAGACTGCAGTCTTTTTCCTTTTTCCTTTGTCGACACAAGGTTTCTCTGTGTAGCTTTTGGAGCCTGTCCTGGAACTCGCTCTGTAGATTAGGCTGACCTTGATCTCACAGAGATCTGACTGCCTCTGCCTCTCAAGTGTTGGGATTAAAGGTGCGCACCACCAATGCCTGGCTCAGATTGCAGTCTTGATGGTTCAGATCTCAGGGCTGTAATGGTCAGGACCCAAGTAGTCCCTGTGCCTTAGCCCCTCCCATTCCTATTTTAGATGAGAGTCTTTCTTGATTCTAGTTGCTAGAAACAGGCCCAAGCCAGGTGTTGGTAGTGCATGCCATTAGTCCCAGCACTCAGGAGGCATATGCAGGAGGATCTCTATGAGGCCAGCTGGGTCTAAAGAGTGAGTTCCAGGACAGGCTCCAAAACAAAAACCCTGTCTCAAAAAATCAAAAAACCAAAAAAAAAAAAAAAAAAAAAAAAAAAAAAAACCAGAGCAAAGCCAAACACACAGCAGGCTAGCTAAGAAAGAGTGGTCTTTGCGGTTCTCCACAGGTGTCTTAGACTGGGCTATCCCCCTTCAGAACCAATCATGGGAGGACATGTGGTAGACTCCAGCTGCTAGAGGTTTGCAGATCCAGATAATGGTAACAGTGTATACACACATATGGACTGTCCTGCATGTACATGGGAATCTCGGTGTGAGAGCCCAGGGAAGCTATCAAGGACCTCTGAATCCCCCTGTCCCAGAGACTACTGCCTGGAGGGAGGGATGGCTTAGGTATGGTAGCTGCACCTTGTCCTGTCCAGGAGCTGAGGGAGAAACAGGATGTTGGATGTATGCTGAAGACAGGGCAGGCTCGCTGGAGGCCAGAAGGTCCAGGAAGACTATTTGATGGGATTGTTGGAGCCATGACTTCAGATTTGGCTATGTCCAGACTGAAGTATCCAATACCCAACCCATGAGTCTGGAGCTGGCTTACAGAGGAAATATGGGACTAGTGAGATATCTGTGAAGAGACAGAGGCCTCATAGGATGAGACCCTGGGGATTCTTGAGTTAGTGGGTAGAGGAGTCAGTGCCACAGGGAGGCTGAGTGGAACCAGAGGGGACTGGGTGGTCAGCAGTGGACTCAAACCCAGCCTAAGACCAACAGGGTCAATGGGTAGAGCGCAGGCTATAAGAGGTCTACACGGGACCATCTAACCAAGGCCAACAGCCACAGTGATGCTGATCAGCTAAAGGTCTGTAAGCTGACAGGCCCAGACAAGTGAGATTTATCCCTAAGGCAAGGTATAAGCTGTGCACCTCTCTTATGTGTGTGTTCTAGGGTGGCCTTGGCATCTCCTGGCTGCTCTGTCCTAGTCTGGCCTCCCAAGGCCTTGGGATATTCTCTTCAGCACACCAGAGTTGAGACATGGTGTCCGATCTTGCCTCTGTCGTTTTCAGCCAAGTCACTTAGGATGACGTTTCCGTTTCCTCACCTGTGAGTGGAAGAAGATACAACATCAACCCACGAGGGCTCTTTATGAAATTAAAGAAGCCGTCAGGATGGCAGGGACTGTGGGGACCACAAACCACTATTGTTGCTGCTGGCGTGGGAACTTCCCAGAGTGGGGTACCCTGAAGAAGGAAGCAAACCAGGGACCTGGGAAGAGTACTCTGTGTTTTGTCCAGCAAAATGAATGTATGGCCTACAGGGAGAAACATCCATACTATGATTTTGAAGTTGTGTTTTCTGGCCAGAAGGGTCATTTCTGCATCCTCCCTGGGGGTGGGGGAGAGGACTCCTTGCTATGATTTAATGATGAGGTCCCCTCGAGAACTCACGCTAACCCTGAAACCTCACTGCGAGAGCTTTTAGGGTGTGGTCATAGAGAGATGTCTGAATTAGAAGGCTCTGACCTGAGAAATGGGGCAGCATTCCTGTAAAAGGACTCCAGGTTGAAAGGCTTTCTTGCCCTGCCGTTTGCCTCCAGGCAACAAGGGGCTTGCTGGGAAGCATGGTGGCCACACCAGACACCACACCTGACGAAGATAGATCATGAACTTCCAGCTTCCCTGACTGTAAAGAATAAGCTTCCGTTCTTTATAAACTACTCTTTTGTCTCAAACATTGGTTTCTTGACAACGTTTGGGAATCATGTTGTAGGCGCCATCATGAGAGACAGAGCGACAAGGGGGAGGGGGACAGAGAGAGTATAGGATGCACTAAGGGGGGAGCAGCTGTTAGCCCCAGGAGAGGGCAGAAGGATCTGACAGGGCCTGTAGCTTTTGATCTCGTTGAGTTTGTTTAATGAAGCTAATGTTTGAAAGCTTGTGAGAAAACCATCAGCCTCGCCTGCCTCTACCCTTTGATCCATGAGTTTCTGATACTGATGATGAGGTCCCAAGACATTCTGGTCAGATCCCTGGCCTGGGGCTTCTATGCAGAGGGTCTAGAGACCCCGGTATGTGGCCACAGGGAAAAGTCTACTCCCTCATGCTTGTTATGCCAAGTTTGTGAGACTCCAAAAAAATACCACCAAGGAGCAGACTCACTGATGCAAATATATAAGGTTTATTGTTAAGCTACAAGCCTCAGCAAGGACCCTGTCCTGCAAACTGGCACAGCAGCTGCAGGAAAAGGGTGCCAGGCCTCAGTTGTAAGGGGTTTTAAAAGGAAAAAAAAATAAAACATAAGCAGGGTGGTACGTGCCTTGGCTGTTCAGGATTGGGTAAGAGTAGGTGACCTTGGGATTCATTGACATGGGGGCGTAAGGGAATTTCAAAATTGTTACTAACGGTTGACCAAAAGGACAGTGGTGTCGAGAAGATGTTATTGACCAAAATTAGTCTTTGCCTGGCCATCCAGATGGGGTCACTTTGACCGGGGTGGGCACAGTTTGGGTGCTCCTTGGAAACATTTGTGGTTCCTTGGCTGGAGCTGAATCAGCCTTCTGCCATGCAGGGAATTTCTCACGGTGGCTTTTTCTGAGGATGGAGTTAACTCCAACCTCTCCAGTTTACCTTACTCGTACAATGCTGTTAGACTCCAGGTGCGGGTCCTTCTGCAGGGAGTCCTAATCTCCTAGAAACTGGTTGACTTTTCCTAAGGATACATGGGGACGCATCTATTAACCCAGATAAAGTGCCAACCACAGACCAAAGAAACTATTCCATCCAAGTCTAGCTTAATTAACAAGTGATTACCTACAGACAGATGCATTAAGTGAAGAGCTGCTTACAAGACCAGAGGGATTCAAATGCAGCTACATCACAGAGAAGCCCTCTTCAACGTGATGACTCATGCATGAGTGCTGCACCCGGAGAATTCACTGCACAGCTTGTAGACAGCTTCATGGGAGAGTCTCCTCCAGCCAGCAACTGTCGCTTATGTAACCTCAGGGAGTGCCTTGCGAACCTGAAAGTTTCCTGAGCCTAAAAAGCAGCTCTCTCTCTTCATGCTAGGAGAGACTGTTTCAGTTCAGAGGAAGTGGGTCCCAGGCTTAAGGATTCCTCTGTAGCTGACCATGTTGTCTGACACCCCAGTGATCCATCAGAAGTGACTGGCACCACATGCCTTACCTTGCTCTGGTCCGGTGTCCATACTCATTCACGGCATCACCATCATCGGCTGCCATGGGCTCCATTGTATACTGCACTGGAGGTGGTCTCAATACTCTTGCGCTTGAAGTTCTGTCTCTGCCCCTGGAAGCCAGGGAGGCCCAGGCCTGCTGTCCACCACTCAGAAACCTGTAGGATTCTGTGAGGGCGAATATGCACTGCAAGATTCGGCCAATCGGGTTTAGTTATTGCCACTTTCTCCCCCTCCTTCTCCCCTCAGCTATGAGATCTCCCTCTAGCAGCTTCCTAGTCTGAAATGAGGCTCAGATTACCTACAGGCTCCAAGAATCAAGCAAGCCATACAAGAAGACAACCTTCCCTTCCTTTGGTCCCTGCAAGGCCAGCCCACCTTATCCCAACCATATTAGCCAAGATTTTCTACTCTAGAGCAATGGTTCTCAATCTTCCTGATGTTGTGACCCTTTAATAAAGTTCCTTATGTTATGGTGACTTCCCAACCATAAAGTTATATCATTGCTACTTCATAACTGAAATTTTGCTACTGTTATGAATCGTAATGTAAATATCTAATATCTGATTAGGATATCTGATGTGTGACCCCAAAGGCATCGCAACTCACAGATTGAGAACCAGTGCTCTAGAGTCTAGAGCAACAGAAATGACATACACACATTTCTGTTCTGTATGCATGTATGTACACACACACACACACACACACACACACACACACACACACACTATTTTACTTAGATTTTACTTAGATTAGGGTGGCTTGCAGTGGCATCTTGCCTTGCCAGGGAACTTGTAGTGATGGGCATGGTTTCAGGTGCAGACAGGACCCATTATTATAAGGTAGAGAAGAGGTTGGCTCACACTCTCTTGGGTTGCAAAGAGCATCAGAAGAGCAGACACTATCTTCTGGAGCAGGGAAACTGAGGCAGTTATTTACTCTCATCTATGTAAGTGCTTCCCTAATAAACACCTACTTATCATTTGTCTGGTGGATTCACTTAAACCCCACCTCCAATGACTTACAGGATGTGGTTCTGCTAGTCCAACAAAGGCTGTCTTACCAATGAAAAGTCATAGAATCCGTAGTAGTTGCTCAGTCTGTAAGACTGTCTCAGCTGGTCTTTGGTATACAGTGGAATTCCAAAGAAGTAGGCTCTAATGCCAATGAAGAATAGACTTTCCAAATAAGAGTGAAGACAGTCAGGGAGAGAAAGACAGAGACAGAGACAGAGACAGAGAAAGACACACACACACACAGAGAGAGAGAGAGAGAGAGAGAGAGAGAGAGAGAGAGAGAGAGAGAGAGAGGGAGGGAGGGAGGGAGGGAGGGAGGGAGGGAGGGAGAGAGAGAGAGAGAGAGAGAGAGAGAGAGAGAGAGAGAGAGAGAGAGAGAGAGAGAGAGCGCACTCCCTTCTTCTGGGTCCTTTATATAGGCTGCCAGCTGGACTCAGTTTAGATGATCCCAATTCTGTTGGCAACATCCAGAGCATCATAATCAGGAGCCAAACAAACATACTACACCTTCTTCTCTCCGCCAGTCCTTATGAGGGTGTTGACTTTGGCCACGTCAATGTCATAGAGTTCTTCACAGCCTGTTTGATCTGGTGCTTGTTGGCCTTGATGGCCACAATGAACACAGGGGTATTTTTGTCTTCTATCTTCTTCATGGCTGACTCAGTGGTCAGGGAAAATTTGATGATGGCATAATGGTCAAGCTTGTTTCTCCTGGGCTCACTCTTTTGAGGGTATTTGGGCTGCCTCCGGAGCCTCGGGGTCTTGGGATGCCGGAAGGCGGATGAAGTGGGGATCTTCTTTCTGTGGCTGTGGACACCTTTTGGCACTGCCTTCTTGTCTTTCAAGGCCTCCACCTTGGTTTGGGCTTTGGGAGGGGCAGGAGCTTCCTTCTTCGATTTCTGCACCATCTTGGTGAAAAGTGGCAGGTTGCCCTTTTTACTGACTGACTTTCCATGAAAACCTGGCCAGGAAGTCCTACCATCCTCACACTGCTTGCTCTGATGATCAGAATCTGTGTGGCTCTATCTCTGCCCCAGGCCTTGATCTCCCCCCCCATTCAGGGAACAGCTCTTGAGTCTCTGTCCTTGGGGGGGGCTTCAGAACCCCCTTCCTGGGCCCCAGTTCAGTTCCACCAAGGCCGCTCTGAACGTGCAGGGGTGACTGGATGTCTCCCCTCTTGTCTGCTTGATTTTCCCCTCTCATCAGCTGAAGTCTGTTGTCCTGATCCCCCCCACACACACACACACACCTCTCCTCTCAACTTTTCTATTTCTTGGGTCTGAGGCTTGTAGTCCCACAAACTTGTATTAAGGACCTCGATTGGCTCCCTCTCCAAGGCTGTAGGCTTTGACCTGCTTTTCTATGAAATGGGCTGGCAAGATACGGCCCTGCATTGTTTGTCCTACGTGACTGCGCACCAAGATGAGACAAGGGAAACTGGGTTACTCAGGAGTGAAGTAGCCACAAATGGTTGTCACTTAGAGGGTAACTATCCACAGGTGTTCTGAGCCTGCCCACGAGGCTGGGTGAAGCTGGCTTTCTGTCCTTAGGCTGCTCAAGTCCGCACTGTTGTGGACCGGGCACCCACTAGAGTTCCTAGAGCTGTCCCTGAGCACACCTGGACTGGATCTTCCAGACAGGAGATGTATTGATGTGCTCACCCATCATTCCTCCTGCTCCAGAGTCCTCACTCTCAGAATAGACTTAGAGCTCTGGACCAAGTCAGGACTCCTGGAAGCTGAGGAGTCTTTTAGAGACTTTCGCACCAAAAACGCCTCGTGGATTGGGTGAGCCTGAACTCCCACAAGAAAGGAGTTTGGTGGCAACAGTGCAGAGGTTCCGGAGGATCCGGAGCAGGGACAGGAGCCAGGCGGAAAGCTATTGGAGGTAGACACGGTTGCTAGTTCTTTTAAGAACTGCGTGGGACAGACTTCTTGGCAGGTCCAGTCAGTCCTGTATCCACCGCACAGTCCCTCGCTGCTCTTTACTGCCAGAAAGCCTGTCATCGCCCCTTTAAGAAGGGATCGTGCGCCCCTTCTCCTTGCAGCCTGAAGCCCCTAAGGGCTGCAAGTATAGGGGTGTGTAAGTGTGGAGACAGACGCGGCGCAGCTGTTACCCTGAGAAGGGAGGGAATGAGGGAGGGCGGGGTCTGAAGAGCGGCTGAGCAGGGGCGGGATCTAAAAGGGGGGTGGGGGGAGCCGGACAGGGCTGGGGTCTGCTAGGCTTACCCAAGGCAAGCTGGGACCGAATCTGCAAACTGGAAAGAGGCGGTGTCCTCAAGGCAAGGAGGGCGGGGGCGCGGTGGACAGAAGCTTTCGCACGCGGCGGGCTTCGGCCCACTCCGGCAGCAAAGACGCCCGCGGGAGGCGTGAATACGATGGGCTCTTGCTCCGGCCGCT
Organism: Cricetiscus sungorus; assembly: GCA_030556225.1. Taxonomy (NCBI): domain Eukaryota; kingdom Metazoa; phylum Chordata; class Mammalia; order Rodentia; family Cricetidae; genus Cricetiscus; species Cricetiscus sungorus. The sequence continues at coordinate 900,101 of JANBXA010000429.1, forward strand.
GCACGCTTCTTGCGCTCTGTACTCTGCAGCTGGTGAGTCCTAGTGTCCTGCGTGGCTTTCCGGACCCGCACCAACCTCGGGAGGCTCCTGAGACCTGGCTGCTGCGGCTGATTTTCCGGGCTGATAGGCATACAAGGGGAACTAGGGGAACTGCCACCGTGTGTGATCTCGGCTGTGCCCGGCTGCGTTTGCTCGGGAAGCAGTGTCCGGGCTGGCGGGGACAGGTGCTGGGGAGCTCCTGGGGGCCCGGGCTGATAGGAACAAAAGCCTTCGGGCGGGGCTGCCCCCGGAGTGCGCGGTCCGTGGTCCCCTTGATGCCCACATGTTCCGAAGGCGCCTACGGTCAAGTGTGCGCGTGTCACCGCCATGGCACCAGTGACGGAGTCCTCGGCAAAGTTCAGTGCCTAAGTGTAGAAATTAAAATCGGGTGTGTTTGAGTGTGATCGCCCGGCACTCCCAGCTTATGCGTGAGCACTATCTACTTGGGGACTCCCAATCTCCTTGGCCTGTGGAGGCTCTCAGGTCCGGGTGCCTAGGGTTGAGTTGAAGAGCTTTGTCAGAGAACTTGGAGGACACCAAACAACTTCGCAGCTCTCCCTGAGCTTGGAGCCTGGAATTTGGGTTCTGAGGCTAGTGGAGGAAGGGGCTAAAACAAAGGTCGCTGGGGAAACTCCTTTGCATAGATGCTAATGAGCCCTGGTTATCTGGTTTTAAAAAGGAAATGTAGCTTTGTTGTCTCTGGGCTGGGTATGGGCCTGGGCCCAGCTGGACGGGGTCCCTCCTCCACGGGCTGAAGCTGGAGGTCCGTGAGGAAGAGGAGGTTGTTTGAAAGATGCTTTAAGGCTGTTTGGTGTCTTGCCCTCCCCGCAGCACAGGCAGCGTCCAGAGGCTGTCAGGCACACTGTGGGATTGCACAGGAGTCCATGGTCCAAGTATTTACTGTTCTGCGGGGTTTATACTGGGCAAATCAGGCTTTAGAGGGCTGCTTCCAGCCTTGGGGCAGTGTTGAGTTGCTGTCTTTCTGTGAGGGGGCTCCCTCAGGGGGCTCCTAGGAAAATAGAAGGCAGCCCGGCAGAATGACCAGGTAAAGGACAGGGATGAGCTGGCTAACTCTGAAGTTTAGCATCTGCCCGATATGGGAGTCGGGGCGGGAGAGGGTGGGGTGGGGGATGACTTTGCTTTGCTTGCACTGGATTGGTTTGACAGGGTTCTCTGTGGCTGAGAGAAGCAGGTTGGCTTCACACCACCAATTCAGGGATGTAGTCCCACCCAGGATGCAAGAGGATAAGGTTGGGGCCTGCTCCTGCTTGTTTGACTTCTGGGGGATACCGGTGTCCGTCTAGGGCATCCTTTAGAAATTTAGCTGCAAGTAAGAGGAGTGTTTGGGTTGTAGAGCTTCCCTGAACAGGCTCAGTCCCAGCCAAGGCAAGCCCCAAGGACTCTATGAGGCTGTACTGAGCCCTGTACCCTTGCTTTGTCCAGCAGGGCCACAGCTGAAATGCCCCAGGGAGCTGTCAAGGGTCTTTTGTCCTACCCTGGCTGGCAGTTGGAGGCGGGCCACCCTCCTCGGCCTCTGGGAAGAACAGGCCCAATGCCACCCACTGCTCTGCACAGAGTGGAGAGCAGAGGAAGCTGGGGGTAGCATAGGGGTCCTGAAGCTTTCCCTTTTCTGACAAGCGTGAGAGTTTTCTTGTTACCAAGTTACTGGACAAAGGACCTAAACAACTCTCCCTAAAGAACAGCGGGAACTTTGTCGGCTCTGAGCCAGCGCTATGCTGAGACCGTTCCCAGACCTCACTTCACTGTGATGACAAGACAGGGGACTCTGGGCCCATGAAGGGGTTTGGCAGGGCCGCTGGCTCTAAACTACCAGTCTCCATGCAGTGGGGGACTCATAGAGCTTCTGGGAATGTTAGCTCTTGAGACAACCAGGGGCTACTCTTCAGACTGAGGGACTCTAGCAGACAAGTGCAGCTGGGGCCTCACAGGACAGAGCCGAGGGGGTCATCTTCACCTCCCCTTTCTTTTTCTCCCTGGGTGGGATGAAGAGCAGTCAGACCTAATCATTCATGAAGAGGCTGACCTCGTCCCCTGCTGCTGGTTTTTTCTCTCCCCCCCTCCCCCAAAAAAACTTGCAATGTTGTGTGCAGGCTCCTCCAGGAACCAGGGTTCTGTTGGGATGGGGACATCTGAGCTCTGATGCTTGAGATCCGATCTGGATCATGTTTTCATGTTGTATGTGGAAAGACTGTGCCTTTGGTTACTGCCTCTAACAGATGGGTAGAGCAAGTACTCACACAGACCACCATGTGACTCCTTAGCACAAGTGCATTGTGGGGGAGGGGAAATGCTACCACTGGCTGCCTGGGCCCAGGGTCTGAGCTGGTGGATGGAGGCAGGAGGGGTGGAGATGGATGGTCGCCTGAGTGAGCGGCTTGGTCTCAAAGGCTGGGTGCTGTTAGAGCCTCATCCTATGAGTCTAGAGCAGTTTGTGGATGGGGCTCCATCCACAGTACCAATCTTGAACATTCAAACAGGCCTCTGCTGTCTTCTGCTTTATGGAGTTGGGATGGACAGCCGTTTGGTGCCTCCTTAAGCAGGATTTTCATTGTTAACAGAAGTTCTGTAAGAGCCTGACTCTTGTGGCAAAATGGGAGCAGTAGAGGAAGGACCTGGACCTAGCCAGGGTTTGTCATGGAAGATCTGACAGTGCAGAGAGCCCTACGTGCCTTCCCAACAGTTATGTGTTCACTAGGGATTCAGCAGTGAGCTAGGGGTGCAGATCAGTGATTGAGGGCTTTCCTAGCATGTGTGAGGTCCTGTGTTTGATTCCAATACTGAGAACATGCGCACACACATACCGCACACCACATACCGCCACACACACACACACACACACACACACACACACACACACACACATACACACACCACCACCACCACACACACCACCACCACACACACACACATCACACCACACACACCACACACATCACACCACACACACACCACACACACACACACACACATACACCACACACACCACACATACACCACACACACAACACCATACCACACACACATCACACCACACACACACACACATACACCACACACACCACACATACACCACACACACAACACCATACCACACACACATCACACCACACACACACACACACATCACACCATATACACGCCACCACCACACACACACACACACACACACACACACACACACACGCACGCATACACACACCACCACCACCACCACCACACACACCACCACCACACACACACACATCACACCACACACACCACACACATCACACCACACACACACCACACACACACACACACATCACACCACACACACACCACACACACACACACACACATACACCACACACACCACACATACACCACACACACAACACCATACCACACACACATCACACCACACACACACACACACACACACACACATCACACCATATACACGCCACCACCACCACCACCACACACACACACACATACACCACACACACACACACACACACACACACACACACACACACCACAGAGAGCTTGGAAGACTTGGAAACAATCCATTCCTTCTGTTTCCTGTCCCAGCTGACCCTCAGAGACTATCTTCTGAGCTGTGTCACAGATGAGTGCTGCTCTCTGTGGCCTTCCAGGGAGCTGAAGGTAGAAAGGGGATGCACAGTCAGGAACTGTGATTCCCAGGCCATTTCTCACCCATGCAGGTGGCCCCTCCACCATTCTGACAGAACCTCAAACTGAAGTTTAGAATCTGAATGTGTCCTGGACACAGATCCAGAACCCAACAGCTCCTGAGATCTCCGACAGAGGAAGTGGAGAGGGCAGGGATTTCCACGGTGGCAGAGTCAGACACCAGAGATACCCTTTAGGATTGCTGGAGCTGTCACTTTCCTGGGACCATTGCAGCGCTGTAGACTCCCTTGTGGTGCCAGGCACTGGCTAGGCAGTGGACAGGCAGACAGTGGGAGGGGTAGCATGATGGCCGTCTTCAGAAGATTGTGCTGGTGGGCATCAGTCATTCTGCAAGTTTACTGTGGCCTCCGTGTATTGTGCTTGGCTGCTGTGCTGGTCTGTATCCCACATCAGGAGCACAGCAGGGAGGGTGAGCAGAGGCTGGGCGTGCATCAGGAAGGTGCTGGCTGGGATCTAAATGGCCAGGGCAGAGAGGAGGATCAACAGGGAGAAGAGACTCTGCCTGCCAGGCAAACTCTGCTTGGAAGACTTGGGGAAACAGGCAGCTATGGTCATGGCCATCCTAGCAGGACGCTGGGCCCACTGGACCAGGGCAGCTTGTGATAGCCCAGCGAGTAGGAGCTAGTCTTAGATAACAGGGCAAGAAACTGATCAGGGGTTGACCCTGGCTGAGACACTAGGTGGATAATACCTCGGGTTCTGGGAATAAATAAGGGTTGCAGAGGCAGAGGTAGAGGTACGCTCCCAACCGTGGGCTCTAAGGTCTTATACTGAACCTGACCATTGAGAGCTCATCTTGCAAGGACTCTGGGTGGAGGCGAGGCTTGAACAACTCCTGCCTCCTGAAGAAGGGCCTCCAGAGCCTGCTCTCCTCCTGTGGGCAGGAGAATGGCATGCTGGGTAACTCCCTTCTTGAATACCCCTCCTCACTCCCTGCTCAGGGAGCAGGCTGTAACTGACAGCCCCAGTATTGCTTAGCACCCCACCCCCTACCCTGGATCAAGCTCACTGAGTCCCGGTGACCCCACATTCCAGGCCTAGAGCCACCAGGGTGTGTCTGAGATGGAGGAGGGGCAGGTTCTGAAGGAATTTGGCAGATTACAGAAAGAAACTCCCTCAAAAAAAAAAAAAAAAAAAAGTTACAAAACACCCTCACAGGACAGCAAGAAGCACTGAGGACTTGGGTTCTGATTGGACCTGTCTTTTTGTCTTCTTCCTGCCTGCCACTGTGCGTACACAAGCGAGCACACCACACACACACACACACACACACACACACACACACACACACACACACACACTGGCATTGCACACAACCTCATGCAGACATAGGCCACTTGACTATATTTTGTACAGCTGTATGACCCATATGTGGTCCAACTTGCCTGCATCCCAGGCATTCTCTGGTTACTTCTAGGAACAGAGCATCCTTGGAGAAATGGCCTGGACTGGTACCATTGGAATGGATCCTGGGGGACTGTGTCTGCCATATATTGGAAGTCCAGGGAGCCTGAGGAGGTGGGGCCTCATCCCTTCTACCCGACTTCCCTGTTGTTCCTTTGGTGACCATGGGGTGCATACTGGCTCTGATGGCCGTAGGTATCTTGGGAAGGTACAAGTGGCCTAGGCAGTGTGACCTCCTCAGGTCTTTTCACCCCCCTGGTCCACTCAAGGGGAACCAGTTTATGTTTGAAAGAGGGGTTCCAGGGTGGTGCTCAGCTATTTTTTGGAGGGACCAGGAGCCCCACTTGTCTCTTCTGCCTGCTACTCCAATCCCTCATATTAATGAGTTTTTAAAGGAGGATGCAGTTCCAGCACTGATTCAGCATTAAGACTGTCTAATGCCTTCCCACAGGGCTCTGAGGAGAAGGCAGCTGCTCCTGAGCTGTCCTTTAGCCTCTAAGACTGGCTGCTGCGGTTTCTGCTGTGGACAGTGTGGTGGCTACAGCATCTGACGTGCCTATGTGGGGCCGGCACCTATGAGCTCCTGCTGTATATTCTTCATAGGCCGAACGGGGTCTGGCACCACTGTGTGTGTGGGAAAGCAACTTATATCCAACTTATATCCGTGGTCAGGAAAGGACCAGCCAGGGTGAGCAGTCCTCAGCCCAGGCAAAGTCCTCAGCGGCTCAGGGATATCCTGAGACCAGCCGTCTTTGTATCACTCCAACACCAGCCCCCTGCTTGTTGCTGCCAGGCAGAGCAGACTCCTAACCAACCCTGGAAGGATTCTTGGCATATTCCAGTGAGGATAGTGTCCTGGTTGAGACACCAACTCCCAATTCCTTAGAGATGATGTAGCTCCAGGGCAGACAAATGATTCCTTGTAAAAACAAGCAAAGCTCTTGCAGAGCCCTCCATACGCGCCTTCCATGTGAAAGGCGTGTGAATGAAGAGTCATCAGCTAGATCGACTGTGCTGCCATCCTCTTCCTCAGTGTAAACAGCCTGTCAGGACCGACCAGGAGTCAAGAGTTTGGCAGAGCATCTTTCTGTCTACACTGTGAAAGGCCAGAGATAAGAGCTGATCCTTGAGAATTGACAGCCCTTAAGGAATTGCTCCAACCTCTATATGCATCGTTCAGAGATTTACTCCTAATTAGGTAGTCACCTCCAGGAGGCTAGCATCATGAAGGCGGGAACTTGGCTAGCCGAGGCTTCCGCCACCAACATTTGCAGCCGTGAGACAGACCCACTAGGGGCCAGCAGGTGTGAGTGCTTCGTGACAGGAAGAGAAGACAGTATGTGTTAACACTGACAGAAGAGGGGCACTGAGTGACAGGGAGGGGACAAGAGTGGATCTGTGAAAGAAGGAGGGGCAGGAGGTAGGGACAACTGTTGTGAGCCTGATGATGAGAGACAGTGCAGAGGGTAGAAACTCTCTGTACAGGGGGAGGGAATGGGTTTGGGAAGTCTGTGATAGGGCAGGGGGCAGTGAATGTGAACGCTTTGTGGCTTTTGTGGGGCCCTTCTCGATGGATTCTGCTGGGCTGCTCTTGGTGTCGATACAAAGTCACTCCTGGACCATTCGTAGCTGCCAGGGCGATGCCGAGCGTGCACAGTAGCAGATGTTTCCTGAGTGTTCTCCGCAGACTCTGGGGACCAGCCCCACCATACAGACTCAGAGCTGGGGGGGGGGGACAGGGGTAATAGGGGCAACCCGAGTACCTTTCATTTCAAGTCAAGGACCAAACTACTCAACTCAAACTCAACGGCAGGAGGTCATCTGAGGATGGAAGCTGCAGTCTCAGCATTGCCTCTCTCTTGATCTCAGCACATCTAGCCTTGGGGAGGACCTTCTGCACTGTGTGGAGACTTGCCTTAGGGTTTCTATTGCAGTGACAAAACATCATGATCATAAACAACTCGGGGAGAAGAGAGTTTACTTCAGCTTACAACTCTCAGCCATACTACATCACTGAGGGAAGTCAGAGCAATAATTAAAACAGAGCAGAAACCTGGAGGCCCAAGCAGAGGCCGTGAAGGATTGTGGCTTACTGACTCGCTCACCCTGCTTTTTTTACAGCTCCTAAGCCCACAAGTCCAGGGTGACCACCTACAGTGAGGTTAATGCCATGGAGGGTAGAGTCTTTAGAGCTACAGCGTCTCATTAGTGTCTCTAGAATAGAAAAGTGTGACCAGTCTATCAGGGTAAGAGCTATCTTCTCTGCACAGTCCCCAGGACAACCATGGGAAGACCACTTGCCAGGAGACAGTGGATTCTCTGGGCTTCCGTGCTCGGCACCCTGTGCAAGCTCAGGAATCTTCTGCCACCAGAGCATTTGGATAGCATTTTAGGATCTGGGCAGCTTGTTTATGTCCCCTCCTAACCTCCAGTTAGAACAGCCTTGGGTACGGGCCAGGCATCATGGTATAAGCCTTTAATGTAGCACTTGGGAGACAAAGGCAGGTGGACCTCTGTGAGTGCAAGGCTGGCTTGTTCTACATAATGAGTTCTGAATGAAGAAAAGAAAAAAGAGAAAAAAGAATAAAGAAAAGAAGGACATGGCCGGTCCTAGGTAATTTGGAGGAGCAGGTTTGTTGTAGATAAAAGAGTAGCATAGCCAGAGGTAGGGACTTCTGGGAGAGTCCAAAATGGACATGATCCTGAGCCACAAGAGAGGAGATGGGGAGGGGAAAGGGGAGATCCAGACCAAGAGGCCAGGAGGGCAAAAGGTAGACAGAAGGACCAGGTAATCAAAATGGCTGGATTGTATAGGGAGGGGCAGCTCAGGAAAGGGCAGCCCAGCTCGTGGGCTGGAGAAGTTTAGGTGGCAGGGGGCTATGCCAGCCAGGAGAGCCCTGTAATAGGTAGGGACTGAGGGACGAGGGGAGAATCAGGTGGCCAGGTCTGCCTTGATATATTAAGTAGGAACATCAGTCTTTTGGCCAGGGTTGAAACCCAACAAGTTCCAGGATAGCCAGGACTATGTAGAGACCCCCGTCTCAAAACAAACAAACAAACAACAACAATAAAAATCCTAGTGTTTTGGTCTGCAGATGAGAGGGGGGTGCTGGGGACAAGGGGGCAGTCTGGCTCAAGAGAAGGACACTCCAGTGGTGACATTTGGGCTTGTCAGACTTGATGATTTTGCTGGAGATGTGTGCCACATCCTAGGCACACATTCCCTACTCAGGCTTATGGCCAAGGAGTTCGAACCAGCTGGTACAGATGTTAAAACAGATGTGAGGATTACTTAGGAGGGGAGCAAGCCCTGGAGGGGGCTCCCTGGGGTCCACTGCTCCTCATGGGTCCCCTGTCCTTAGGTCACTGCTCTGGAACGGCAAGTGTTTGACTTCCTGGGCTACCAGTGGGCACCCATCCTGGCCAACTTCGTCCACATCGTCGTGGTCATCTTGGGGCTCTTCGGCACCCTTCAGTATCGGTCACGCTACATCGTGGTGGTGAGTTCACTGTGTTTGGCTGCCTCTTAGGAGCCCTGCTCTCTTGGTGGCAGCCTGGGCAGAATGTCTTAGGTTGACACCTGCCCAGGGCCGGCTTAGGTAACCCTTTCTAAGCTCAGCTTTGGGAAGGCCAGACTCAGGGGGTCCTGGCTTTGTCATGAGTTCAAGGGCTTTCTCCTAAGGCGCTGCAGAAAATCAGATATTTCATCTCTGAAGCTGCTGGGTTCAACTTCTGCCCTGTTCTTTCTGGCCTCCCTAGTATGCTGTGTGGGCAGCTGTCTGGGTTACCTGGAATGTCTTCATTATCTGCTTCTACCTGGAAGTGGGAGGCCTCTCGAAGGTGAGTAAAGATGGGAAGGGGTCCATCCACTGGGTCTTGGCCAGATCACCATGTGATACTCTATGCTGTTCATTGTGTGTCTCCTAATGATGGTGGGAGATTGATGCATAGTGCTGACCCCAGCGCCAGGATTGTTTGGGCTGTGATCAGTGCCTCAATAACTCCTGGGAAGACTGGTTTGTGGGTGCTAAGGATTGTTGGTCAGGCATTGTGGGTATCAGTGGGCCAGAGCCTCAGGCTGGGTAACACACAGGGCGGGTTTCCTGGCAGAGGCCTTAGAACCAGGCAATACAAGGGCAGAGTGGGGACTCAGTAGACATCTGGCCAAGGTGTGTCAGTGTGTCCTTCTTGGGGATGGTGAGATTGGGACACAAGTAGAGACCTTCCTCTTGTGGCCACATGGAGCCTTCTGCCCTGGCCAACTGTCATGTGTTTCCCGAGGAAGCTCTGGACTGCTGTGGTTTTGTTCTCCTACTCTGGAGTGACATGTAGTGGTGCGATGGACTAATCTAGCCCTGACGGGGACTATGCCAGTCACTGACATGAGGCCCAAGACCCACTGCCTGGGCTGTGACTATGCCTGGCAGTTTGGCCAGGGACATGAATAAAGGTTTCGAGGGACATGCATATCATAATAGTGAGTCCCGAAGGGGCAAGGGACCTTCTGGAGGAAGGGGTATGAGGGCTGAGGGCCAACAAAGTCAGGCTTTCCCATGGATGGACAGTCTGGGGTTACTTGTTCCTGTCCCACACATCTAGAGCCCGAGGGAAGGGTACTGACCACCTTCCTCCTTCCCTACTCCAGGCTGTGGTTTTAGAGGGTAGCTGCCTCCTGATACAAACCTCTCCTGTTTCTTTGTCCCCAGGACAGTGAGTTCTTAACCTTCAATCTCTCCCGGCATCGCTCCTGGTGGGAAGAGCATGGGCTAGGCTGTCTCCAGGAAGAAGCAGCCGCAGTTGGCCTGGGGGCAATGCACGGCCAGTCCTTGGTGGCAGATGTTGGCTGTGCTGTGATGTACAGCTATATGGAAGTCCTGCACAGTGGACTGCAGATCCTGCTGGCGGTGAGTGTGGGGACGGACACCCAGGCTGGGGGCTTGTTCTTCCTGGGGCAGTCAGAGCCTTTCCGTTACACAGAGACACCATCTTTCCTTGTTGAGCAGGACTGCCTCCATATCCTGCAAGATGTAGAGTGGGCTTCTACCCTTGAGCTTGTCGTAGTCACTGCTCTATGGCTGTGGGGAGACACCATGGCCAATGCAACTCTTATAAAAAAAAAAAGAGCGCACTTAAGTGGGAATTTGCTTACAGTTTCAGAGGTTCAGTCCATTATGAGGCAGGAAGGCATTGTGCTGGAGAAGGGGCTGTGAGTGCTACATCCTGATCCAGAGAGAGAGAGAGAGAGAGAGAGAGAGAGAGAGAGAGAGAGAGAGAGAGAGAGAGAGAGAGAGAGAGAGAGAGAGAGAGAGAGAAATTGAGCCTATCATGAGCTTTTGGAATCCATGCCTCCTCCAGGATCACAACTCCTAATTCTTACAATCCCTTCAAATAGTGCCACTTCCTAGTGACTAAGCATTTGAATATATGAGCCTAGAGGATGGGGGCATTCTTATCCAAACCACCAAAGAGCATCCTTGTTCTTTTTGTAAGACAGGCTCAAAACCAGCATCAGACTTCAGCCTCTCATGATGCTGTGGAGTACCAGGCAACCAAGAACAGATCCTCTCATATCTCCCTAGCACAGGGGTAGTACAGGCAAGGGAGAGATGTAAAGACACCGAAGCTGGCCTCCGTGGGACAATGATAGGGAGATAGAAGCCCCAGACTGGCCAAAAGGGCTGCAAGTGGGCCCCACTGATGTCATCGTTTAAGCTCAACAGATCTGGTGCGTTAAGGTAGCATTTCGGTGCTTTTTCCTGAGTCTCAGGGCCCTTAGGGATATTTTACAAGTTCTCACCTCCCTGGAGAGAAAGCAGGATAAGGTGCGTACTTCCTGGTACACAGTGGGCTGACTGGGCTGGCTGTGAGCCCACAGCTCTGAGAAGTCTGCCACGGAACAGATCCTGTGAGACAGGGAACAGTTTGTGGAGATCTAGCTAATTTCCTTGCACTGTGAGACACCACTGATCTCCGGGAGTCCTGTTCTGTGAGGAGCAGAACAGTCCTACAGGCCGCTCCTGTGTTGGTTGTAGGGCCGACTGCTTCTGGGTAACTTTCTCAGAATAGTTCCTCAGTAGTGAATCGCTAACAGGTGTCAGGTGCCGTCACCCTGTCAACGGTAATATTCCCTTGGACTCAGGTGTCCACAAAGAACCTAGAGGAGACAAAGTCTCGTGGATTCAGAGACGTGGAGATGCCATTATTTTCCATGTGTGCCCAAGAAACTTGATTCAAGAAGAAAGATCAGAGAAGGCCTGATGGCGTTCTGCAGTTGATGGGAGAGGGTGGGAGGCAGAATTCAGGGATGCAGAACCATGGAGTGCCAGGGGGTCTGGGGTTCTGAATCCCAGAAACCTTTCCCCAGGACCTCAGCCCATTCAGCTGTCCAGGGAGCTATGGAGAGTGCAGAGAAAGCAGTAAGGGGAGAGGCCCAAGGAGGGATCTGAGGCGCTGGTGCTGAGGCTGGGCTCTCTGCCACTCTGTCTTACTCCTACGGCAACACAGGTGACCCAGGATTGAGCCTCCCTGCAGGACACAGGGTCTGGGCTTGGCATGGTCTACCAAGCACAGGAAGTTGTAGCATCTTTGGGGATGGGGTATATATGGCCCACACTTTTCTCCAAGGCCCCACAGCTAATACAAAGACTAAATCCAGGCTGGACTCTTCCTTAGCTGTCAATTTAAAGGAAGTATTGAGACAAACCCCCACGCAGGAACAGCAGGTGGCAAGGAGACCATGCGGTCCCCAGGCTTCCTATTAATAGCATCACCCATCGAGGACAGAGCTAAAGGCACATAAGCCTTTATAAAGAACACTTTATGTCCACAGTGGGCATCAGGAGCGTCTCTAGCTCCCTCTTTGCTCTCAAGGCCCTTTACACTCAGGCCAGGTGGTCCAGGTGAAGTGTCTCTTTACAGAACACTCAGCTTCAGGGATCACTCTGAGTCCAGTGTCCCATCTGTGTTCCCTCACTGCTAGTCACTGGGCCTCTTTCCATGTCCCAAGTTCTGTTATTCCAGGGCAGAGTCTTGTCCTGGTGCTCTCAGGGCCAACCCAGATATGGATACTTTATGTGTCTGGATTTGGGTCTGCGTGAGGACTGGAGTCTTGGAAAGACCAAGAAGATATTGACTCATGAGAGTCAATATCTGCCTGGATGGTCATGGAGAAAGATGGTGCCTTAAGGGGCCTTCGTGAATGCCAGTCAGGACCTCATCCAGTCACACCTCATCTTGCATAGAAAAGTAAGGGGCTGAAGAAGTTACCACAAATGCCTTGGAGCACATTGAAACTAGATCTTTGCGCTAGATTCCACCAGGAAGGATTGCCTGCTACACCACTATGGATGGGGATAGGGCCCCACACATGTGGACCCTTTTAGAAGCCAAATTCTGGCTTTATATCTGTATAAAGTCTGTAATAACAACAGAGCAGATAGGAGAAAGCAGACATAGTGACACAAGCCTGACATCCCAGCATGAGAAGCTGAGGGAGGAGGATCACCAGTTCAAGGCCAGCCTGGGTACATAGTGAGACTGACTCTTTTTGAAAAATAAAGCTGAGCTGGGATGATAGATAAGTTATAAAGTTGCTTACTTTGCAAGTATGGGGACCTGAGTTCAGTCTGGACACCTAGAGAGATGGCTCAGTGGGCAGAATCACTTGATACACAAACAAGAGAAGCTGAGTTCAGATCCCAACACCCTGCCTCAGGCAATAAGGTGGACAGTAGCCAAGTAAGATGTTCTCTTCTGGCCGCCCCCCCATGCACTCACAGGTGCACATACCTGAACAGATATGTGTACATACATCATACATGCACGCATAAAATAGATAAATATAACAATTTTTTGAGATAAAATCTGAACATATAGCCTTGGCTATCCTGGAACTCTGTGTCAAGGTCAGTTAAAAGTCATTGAGATCTGCCTGCCTCTTCTTCCCAAGTGATGGGATTAAAGGCGTGAACCTCCACACCCAGTTCATTAAATACAGTAAAGCGTTTTAAAAGTTAGGGGTGGTGGCGTGCACTTGTAACCCCAGTGCTTGCTTGGGAGGTGAAGACGAGAGGGTCCGTGAGGCTCACTGGCCAGCCAGTCTGGCCTGTTTGGCGAGTACCAGGACAGTGGGAGATGTCTTTAAAAAAAAAAAAAAAGGTGGATGATACCTAAGGAATGATGTCAAAAGTCGTTCTTTGGCTTCCAAGTGTACATGCACCCTCACGCACACATGTACCCACACATATATACACATATGCATGCAAATACACCCATGCATACACCATGCAGTAACATGCACATACACTAACGTATAATAAATAAGCCAAGAGGGCATAGAACAGAAACTTGCTCCCTCGAAGCTCCAAGATCACAGTCTAAGGCCAAGGAGGTAGTGGGGCCTGGGGAATCACCAGCATCCTTACCTGTCAGGCCATCTTTTCCCCACATGACTGTCCCAGCCCCTCTTTCCTCTGTAAGAATACCAGATCTTCTGCCCTCTCTAACCTCATGGTTTGTGGACCCTATTTGAAAGTATGAACAAATTCCAAGGCATCAGAGTTGGGCTTTGGGGCATGTGTTTGGCACAGGGTCCAACATACAACTAAACACAACTCCTCTAGACCTTTGCCTGGGCTCTGGCCCCCGAGGACTGATGCGGCAAGCCACTACCTGAAAGGACTATCCCAGATCCCTTTGCAAGGCTGTGTCCCACTTGCAGAGGGGAGGGAAGTCTTGGATCAGAGACCCACCTTGGCCATGGTGATTCACCATGAAATAGGAGCCTGTGCTCTCCTGGCAAGTGGCCCAGTGGGTCTCACCCATTCTTGTCCTGTCTGCTTCCTTCACTGTCCCCAGGCCCATGATGATCACAGAAAACAAAAGATGGCTTTTCCCAGAGCCTCAGCGTGACCCTGGTGAGGACGCCATTGCCCAACCATGTCCCACCTAGCCATGGGTTTGCTAGTGTTGCACGGAACTAAAGAACAGCCCTGGCCGGTGAACATGGGATAGAATCTGCTGACCTCTCCAGTTCTGCTCAAGTCAGTGGGGAGAGAGGCAGCTCCTGGGCCCAAGTGCTGCCGCCTGTCTACTTGCATGCCTCTGGATCTTAATTGCCACCTCTTAAAGTGAAGGACACTTTGATAGATGAGCTCAATGGGGTGGGAAGGAGAGGTTTGAGGGACTTTATGGAACAGCAGGTCTCAGCAGCCCAAAGGACTGTGGGTGCCACACCCTCGTCACATCTCGAGGCTCCCCAACCTTCCCAGTGCACACGATGTTTGGCAGAGGTCAGGTTCACAGGACAATCAGAAACCGATGACAGGAACTGAATTCTCCATCCGAGGATAGCCCCGATGTGAGAAAACGTGCAGTGGGCAGTGCAGGTAGCTTTGTGGTCCTCACTGCATCTCCACCTCTAACATAGGCATCCTGCTTAACTTCAGCCTACACAGCGGGGGGGGGCAGTCTCTGCTGTCCAGTTTGGATAGCATAAGAGAGAAAGTGTCAGGCTTAGCTCTTACCAAGCTGCAGTGAGGAAAGACCAAGGAGAGAGAAAGCTTCCAGAAGAGGCAGAGTGGAAGGATGTTCAGGGATGATCTGTGTGAGCAGAGCAAGTGGAAGTGGTGGGAAAAGAAGGAAAACAAGTCAAGAGTGTGCAGGTAGGATGTCGTGGGCCACCAGGGATGACCCAAGGCAGACTAGATGCCAGATCGGACAGAGCCTCTTCCCCAGGAGAGCCTGTCTATGTTTCAGCACCGTGGCCAGCTCTCCGTGGGCGCCCACCCTGGAGTGTGACCTTCTTCCTCAGGCTGTCCCATGGAATCACAAAAGGCTGTGTGAGAGACTTCTCAGGCCATCTTCTGCGTGAGGAAAATGACCTCCAGGCTCAACTCTAGACTCATTGCTGGAGCGCTGGAATCCCAGGGAGACTTAGCATTGAGCTAACACATCCCAGCTTCAGCTTGGTAAAAGCTGCCTCCTTTGACAGGAGGGTTTGGTGGCCTCTTGGGAGGCTGCTGGGCCAGGTCAGGGCGGAACCATGCCTTAGATGATAAGTATGTCCCTCGAGGCTGCCTGTTACTTTGCAGAGTGAGCTACTGCATACCCAGAACGTCTTGCTTCCTTCCAGTCACAACCACTGGACGCCTTCCTGTCACCTCTACAGTGGCCTCTGGTGCTTTCGCTAATTGGGCCCCTCCTAGCTGTGGTGCCCTGAGACACCTCCTCTGTATTCTCTAAGACCACACTATAGCTCCTGCTTAGCTGGTACCTTTTGAAATATTTGTGTGCACCAAATCATCCAGGGTCCCAGCAAGACAGAGACAGTTCCCCCAGACCAAGCTGATGCCAGGTGGTGGTGTGGGGGGTGAGTATATGAAATATAGGTATGTTAGGGCCCACAGAGGACTGTGCACTCTCCTGAGATTCATGACAGCTTCTTGGGTCCCGAAATAATACACAAAGAGTGAGTTTTCAGCACCAGGGCAGGGAGGCAGCTTTGCAGGGAAGTGGCTGGCTGTGGGACCTTATTTTCCTTCTATCTGATCTTCTGGGTTCTCCACTAGCCAACCTAGTTAAAAACCACCCTGTCTGCATAGCCAGCCTTGCATGCCAGGAACAGAGGCCAGATGTGGAGGGAGGACCTGTACCTTGGAACTCTCCTGGAACTGAGTAGGCGGGGCTTGCAGGACGTTGTATGATGGCATGGAGAGTACAGGCCTGATCATGTGGGTTCAGAGGACACAGTGTTGTAATTTTAAGAAAGCAGCTCTAGAGAGAAAGACACTATGGGGCAGAGTTCATGCAGAGGGGTTTTTTAATTAAGGGAAAAGGAACAGCAGTAGGAGAGAAGAGAGGAAGGAGACAGAGAGAGAGAGAGAGAGAGAGAGAGAGAGAGAGAGAGAGAGAGAGAGAGAGAGAGAGAGAGAGAGAGAGGAGCAGACAGAGACGAGAGAAAGAGAGATGGGATGTGGGCAGGCCCCTTTTAAAAAAGAACATAGAGAACAGGCACAGGTGGCGCTCTTAGTGGCAGCAGCTGAGGGCGTATCCTGTCAAAACTCCAAAGGCAGGCCAGTACAGATGCCTAAATACCAACAAGCTGTTTCTCAGGTTTCATGTCCCATTGGAAAGTCCAGCTCTGTTTCTGCATGTCTGGCATTCCAAGCCCTGAAACGGGAAATGGCTAGCATCCTTCAGACCGGGTTGACCACTGAGTGTGTCAAGGGAAAACTGAGATAGCGGGAATGAGGGAGTGTGGGAAGCCATGTAGGTGATGTCACAGCTCCATTTCCAGAGGAGGAAATCAAGGCTCAGGAGAAGCAGGGTTTCCATGATATACACATGGGTCATCCACACCATCCTCATGCTGCTGCTGCATGAGATGGCTTGGCATGTCCGGCCTCTTGGTGTCTTTCAGCTCCTGGGTTTCGTCTACGGCTGCTATGTGGTCAGCGTGCTTACAGAAGAAGAAGACAGTTGTAAGTGTACAGCTAATGCGAGTGACATCTCTGAGCGCTGTACTATCTGGGGTAGGACCTGAAGGTGGCTCAGTTATACCCATTGGATCTTCACTTCCTGCCACAGGCCTGACCATAGAGGTGCCAGTCCAAAGATCTGAGAATAGGGGGTGTCTGAATCCTCAGTAGCACGGGCCACTCTGCCTGCCTGGCATACGTGTTGATTGACATTTCATACTAGGCAGGGCCTATTTGGACAGATTATCCCATTCTCTCTGCACATAGACCCCTTTCAACTTAACTTCGATTTGCAACATAACACAGTAATGCTTCAAAGCTATCCCTTTGGGGACCTCTAGCCCTGACACAGCCTCAAGGGAAGTTCCTGCAGAGAAAGGGTTGACAGGGAGGGTGGGCAGTCAGTGCTCCTGCGGATAGAACCTTCCCCAGAGTCAGAACTGAAATGCAAAGCCATCTGCCCCTGAGAGTCAGGCCATGGAGTCAGCTGTCCCCATGTTCAAGAGACTTAATTCTGAAGGCTAGGAGGGTTGATCTGTGAGCCTGGATCAAGCCCCTGGTGCTGTCCTATCTGTCACTAAGACCTCAGCGAGCTGCTGGGGATGAAGCAGGAGCGCCACCTGCCCTTTAAATTCAGAACTGCAGACAGCCCTGAGCTTTGGAAATGGGTTCATTTTGCCCAATAAGCCTGGCAACCACTAGGGGCAGGGCTTGATGTTAGCCACGGGGATGATTGGGAGAGTCTGGCAGAGTGGGGTGCAGCCCCATCCAGGCTGGAGGGCCTCCCCACCTGACCTCCTTCTGGGAAGGTCCATTCAGCCCACGGATCCAGAAAACTCTGCACAGTGCCCCAGAGAGATCCCAGCAAGGGGGCTGATTTAGGGATGTGCCTGCACCCCTTCACAAGCCCTGGCAATGCCCCTCTTGCTGGGAATCTGCCCCTGGGAATGTTTCCATTCTGCCATTCTTTTTTTCCCCCCGTCATTTGGGTTTTATTTTATTTGGGCTTGATTTCTTTCAGTTGATTTCATTGGTGGATTTGACCCATTCCCCCTGTACCATGTCAATGAAAAGCCGTCCAGCCTCTTGTCCAAGCAGGCATACTTGTAAGTATGGCCCACTGAGCCTGCACTAGGGTGCTCACGACACAAGGCTCTTCTCCTTGGAGACTTTATCAGGCATCTGTATGGCAACCCATCTATCCATCTACTGCCCCCTAAGATCATGCTCTAGTTAGATGTCAGGGTGAGGGGCTGTAGATCTCAGCCCCACACAGTTAAGCTCAAAGCTCAGCAGGGGTAGGTTCTGTGATAACCAGGACCCAAGTCAGCACTGCAGTCTGGAATCTCTGGAATGGGAGGGCTACCAACAGGCCACTCCCCAGGGGCTTCAGTAAGTGGACAGGGTGTGGGTGTCCGTGTCTTATCTTCGGCAGATCACGCTTCCTTCTCATGCCACAGCCCTACAGATGCCATGGCTGTGCCTGGGCTTCCTGGAAGTCCTGATATTGAGGTCAGAAGGGAGCATCGAGGGATTCTCTGGGGGGAAGCTGCCTTCAGCTGACCTGGTCCTGAAGATTCCTAATGCCTGACCTCAGAGTGTCCCAGACTATCGTGGATAATGGGTATCAGAGATGGCAGGACTTTAGCTCCTAGAATGAATGAAGGAGGAAATACAGGCTTAGAAAGAGGAGAAGCCTCTACAGGCCGGCTGCTGTAACTCCTAAGACAAGCCTGGGCTCAGTAGATGGACAGTGGCAGTCCTGGGGAGATTTCTCTTCAGGGGGAAGTCTGAGTGGACAAGCGAACCCAGGGTGAAACCCTCACGCCACTTCCAGTCCCACAGGAATGGCCCAGGGTCACCAGAGAATAAGCTCAGCACCTGCCCTGGGCGTGGAGAAGCCTAGTTCCTGGCGTGTTTTTGCTACAGCCTGAGCAACTATCCCTTTCTTGGTTCTGCATCTTCTGCATTTGAAATTCCCCAAGGGAAGGGACATTGTCCTCCTCCTCTGGGACTCCTCTGATCTCTGCCTTCTCCACAGGCCTGCATAAGTGAGGGAAAGGCTGACCCTGCTCCTGCAACCCAGCTTCAGCCACTGGAACAAAGAAGAGACTCCAGGCCTTCAGTCACAGCCCTGCTGCCTGCCTGCCTCGCATTTTTTCCAAATTCCCCTTGGATACCAGTGAGGGGCGGGGGGGGGGGGGCACTGCAGGCCGGGGTGGCTGCATCTGTGAGTTTGTAATTTCTTTTTTTTTTTTTTCTAAAAAAAAAAAAGGTAAGAAAAGACAGGAAGACAGGAGAGAATATGGAAACAAAGTGTCCCTGGTCTTCTTGGGCAGCTGGCAGTAAACCTAGGCAGTTTCCCCAGGTGTCTCCTACGTGCTCTGTGCTGGGTTACAGGACCTGAGATCACATACTGCTGTCAAGGGAAAGGCTCATCAGAGGACAATAAGAAGGTTCAGTCCCATCAGGAAGTCCCTTTGAGCCACCAAGATGCAAGAGTGACAGAGGCCTTGAGCAAATAGTACTCTAACTGAAGGTCTTACCCAGGCAAAGGCCCTTGCCCCACTGGAGTCAGTGGAATTCCCTGGAGCTGTAGCAGGAGCCCTGCCACTCCCAAGCTAGGAGACAACCGTGGATGAAACATGAGATACCACATAGACTCTTCTTTGTAGAAAGAAGGACCTTGGGCAAGAACCCTGAGAACACCAGCCGCATTAGGAAATACACAAAGTTGATGGGCAATTAGAAGTGGGGTCTCAAGAGGCTCCTGAAGCCAGTCTATCCTGAAAGTGTAGAATGCAGTACAAGATCACTAAGATCA
This sequence comes from Cricetiscus sungorus, assembly GCA_030556225.1. Taxonomy (NCBI): domain Eukaryota; kingdom Metazoa; phylum Chordata; class Mammalia; order Rodentia; family Cricetidae; genus Cricetiscus; species Cricetiscus sungorus. The sequence continues at coordinate 919,562 of JANBXA010000429.1, forward strand.
GAAGGAGCGTTACTTCTTTTTGCAAAGTGGGGGAGAGTTTGAGAAGTGATTAGAGGTGGCTGGACCCCTGACGGGCACTGCTCTATTGGCTCGGCATGGACTGGAGACCTGGCAGTGGGTATCTGAGATAGAGCATAGCTGAGCAGTAGGTGAGAACTTCTACTTTATTATCTTCAAATAGATCCCCGAAGCTACAACAGAAGCCTTCCTCGCACCAGCCAGGAACTCTTCCTCCATGCTGTACTATGCTTGTGGTAGACACTGAGTGTCCCCCCAGACCCACTGTATGGTGTGGGACAGGTTGAGTCAGGCTGGGCACCCATCTACAGAGGAGCACCTGGAGGGAGAAAAAGAAGCGAGTATGAGTTCTGCTCTCATCCCTGGTTTTTCTGAGCCAGGGGCCACTGGCCTCAGGGGCTTCTTTAACCTACCTACCACTCTGTTCTACCAGAAAATTTATCAGACACATCTTGGGGACACACTGATCTCTGAGAGCATAAGAAGGCCATGGCTCTTGTCTCTCATTAGGACAGGGGTGTGACACATTTATGTAACAACTGAGGTTCATGTGCCCTCCCCTGCATGATCACCAAGCCCCAACCTAACTCAGGAGCCTCTGAAGCTGGCCTCTCCAACCTTATCTGAAGTCCTTGATGACCAGCCAGACTAGAGGTGTCCCCCAGCCATCTTCCCCTCTGACTCCACCTCCGAAGGATTCAAACAGTGGAATTGCCTTGGGGGAGGGCGTGGGAAGTATGGCCTGGCCATCTCTAGAATGCCATCGCTAGCCTTGGGAAGCAAGACGCTCAGCTTACGTACCTCATTTAGGACAGGAAAGTTCGTACACAGCTACCGATGGGCACCCTGCAGATAGGGCACACCTGCAGGTTGGGAGCACACTCAGCACAGACTAAGTGGCCACAGGGCACGAACACTACAGATACGACTCGATCCAGGCACACCTTGCACGTTCTCGCCTCCTGCAGTTGTCGCAGCAGATCCTGTGCATCCCCAGCTCCTGCGGACTCAAATTCACCAGCATCCTCAGGGCCCAGGGGACTGACTCCTCAAGGGGGAGTCCTTGCTACATGGACCCACCCTCTTATCCCCCGTGTTCCCTCTGCACTCCCACCCATACCTGGCTCACTGGCATCTTCAGACTGCACCTCTCTTCTGGATGTGAGCGATTCAGGGCCTCTGTGGGCAGGAGCTGCAGACAGTTAGTGAGAATGGATTCAGGGCCTAGCTTTTGTGCGGAAGGGAAGCCTGGCCCAAAGAAGATCTATCAGCTACGAAGGTCCAGTTCTGTCCTAGAGAACAGAAGGGTTTGTACGGCACTCAGCTGTTCAAGAAAGACCACAGGCTCCCCGGAGGCCACCAAAGAGCCTGCCTTCCACCAGGGTACTCTGCCTGCCCAGCCCCTCAGACCAGGTGGTCATAGATTGTATGTACTTGGCACTTTGGGAGGGATAGGGAACAAAGGGTGATGGATGCCCAGAGGAGTGAGACAAGGCAGGCAGGCAGTGCCTAGAACGGATGGAGGTACCTCTGACCCTTGCTGTCTGGCCTTCATCCTCCTGGAGAGAGTCAGCTGTCAGTTGTAAAGTGGATGTGCTGGACAGGCCTGAGCTCTGGCTCCTTTCCCGGTTGCCCCTGGTATCTTTAAGGTTGGAAGGGGAAGGGAGGAAGATAAGGAGGGAGGGAGAGAGGTCCCAAGGTCTACAGGCTGTAGAAAAAGGCTGGTGCTCTGTGGCATGCTCCATCTATACACTCATGCGTCTGTGTATTCCCAGAAGGCACTGGGAAAGGTTCCACCCTCTTAGACAAGAATGCTGCGTTTTCAGAGCCTCTATCTGGAGGTGCTGCCATCACTGGGGAGGACAGCAGACAGAGCCCTGCCAAGCCCCAGAGAGTCCCACAGACTCCTGTGCATTTAAAATGGGTTAGGGTTGTCATATCACATCTCACAGCAATGGGGCTCTGGGAGATAAGCCACTTGCCTGTGACCACAAAGCTGGCAAACAGACCAGGTGGTTTCTGAAGTCAGAAGCCCCCTGGGGGCCCTGAAGAACCTCCGGTCCCTGTCCCATAGAGCCCAGGAAAGAGACTTGGAAAGTTTTGTCCTCTGTGACTCTGTTCATCAGGCTTCTGGTTACAGCCCAGTTGCCTTTCAGAAGCTGTGGCCAGTGCCCAGCAGAACCAGCCCAGCGAGCAGCTACATCCCCAGGTTTGGCTTGCATCTTTAGCAGCCTGCTCAGAGGGAACGAGAGGATGCAGTGGCCTGACCTACGCCTTGGACGCACAGCACGTGTGCACCAGTCCCTTCTTGCTGACGGGCAGGTGCGTACACTCAGCAGTGTTACCCGTGTACAGGCTGCAAATGCCAATGAAACAGCAAGGGCTTTTGTATCAGGCTGTCTCACCTGAGGGGGTGGCAGGGACAGTATCTTCTGGCTCTTCCCATTGGTCCTGTTGGAAAGCCATCAATGCCATAAGCAAATAAAGCAGAGACTGCCAACCCACCTGAATCCTGAGGACAGATGGACTTACCCAGGAGCCAAGCAAGGGAGTGCAAGCCTGGATTCTTTCCACAAAGTCCCTTCCCTTTGACTGTAGCAGGAACCGGCACCTGGAGAAGAGACCTTAGAAGGCAGGACTGGACTCTTAGAGTCCCACTGTCATATTCAAGTCTTTCCTTCTGTTCCCGTGCAACCCATTATACCCTGTCAGATAGTCAGGGCTATATCCCCCAGGGAGGGCTGCTGGGAAAGCTATCAGGAGACAGACTCTGGGCACTCTAAAAGGATAGCAGCAGGAGAATGCCCACCATAGCGCCCTTCCAGAGAGAGCTCCATAAAGAGTGGGGTTGTCTGCTACCCTAGAGAGATTCTGGTGTTCCGGGACTGTGGGAGATGGGGAGAATGGACAGACTTGTCTAGGGCTCTTTTCACTAATTGGACCTGCATCAGTCCACATGGCCCTTACCTGGGGAACCATCGGGCATGCTCTGTCCAGGGGTCATCCCCGTGCTCCCAACTCTGCAGACCCCCATAGCAGAAGAAACATCTCACCTTGTCCTGCTGGCCTGGGCATGGCAGAGACACATGGTTGGTAACCCCACCCAGCTGACAACCACAGGGTGTCCCTCCACGACCATCAGAGCTTGGGCAAGCAGGGCTGGGATCTGCCAGCAGGTTAACAAGAAGGGAGCAAGGCACATGGGCATCTCTCTTGTTTCAAAGGCAAATAAAGACAATGCCGGGGGCATGCGTCAGGAGGGCCCTAGAATATTCTGGAAAGGCTGAGCTAGCATTTATGTTGTTCTCAGGGCATGGGGGTAGGGTAGGGCCAAAGGCTTAGAGCATCTGTAGCCTGGGAGATTCAGGGCATTCCAAGGACTCCTAGTGACAGGATAAGGAGGTGAGCTCTCCCATACTGGTTTATAGCCAGGTTTGGTTTTAGTGGCTCAGGCCTTCCTCATCTCTGCTCTCTGCCCCTCCTCTAATCATGGGAATATGTGTCCTTCATGACCTTGTATAGAAGTTATAAACAGAACTTACAGGCATAGGCCATGCAGCAGACACCCATGATCCACAAAATCCCCCTAACACTTGTTGGCCTCAGGAATACTTCTTTTCAAGGAGACTCTAACTGTCCCAGCCATGAACCCTTCATGACCAGTGTCCAGCTTCCCTATATCAGGACTCTTTCCTGACAAGGAAAATAACTAATTCCTCCCCTGCTGTCCCCATTGATGACAGTTTTTCTGGCTATTCTCATACTTAATGCCCCTCTGTGGGTCTCACTGCCTCTTTTTCCTCAACCAGGAGGAGAAAAAGCCAAAACCTGACCCCTACCGTCAGTGAGGAACAGCCCAAGCTAAAGGAGTTGTCTGTTTGTAACTAGAACAGGTTCTTGAAGGATTTGTCTGGAGTTGGTACCTGCACTAGCATGGTACATGGGAAGCCTAGAGAATTACCTACAAGATGGACACAGATCAGGGGATGCTAAGCTGACCACTGCATCTATAGGATACATGTCCCTCCATTTGTCCTGTCATGAAAGGGACTAATAACTCCTATAACCGAGGCTGCAAGGCTCACAGATGGCAGTGGGGATCCCTGAGTGGTGGGGGAACCCGCAGAACCATCTAATCCAGGTGAACCACCTGCTGAGGGGCCCTCAGGACAAGGCCAGCACAAGCCCAAAATCGCATGTGACTTTGACTGCCGTAGACCCCCAGCCCTGGCCAGGCAGAAATGACTGGACTACCTTTCATCAGTTCCTCCCTCGGGGCAGGAATGAACAGAACTCTTGGTCTGGAAGAATGCTAATTAGTATCCAGACCACAGCAGAAAGACAAGACTTACCTGTGTGAAAGAAGCCAGCAGCAGCCAACGACTCAGGCTGAATCCCAGCTGTGGATGGCCAGTCGAAGAAGGAAGCCAGGCGGAGATCCTCTGAATCCATCTCAGGGAAGGCAGGCTCCCCAAGGAAGGTAGCTCCAGAGTGTTCTTCCTCTTCTGACAGGGGGCGCAACTGGCCCAAGATCTGCCCATCTAGGCAGTCCTGGCTGGAGACATGGCTATGTGCACGGTGGAGTGTGCTCTGCACCTGTGTGGGGCTGATGCTATCTTCCCTGTGACGAAGTTCTGGGATACGGAACAAGTCCCTGGTCCTACCCTCAGGCCCCATGGAGAGAACAGCAGTTCTGAGCAAGTCTGCAGGAGAGAACATCACAAAGCCTGGGATATGCCTGATGGCTTACCTCCCGCTCCTGACTCTAGCAGCCCTTCCTAGAAACTGTGGTGATCCCTGCTTCTAACCACAGGCAGACACTGGATGCTCGGATGTTGTAGTGTGTCCAGGGACGTGCTACTTTGTGAAAGAGGCCAGAGTGGCAGCCACGTGCTCTCTGCAATGAATGTGTCATGGGGCCCCTGGCAGGCGCCTAACAAAGGCAGTACTCCACTGTGCAGAAAGCATCTCTAAATGGGGGGAGGGGCCCAGCTTGGGGACCCCCTCCAACAGCATCCTCTAAGCCTCTGGAAGCAAATCATCGATACTGACAAAAATATACGGAAAGGAAGAATCCAGACATCCAGGGGTCAGTTCTGGATAGAGATAGGAGAGATCCAGATAGAAGCCTTGAAGGTAGAAAGCTAGATTGTCCAGGACAGCGTGCAACCCCAACCACATTCCTTCCAGACTAAGCCTGTCCTGATGTTTGAGGATGACATCACCTGCTAATTTCATCCCTAGCACTTAGAAGACCCCTTCTTGGCTCAGCCCTGAGTTAGAGTCAGCCCACCTATCCTAACTGGTCTCAGGTTACCCTCTTTAAGTCTGAAAAAGCTAGAGTCAAATCAAGTGTGGGCGTGTCCTGGGCCTTGGTCTGGGAGGAGCTCAAGGTTTAGATTGTGTTTGCTCCAGGCCTGATGTCACAAGGGATACTGCCTCCCTAAACGTGCTCTGCCTCAGGACTGGTCCCAGGCACCTAGTCTCCACTAACCAGCCCCAGGCGAGGGATTCCATTGCCACAGACACAACAGAACAGAGAGGAGGGTCATAACCCCAGAAAGGACATAGCTACAGGTTAACAAAACAAAAGTCAACAGAACTACCCGAAGGGGCAGAGAAGACCATGAGCCAGCTCTGCCCCAGCTGGCACTGTACCCAAATAACTGCCCAAACCCAGAGGCCAGCCTCATCTAGAGTGAATTCCAGGACATCCAGGGCTACACAGAGAGACCCAGTTTCAGGAAAGGAAGGAAGGAAGAAAAGAAAGAAGGAAGGAAGGAAGGAACAAAGAGAGAGAGAAAGAGAGAGAGAGAGAGAGAGAGAGAGAGAGAGAGAGAGAGCAGGAGGGAGGAAGAGAGGGAGGGAGAGAGGGAGGGAGGGAGGGAGGGAGGGAGGGAGGGAGGGAGGGAGGGAAACTCCAGACAGTTCATTTTGGCCCTACTCACCTCTACCTCCCCCTCCACCTCTGTCCATATCCATCCCCATCTCTCCATTCCCAACTCCATCTCCTCTAATTTTTACTGTCCATATATTTGTGGGCGTGGCAACATCCACTGTAATATGGTCAACCTACCAGGAGCCACCAACCATAAAAAAAACTGGCTTTCCTTCTCCCAGAAGCTGCTGTCAATAGTCCCTCCATCAGGGGTAGATACTGAGAGACATGGTGAGGGTTTGGGGCTTGTGAGGTGGGCATGGCAACGTGTGCTCGCAACCCTAGCACTCACGGGGCTAAGGCAGGAAGATTGCTGTGAATGTAAGGCCAACCTGGACTACATATCAAGTTCTATGCTAGCCTCAACTAGAGTGAGACACTGTTTCAAAAAAAACAAAAAACAAAAAACAAAAAAAAAAAAAAAAGAAGAAGAAGAAGAAGAAGAAGGAGGTGGTGGAGGAGAAGAAGAAGAGTTTGTAAGAAATAAAGAGAGCAGAACAGCTCTCTCTCTGTCAGGAGGCCTCCCTTCTCAGGTGTAGGGGAGGCCATCTGGGACTCTGCTTCACGGGGCCTGGCCTGCCAGTCGGGGCCTAAGGAGGTACCTGGCTTGGAAAGGAGATGTGGGTCCCAGCGCTGTCTACGCACCTCCCTCTGCTCACTTGCCACTGCAGAGCCCCAGAGGCACACAGAGCCCACAGGCAGGTTTCCAGTGCCACTTGGCTTCAGAATGCCCTGGGAGTAACATACTTCACAGAACCCCCATTGCCCTTTGAAAGAGACATGGGTTTTTACCATTTCAGAGATGTGGAAACTGAGGCAAAGGAAGGGAAAGCAGGTTCGCCGAGAGCCGAGGTATGGGAGATCGGCCTAGGAAATGGTGGCCTAGCCTACTCCGTTCCATAGCAGATCAAGCTCACACAGGGCTGGAGTCCCTGGGGTATCCACCATCACCAGCTCAGCAGATGTATCCCCACATGGCCCTGCAGTCTCTTTTCCTGCTGGGCCTTCTGCCTATACTTCTATCTGTGGCAATAGAACCTTCTAGGAGATCCCCCAGGACCTCACAGCCTTTGCCCTTCCTCTCTACTTGGAAGCAAAAGGACAGCACCACTGCTTTGACATTTGAACTCGGAGCCATGCCTTTCCAGGCTTCTTGCTGGACTAGGCTCCCTGGGATTGAGGCCAAAGGAGCTGATAGAGAATAGAGGCAGGGTCACCAAAATCTTTCTCTGCGCAGGTTCAGGCCTGGGCCCCTGGGGCCTTGAGCACTGGAGTCTGGACTTGCTGCCTGGGCCTGGGGATCTGTGACAAAGGACCACAAGCATTCCTGTTGTCCCTGATGAAAGCATCTGAGCCAGCCCCTCTCTCCAGTTTGAGAGCCCTCCTGAAAGATAGGAACACACTCTACCTGTCTCAGAATGGGGCTCTCAGAGCTCCCACCAGTGCATGAGTCTTATGAGAGAGGCCAGTGACAGCATAGCGTGTGGTGAAGGGACTGGCACAGAGCACCCAGGTGGCTGTGCCAGCTGTACCCACGCCGGAACTTCATGGAAACAGCACTAGTCTCCACAACGCTTTGCCTGGTGCCTAAATCCCCACCATGAGCTCACACTGCAAGCTGAATCCCTTGCTAATGTACACAGTACCCAGGTGGTGACAAGTTGTAGTTGACAAGGCCCTGTAGCTCATAGCACAGCCGTGATGTGATTTGGGTCAGCCAAGGCCCAGTGTGAGAGTGTGGGGACTGTCTGTGCCATCCTCCATGTGGTCAAAGCCTAAGGGGAGGCCTGAGGCTTCCTGGATGTGGTGGTGGAAGGGATGAGAAAAAGGGAAGGAAGACAGAGGAAGGGCCAACGCCGCTACCCACCCCTACAGACCAAAAGAATTCTTCTGTATGGTTCTGTAGATCCCGTGTCCTACCCTGAACTCTACAGAGCAGACCCCAAACAGGCTGAAGCATGAGCCTCAGTGTTGTGCATTCTCCTGTTGACATGGAACTTGTTCCTGAAGGTCACTCCCCTGGGCACTCCAATTGTCCAGTTGTATTTCTCAGTGCCCAGAGGCCCTGAGGTGTCCAGATAAAGGAGAACGCTTAGGCAATTGTGGGCCAGCTGCGATGGCAGCAGTCCTCTGCTCCCAAAGTCCAGTGGCACCCAAATGTCCTACAGGTCAGCCCTTCCGACTTCTGGGCCCAGACTTCAGCCAAGGAGGAATCTAGGGTAAGGTTGGGTTCTAGGTCAGGGAGCTCCCGGGCCTCAGGAAGAGCTGCAGGGAAGGAAATGGGAACTGTCGCCTGCAAGGGATAAGCTTGACATTACTTCCTCCAATTCACTTTAATCAGAGTTGCTGGAGGGGTTGTGGAAAACCTGTCTCAATGGAACCGAGTGCCAGGCTCATCCGTGAACCTACATGCAGGTCCCCAACTGTTCCTAGGGACTTGGACTCTGTTTGAGTGCCCCATGCTCTGGACCCTAGCTAAGTGTGGCCATTTGAATTTTGTTAGAATGAATTAAAATGTAAAATACAGTCCTTAATTTTCAAGTACTCAGTAGTCACAAGGTCAGTGGTTATGCTGTGGGACAGAGCATTCCAGAAGGTTACAACACGCACCTACCGCCCATGTGATGAATTTCAGGTTCCCAGAGTTGGAAGGTGAGGGAGCCTGAGGTCGTAAGGCCTGATTCTGAGCACACCCTATTGGACATGAAGGGGATGACAACACAGGAGCAGAGAGAGACCAGGTCCTCCTGGAGAGTTGTGGAATTAGCCATTCACAGGTGGACTAAACTCTTCAGAAATGCTGTGAGATGGGTGAATCCCCAGTGTCATGTGATTTTGAGGCAACAACAAGAACTGGGATGCAAATGCCTGGAACATAGCTAAGGGACTCTGGAGGGGGGCACTGTAGGGGCAGGAGGCACATGTAGCCAGTGTCTGGGAACTGTAAGAACATGAGGGAGCCTGGAAACCCAGAGACCAGCTAATAGGTGCTGGAGGAATGGGATGGCTATCTAGGCACACACCTTCCCCTGTGGAACTCTGGTTGAGTTAGGATTGCTATCGTACATTATCATCGTTGTGCCATAAGTACAAAGCTTCAGCAAAAGTGAAATGCACTAGCCCACAGGATCAAAGCCCAGGGTGGACCGCCTCAGGCTTAGCTTGGTCCATATGTTCAGATAATGCCATCATTTGTATAACTTTCCCTCTCAGAGATGGCATCACTTTTTGATCAAGATGGCCCCTTTGCTCACAACTCAGCAAAGTAAGGGAAAACACATCTCGTTTCCTGCAAAGGCACAAGCTTAGGACGGAGGACTTCCTGAACTGATATTGACTGAAGTGTTGTTGGGCACCGTGGGAGCATGGAGGAGACATGTGCGAGACTCTCCAACGTCTCCCCGACCCCTGGACAGCTCACTCTCATCCCTTGGGAGGGAAGAGGTGATGCTTGCATGTCTGGCCAGGCCCTCGTTCTAGGTTAACGGTTTCAGCAGTGCTCAACACTCCTCCAGCTGCTACACACATACTCCTTGTCCCAACCAGGCCCCAAGCCCCTCTCCAGGGTTAGCCCTGCCTACTCTCTGCTCTGCTTACCCACCTGGATCTGTGCATCCCTGATTTCTTACCACAGACCACTTGACCACTATGATGCCAGCTCTGTGTATCTCCAAGAGGGCCTCGGAACCCCTGTGGGTCCCAGGACCTGCATAGGCACCTTTCGTATGAGAAGATTCTTACCTAAAATGCTGCTGTAGACGCTTACTGTACAGTCTTTAAAACTGTTAAGTGCCACCTGCTGAGATGATTAGGCGTAGGCAAGACTTGGGGACTCAGCCCAGCCCAGCCTCCATTTCCCCCAGAATCAGTTTTTGAAGCGGAAACCTCTGCCACCCTTTGTCCCGACAGGAGCCTAGGTGTGGGCACAGTATCCTCAGGGTCCATGTATAAATGTTGCAGGGCGGCTTAGGAGGCTGAGGGTCAGCACCATTTTACTTGAGGAAGCATGAGATTTCATATCAAGTCGGTTGAAAACCAACAGTCAAATAAAAACCCACCGTGACAGGCTTAGAGGGAGCTGGTGAGGGCAAGAGGAGGAAGCCTTTCTTGCCTTTTGAACCAGGGTTCCTGGTTTTCCATTTTGCCCTGGCTGAGAGCCAGACTCGATTGCCACATGAGCTGAATGAAGATGCCTCTTACAGGAGCCTCTGTTGTTTCATGACTTAAGGTCAAGGTCTGAGGCTTATATGACCCTAGATTGCCACATAGCCTGCTTGTTATTGCTCAGCCTTGAAGCTAATGTCCTGGAGATGGCTGGATCTTAAGCCATCTGGTACCGTGGCAGAGACAGACAAGCACAACCATGGTAGCAGAAGCTAGCTACAATTCCTGGAAACACAGAGGCATCCAGTGGGCCACGGTACCCTCTGTGAACAGCAGGTTTCTGATCCGAGTTAGACTGCTGGCCCTTGGGTACTCTGTAGAGGGAAAAGGGTTGGATTGGGGCCAAGGTTCGTGAGGAAGTTTAAGTTCAGATCGGCTGGCTGTGCCCTGGCATTTGCTCTAACTTCTTGGAGGCTTGCTTTCTGGTCCAGGACCACAGAACTGAGAGGCGAGTTGCATGATGCATCTGCCACATGCTGGCCCACACACCTGCATCAGCCGTGGACGCAGGAGTGTCCCCTGCTATAGGGAGCTGACTTTGGGGTACAAATCTGTGTTCTGTGTTGTGCTGTTCCAGAGCACCCCGAGCCAGTCAGCACCCACTCACCTGGGTTGAAGCGCTGGTCACAGCACTGCCTGTGAAATTCTGGTGAGTAGTCAGTGTACAACGAGGCTGAGCAGACCTATGTAAGTAACCCTCCACAGGAAGCTACCAGGACAGGGGCCACCGGTACCCCCAGTGTATATCCCTGTATATATCTGTATATCCCAGGTATGAAGTAAGGGTTCAGCTGATGCTTTGGATAAGTGACTACCGGACATTTAGAGAGAGGAGCTGTGATTCACAGGAGGGGCAGAGGACAGAAGGAGCCCCAAGACCACAAGCTGGTTTTCTGGAAGACAAACTAGACACCCCAGAAAGTTTGGAAGGACAGGATATTCAGAAGGAGGTCTGCTACAGGAAGGTTGTTCATTCCCAAGAGGGCGTTTGCAGAGAAGGGGTGGAGGGGTGCTGTGGCTAGAGAAGGGATGGAGGGGTGAGGGGTGCTGCCCATTTGAGTGTCTGTGGGCTGTCTGCATGGACAGATTTCCTCACCACTAGCCCCCCAGGGCCACTTTTTGAGTGAGCTAAACCCAGCACACAACACAGGCTTGTGCTAGCCAGGTATCATTTGAATGCAGGGCTTATAGCCCCTGGCCTCCATTCTTCAGCTCTTCTAGCTGGAGACTTCAACACAGCCTCCTTGGGGGACAGCTAACGTCTACAAAACTGCCAACAGGTGTGCCCTTCGACACAGTGATTCACCCCCAGGTGCCTCCCTCTTGTGCCCTTCTACTGATGACATGTAACAGAGGCAAGAACATTTACACAGCACTCCCTGGAAGGGGTGGGTAGTACATCTGAGTGCTGGTGCCTAGCAATGTTCTTGCAGAGGACCAGTGTTTGGTTCCCAACACTCACATGATGGCTCGTGATTGCCTGTTACTCCAGATCCGGGCAATAAGACAGCCTTTCTGACCTCCACAGGCACCAGGCACACACACAGTGCACATATATACATGCAAAACAAACAAACAAACAAACAAACAAAAAGAACCCCTCATAAACATAAATTTAAAATATTTTAAAGGGGCTGGAGAGACGGCTCAGGGCTTAAGAGCACTTGCTGCTCTTTCAGAGAATCCAGGTTCAATTCTCAGCACACATTTGAGAGGTCAGAGCCATCTGAAACTCTAGTTCCAGGGTATCTGGTACCCTCTTCTGACTTCCCTGAGCATCGGGCACACATATGGTGCATGCACATATGAGCAGTCAGAGCACTCATACACAGAAAAAAAAAAAGTTAATAGATATTTTAAAAATTACATTTAAAAGATTTGTTTTATTTTATGTATGTGTGTGCAGGCTTGTCTGCATGTGAACCATGTGCACATCCAACGCCATAAGAGGGTTTTGGAACCCCTGGGACTGGAGTTACAGGTAATTGTGAGCCACCACGTGGGTGTTGGGAACCAATCCAGCTCTCAAATAAACCTTTTTAATTAATAATTATGATATCTGCTGTGGGGTAGATAACAAGGAGGAGCGTGTGTATAGAAACAGGTCCACTGAGCAAGGAGCCTGCCTAAAAGTGAATGTCTAGTGGGGTGAGTTCTTTATCGGGGACTCTTAGAGGGGTGAAAAATGAGCTGGGCTTTCCCCACGAATTTGGAGCTCAAAGCGGGCCTGTCTAGCTTTTTCCTCTTAGGTGACAGAATCGGGTTCAGAATCTAACGCGAACACCGCTTACGTACTGGTACTCCTCTCTCAGGCCGGGCCCGAGTGTCGCGGGGCAGCCGAGGAGGCTTGCACAGCACCAGCAAAACTCTTGGCGCCTCTGGGACAGGTATAGCTTAGCCACATCCACCCTCCTCCTCCCCCTCCTCCCCCCGCCCCCTCCATAAGCCCCGCCCCGGGGTCCCACGTGACTCCCCGACTCTTCCCCCCCCTCCCCGCCCGGCCCCGCCCCTCCAGCGCGAGACTGAGTCCCAAGCGCGAAATCCTGGGCGAGGAGCGGCTACGCGCAGGCGCAATGGTGGCGGCTCGACGGCGCTCCCGGCCTGCCCCGCGCGCTGACGTCGCGCAGCCTCGTCCCCGCCGCCGCGGCCGCCATTGGAGTCGGCTAGCCCTCAGCCCGTCCGCTTCCTCCCGCTGCCGCCCGCTGTTCCGGCCCGCGTGCCCACAGCTGCCGCCGCGCCCGGCCGCGCCCGCGGGATTGGCGGCGGGGCCCGGGGCCGCGCGCGGCGTGACAGGCCCGGCCTCGCGGGAGGCCCGAGCCGGCGGCGGCGCCCCGGTCCCGCGCCGCGCTGTTCATGAAGCATGTCGGCCACCAGCGTGGACCCCCAGGTAGGGGCGTCGCGGGGCCACGGTTGCGAGGCCCGGCCGCGCCGGGGACCGGGAAGCTGGGCGCGGGGTGCGGGGTCCGGGCCGGGTCAGGGCTTGGGTGTCTCCGGGCCGAGCACCTGGAGACCAGGCCCGGCCGGAGTTAGGGGTCCCGACGGCGGGGTCCGCCGGGCCTGGCCGAGGCCAGGGTACGGGAGAGCTGGAGGCCGGGCCCGGCCGGGCCGGGCCGCGTTCGTGTCGCCTCCGCGGAGCATTCTCTGCGTAGTAACTTTTGTGTTTCCTTTCCCGGGCTGGGTGGTGTCCACCCGCATATCCTGACCTGCGGCGACGCAGAGAACAAAAGGACAAGATAATAAAGGTGAGCAGAGTTCCGGGAAGTCGACTTTGGAGGAGAACCGGGCGGCGTCAGTCCGCGTGGACTAGAGAAAGTCCGTCAACCTTGCCTGGAATCCGAAACTTAAGTTTCCCCCGTCAGTTCGGACATGAAACTTTCCATTTCCGGGACGTTTGACAGATGGGGGGGGGGGAAACACTAGAGAATAAAGGTGTACCCGGAGTACTTCATCCCTCCGCGCTTCACTCTCGAGAGCAGTTACCTGGTGGGGAAGGAAATGGTGATAAGACACCCTCGCAGAGGCTGTGGGGCTGAATGATGGTTCTCTGTTGCTAGGTAGTTAGTGGATGGCTCTTCGGGGGAGTCAGTCAGGCTCTGCCCTCTACCCTAAGTTACAGTCATTATAAGTTTATTGTCATCTGTGATACCCTGACTTGTAATAAACCCCCAAAATTCAGCCTTGGAAAGTGACACTAAAACGTTTACTTGGAAGACTTTTTAACCACTGCATGTTGTTGTTACTTGGATGTAACCAAATATGGTCCACCGTGTTTTAAGGTTGGAAAAGGGCCAACACTTTATTTACCATCCCTTTGCTTTCCTTTACTGGCTGTGCACTGTAACAGAGGAAAGTAAGTGGAGAGTCGCATGATAGTGAGCTTGGGTTACAGCCCTTTCCAGCCGATCATCCCGCCCTCTTGAGATCTCCGTGCATACCTGGGCTCTTCGAGCATGTGTTCTCTGTTTTCCTGGCATAGATCTTCTGAGACCCTGTCGATTCCGTCGGCTGGGGGTCAGTGACAGAGCACTTGCAAGCATATGGGGCTCTGGGGTGGGGGCAGGGCATCACAAGACCCTCAAACGGCTGGCTGTAAGTTTCTTGCCATTTATTTTTATTGGCAACAAAATGACCTGACCAAATTATGAAAGTTGTGCAATGCCAGTCTAATTAGGCGTGTAGACATCAGCTCTAGAGAGTGTGCCTATTTTGAAGTAAGATAGTAATTACTAAAATTTGATGAAAATAGACTTCACTAAGGTTTCCATGCTTAAAAAGAATTTTTTAGAGCCTGGAGATAATATTTTGCAACTTCTTGTTCTAGTGCAAAATGGTTCTTTACATCAGAAGGACACAGTTCATGACAATGATTTTGAGCCCTACCTTTCTGGACAGTCCAATCCGGTGAGTTAATTTCATTAGCTTGTGTTGTTTTTAAATAATTTTGTTTGTGACACCTTTACTATTGTATTTCTATTTTCCCACCCTAAACATGAAAGAAGCAGGCTAGGAAGTACTAAGATGATAGGGTGGTCTTGAAGAGTTGATTGAAGCAGGTATTCCTGCTGGGCCTGGAGCCTGAGGCCAGGATGATGAAGATAGTTTCTCCCTGAAGAATCGCACCCCACTGAGATTGGGTACAGGTAGACTTGTAGTTGACCCTCAGCAATGTGGGCTGGGGGTGGAGAGCTTTTTTATGGTGTAAAGGAATGTGTGGTTCTCTGAAGCTTTGTGCCATGTTCATTTTGTTTCTGGGAGTTTGAAGTTAGGATCTAGGAGAGTAGTTAAGCACTGGACAGTGCAGCAGACCCCTTTTCTGTGCCTCAGGTGATTTGCCTTCCTTGAACCTTAGATTCCTTTTACATGAAAAAATTATTAGAACTGCTCATGGGAAATTGGTCTTTAGTGAGAATGTACCTATATTGTCCAGCAAGCTTCAAGGGCCTATATTCTCAGGTAATTCAGGATTCTTACCTTTGGCGCCATGAAGCACCTCTCTGCTTCTCTTTTCATGTGTATGTTTGTGGGTACAGGTATGTGCCTGTCAAGGTGGGGGTGGGGTCAAATGCATGTATAGGCCTGATGTTGATGTCAGGAATCATCTCCTGTCACCTTTCTACCTTCCTCAATGATGTAGGGTTGCTTAAACCTAGAGTCTGCCAGTGTGGCTAAGTTTCAAGTGCTTTGGTAATCTCCTGTCTTTACAAGTAGGCCACCATACTCACCTGGCATTTACATGGATTTGGGGGGACTCAAACTCTGGTCCTAAAGCTTGGGCGGCAGTCATTTTAAACTGAGCCGTCTCCGCAGCCAAGACTTTCATTGTTTAAGTGTTCATGTGGCCTTGGCATTGGGACGTGCACATGCACAAGTAACCTTAGAATCTAGAAGAGGTTGTTAGATCCTCCGGAGCTGAAGGTACATACAGGTGGTTGTGAACTGCCTACGTGGGTGCTGGGAATTGAACTGTAGTCCTCTGTAAAAGCAACAAGTCTCAACTTCTGAGCCATCTCTCTAGCCCCAGACAATTAAAAACGTTTTTGTATTTACCTTTTGAAAATCTCATGTACATACAGTATATGTTGATCATAACAGCTTCACACTTCCCCATGATGCGCCACCCCCCACCTCACCCCTGCCCCCAATGTCCTCTCTTTCACCCAACCTACTAGGCCCATGGGCATTTTGTGCCAAAGCATTGTTTTTGGCTGTCCCTGCACTATAGGATCAATTATCCCCATAATCCTACCTCCACCCACTAGATTCTCTGATTAGCTTCCCACAAAAATTGTCTGCAAGAAGCCTTCTGGCAGTTTAATTGCCATGGTTAAAAGCCATAGGCAAGCTGGGCATGATGTACCTTTAATCCCAATACTCAGAGGTAAAGGCAATTGGATCTCTGTGAGTTCAAGGCCAGACAGGACTATTTAGTGAGACCTGTCTCAAAACAAACAAAAAACAATAGGCAATTAGAAATTTAGGTTTAACCATAGTGACTGCTACTTTTAAATGCATGCTGCATATTTAGAGTAAAGTAAGGTTTTGCCTGGTCCTTGTACTGGAAGGAAATGGATTACCTGCCTTTGTTTTTGTTTTTGCTTCTCTGCCTGTCCTAGGTCATTTTAGAGCATTTTACAACGTTTCTCCATCTTCCTTCCCACTACTTTCAGCATCTCAGAAGCCTTAACCAGTATGAGCAGTATATAGAGTTGCAGAACTGACTTGGCTTTAGTCATGTGGCAAGAACAAAAAGTTAAACAAACCTGTTCTTTGGAATATTGTATTTTCTGGTTTTCTTAGTAGTAGTGTGTACTAAATAGTAACCAAAACAAGGAGCTAGGGTTGCATTAGTATATTAATATATTTGAATTGTGTCTTTATAAATTAGGGGTTCATGGAATACTTGGGAAGATTTTTTTTTTTTAAAGTGGAGTCAGGCACCCCCCCCTTCCTGCCCTGCTGTCAATTGCATGCTACTGCAGTCTTCTCTTGTGGAAGCCATGAGAAGGGTGTTCTTCAAACACTCCCAGTGAATAGCTTTAAAGACGCTCCTTCATGTTTGTATGTTCAGATGTGTGCTTTTAGCAAAGTACTTAACAAACACATTACTTGAATAAATGTGTGTTCCTGGTGGCAGATTTTCTAGAAATGCCCAGCTTTGTTAAGAGATAGGTAGAAAGTAGCAACACAGGAAGCTTTCAGGCTTTTGCTTAAGAATGAAACCGCTGAGGACCAGCATGGCGGCCGTTTACCTGTGTGGAGAAGCTGGAGCCGTCAGTCATTTTCTGCTGCCCTTGTCTTTGTGTCGCTTGTCTCTTCGTATGGAGCCAAAGGCCCTCTGCTTCCCTGCTTTTCTGTAGTGCATCCTAGTGCCCAAAGACTGCTCAGAGTGCTTGCTTCCCTGCTTTTCTGTAGTGCATCCTAGTGCCCAAAGACTGCTCAGAATGCTTGCTTCCCTGCTTTTCTGTAGTGCATCCTAGTGCCCAAAGACTGCTCAGAGTGCTTGCTTCCCTGCTTTTCTGTAGTGCATCCTAGTGCCCAAAGACTGCTCAGAGTGCTTGCTTCCCTGCTTTTCTGTAGTGCATCCTAGTGCCCAAAGACTGCTCAGAGTGCTTGCTTCCCTGCTTTTCTGTAGTGCATCCTAGTGCCCAAAGACTGCTCAGAGTGCTTGCTTCCCTGCTTTTCTGTAGTGCATCCTAGTGCCCAAAGACTGCTCAGAGTGCTTGATGAGCAGTCGCTTGTGTTGTCTCATGTGCCACATTGAAGTTCGCACCCCGTGAGGAACTGCTGGCCTTGGGAGCTCTTAGCTTATCTGAAAATTGAGTCTACTCAGTCACCCAAGGTTTTTATCAGGCTTTGTGCTTTTTTGTTTTTTGTTTTCCACCTGCTATGCCTTGTTAGGGCATATATAGCCTCTGTTGTTTGTGAAAATCTGGGAGAAACTTGATAGTTGGGTCACTGCCATGTCTAGGCAGTTCTGGTAGGCTCAGGATTAGCACGTATGTTCCTGGCTATCTTGTGTCTGGCTTGGATTTTTTGTGGTTGTGTGTACATAAGTTTCCTTAAATGTCCAGTGGTGGTACCCAGTAAGGAGGGATTTGCTACTACTACAGCTTCCCAGAAGAGTAATGATAGGATACAGTGGGTCTTTACTTACTCCTTAGTGAATTGCTTAAACAGATACAGCTATTCCTTGTCAGAAACTGCTGTATCAGCCAGATAAGAGACTGACATTACAGTCTCAGAAGGCTCAGCCTTGAAGACCAAGAAGGTGCCTGATGAGTCAGTGTGTAGTGGTCAGGTTTTTCTCTAACATCTCTGTCTGTGGCCATCTCCTGAAACAAATGAGTTGTACTGATTGACAGAACAGTTCCCAGGAATCCTAGTCACCTGGTCACTTTTCAGCCTTGCCCTCACTGACATCCTTTCACATAATTGATTTGATTCAATGACGTGCATGTGTCTCAGCACACTCCAGAGATGACCTGTCAGTCACTCTGATGTCCACTTACCTTATTGTTCAAGTGGTCTCAGGTAAAAGGGCAGAGGAAGTGTTCTAACCATTCAGAATTGTCGTGTCTGTCTGTCTGTCTGTGTCTTGTCCCTGTCCCCCATCCTTGTCAGTTAAGGTAATTAAAGTTGGATTGAATTTTTTTATTTTTAATTCTAGAAGACATTTATGGCTTCATTATACTTTACTGTTTCCAAATAACCTAGGGATACAGCCATGATCATTTAAATTCTCTTTAGTTCTTTGGAGTATCTATTTTGTTTATCTAATTTTCAAGTTAGGAAGAAGAAGAGAACTAAGAGTTCTGAGTTGTGTTTTCATCTGTCAGTGAGCTCTGGCTTTGCCAGGAAGATGTGTTTGCCTCCCTTGTGTGGTCCTGTTGTACCCAGGCTTTGATTAGAAATCTTAGATATGGTATTACCCAGCGGTCTGATAATTGCTGTGGGAACCCACGTGTTCCAGCTCAGGTGTTCGTGTGTGAAGAGCAGCTTGTGAGTTTGCTTGTAGCTTAGTTTATTCAGCTGTGTCTCTGATAACCACTTCTTACTGGTAGCTTAGACTACCCTGTGGAACTACCAAGCCAGAAGGACTGCCTTGCCTAAGCCTTGGGTTTACATTCATTTTACAAGTGAATGTAAACCCAAGCTTGTGCCTGGCCATACAGAGGGAGGTGGGGGGTTTGGATGGGCTCTGCATGCTTTACCGGTAGCCCTGGTGTATTTATTTCCAGAGTGTATTTGAAGTAAGTCACCACACATGTAAACAAAGCAGGCAGCACATACTGCAGACTGATGGAAAGCACTTTCCCTCAGGAAAGGTGTACACATGGACTGGCATTCAGTCTGAGTCGGGAGCAGCAGCTGCAGGCTTCCTCTGCATAAAATGGCCTGGTTGAGGTAGCTCCACAAAATAGTCTGATGCTTCACTTGCAGAGATTGAAAGGAAATGTGATGGAGGTAATGGAAACTGGTAGAAACTGGGGTTGGACTATTTTACGGTGGCCTTTTTATCTGTGATTTTACCTTCTCTGTGGGGTTTAATTTTATCATTGCTTATTCCTCCTTCTCCATCTGACAATGCAAGGAAGCAGAGGTCTTCCCAAGGCTGTGCCTTCCAGGCTACACTGGCTGCTTGCCTTCTCTGCTGCCTCTGTCCTACATGTGTGTTTCTAGTTGAGTCATCACACTCTTGAGGTGTGATGACTTTTTGCAGAGGAAGTTACCTAGAATCTTTTTGTAAGGATCTGAAGTACAATTTTAGGATTGGGGTGGGGTGTTAGGGAGGTGTGGTACTTGAATCTACTGTATTAGGCAATATAGGCTGTGGAATAGTGGGGGTCACAGCTCCCTCTCCATTTACCCTTGTCATGCATTAACATGGTTGCTCAGGCGGGCCAGTCTTTCTTTGGAAGGAATATACCTTCAGTTTTGTATCCATGAAAGGCATCTGTATGACTCCCTCACACAGGAAGGCTTCTCTCTATCAGACCTCACTGGTTCCTTCCTCCTGTCCTGCCTATCAGGCTCCTTTGAAGGATGCTGGGAAGGAGGTATGACAGAAGGTTGCAATGTAGGACCCAGAATCACTGAGATCCTTTTAGAAAAAGATGAGCTTGAGTTTTTTGTTGTTGTTTGTTTTTCATGTTTATAGAATATGTATGATGACCTGTTTGTAGATGCTAAAAGTTTTCATTACTAGGGAAACAATTACTTAGTGTTAAATGATAGTTCTGAAATGGTATGGTGCTAAGTGGAGCTTTCTTACTTCGCTAGACATGTCCACCCTGAGCACAGATTGCCACTCTAGGAACGTATCTTCATTTACCTCACTGATGCTTCACTTTCAGAGATTGAAAAGAAATACCATGGAGGTAATAGAAACTAGTCTGTTGGTGGGGTTGAAGTAAAAACTGAAATTGAGCCAAAGCACCTCTGTTACAGTGCCTGTGGACCAGGTGTGGGTAGGGCCAGATTCTGACCAAACCTCAGCTCAGTGTCTCCAAAGAGATGTTACCCTAGAGCTGCCAACTTCCAACTCTACCCCTGTAGGCTACTAGAGATCAAGATGGTGAAGCATTCCATCCTCCCCCATACCTTTCTGCCCTGTAACCTATCCCTTAAAGCCCCTCTCTGAAGCTCCTTCTGCAGATAGAGTTGGGTCTTAGGAAGACTCACAGCAAGCCTCTTAAACTCCAAGGACTTGATATTGGCAAAGCCATTGGAACCAGCCAAGGAGTCCATGCTCCACTCTGAGCACCCATGAAATGGGAAGGACAGACCCTGGAAAACCCGGCTGGGGTGGCTATCAGGAATTTGTATAGAAGAGAATCTTGAAGGGTGACGTTGAATACCAGTGCTCAGGTGTGTCAGTAGGCCAGTGAGCTGGAACCTGCTGGGCCTACTGTCAGAGCCATCTCAGGGCATTGTTAAAGCTGTCCTCATGCTTTGCTCTGTTGTTACCAGTGTTCATTTATAAACATTACTACTGCAGCCCTGGGTTGGATTCCTCTGATGGCAAAGGCAAAAGGATGCTTTGGCTGGGTCATATCACCTGAGTTCAAATACAAAGGAGGCTTTGTATTTTTGTTTTTTGTATTTTGGTTTTTTGAGGCAGGGCTTCTCTGTGTGGCCCTGGCTGTCCCAAAACTCACTATATACACCAGGTTGGCCTCGAGCTCAGATCTGCCTGCCTCTGTCTCCTGAGTGCTGGGATTAGAGGCATTTGCTATCACTACCCATAGAGGATTTGTATTTTGAAGCAGCAGCTTGAGTTGCATTTGTTACTAATTTCTCTGAATCTCTACTTTTGTTTTGACATTGGCAACCCATAGCTTTCGTTTAAGAAAAAATAATTCTGTGTTATATTAGGCTTGTTTCTGCTCTGTGTGTATGAGGTGGTTGGCACGATGGACTGTGTGACAGGAATCTAACTTATCACCTGTTTTGTTTTCACAGAGTAACAGTTACCCCTCGATGAGTGATCCTTATCTGTCCAGCTACTACCCACCATCCATTGGATTTCCTTATTCCCTCAGTGAGGCACCATGGTCCACTGCAGGGGACCCTCCCATCCCATATCTCACAACTTATGGACAACTTAGTAATGGAGACCATCACTTCATGCATGATGCTGTTTTTGGGCAACCGGGAGGTCTGGGAAACAACATTTACCAGCACAGATTTAATTTTTTCCCTGAAAACCCTGCATTCTCAGCGTGGGGGACAAGTGGTTCTCAGGGGCAGCAGACTCAGAGCTCAGCCTATGGGAGCAGTTACACTTACCCACCAAGCTCCCTTGGTGGCACAGTTGTTGATGGGCAGACAGGGTTTCACAGTGATGCCCTCAACAAGGCCCCTGGGATGAACAGTCTGGAGCAGGGCATGGTTGGCCTGAAGATTGGCGATGTTACCACCTCTGCAGTTAAGACGGTGGGTTCAGTTGTCAACAGTGTGGCACTGACAGGTGTCCTTTCTGGCAACGGTGGGACAAATGTAAACATGCCAGTTTCAAAACCAACTTCATGGGCAGCCATTGCCAGCAAGCCTGCAAAACCTCAGCCTAAGATGAAAGCAAAGAGTGGTCCAGTAGTGGGGGGTGCTTTACCTCCTCCACCTATAAAGCATAACATGGACATTGGTACTTGGGATAACAAGGGCCCTGTTTCAAAGGCTTCGGCCCCCCAGCAGACACCATCTCCCCAGGCTGCCCCGCAGCCCCAGCAGGTAGCTCAGCCTCTCCCTGTTCAGCCCCCACCCTTGGTCCAGCCACAGTATCAGAGCCCTCAGCAACAAATTCAACCCCGCTGGGTGGCTCCTCGAAACAGAAATGCAGCATTTGGGCAGAGTGGAGTGTCCAACAGTGACAGTAACTCTGTTGGAAATGCCCAGCCTACGTCTGCCCCAAGTGTAGAATCCCACCCTGTCCTGGAGAAACTGAAAGCTGCCCACAGTTACAATCCTAAAGAGTTCGACTGGAATCTGAAGAGTGGGCGGGTGTTCATCATCAAGAGCTATTCTGAGGACGACATCCACCGCTCCATCAAGTACTCCATCTGGTGTAGCACTGAACATGGCAACAAGCGCCTGGATGGCGCCTTCCGCTCCATGAGCAGCAAGGGGCCTGTTTACCTACTCTTCAGTGTCAATGGGAGTGGACATTTCTGTGGGGTAGCAGAGATGAAGTCCCCTGTGGACTACGGCACCAGTGCTGGGGTCTGGTCCCAGGACAAATGGAAGGGGAAGTTTGATGTGAAGTGGATTTTTGTCAAGGATGTGCCCAATAACCAACTGCGGCACATCAGACTTGAGAATAATGACAACAAACCTGTCACAAACTCCCGTGATACACAGGAAGTACCCTTAGAAAAAGCAAAACAAGTGCTGAAAATTATTGCTTCATACAAGCACACAACCTCCATCTTTGACGACTTTTCTCATTATGAGAAGCGCCAGGAGGAAGAGGAGGTGGTGCGCAAGGTGAGTTGTCTGTGGGCACCTGTTAGACGTGTCTTGTGTCTGCATGCCAGGTGACCTGCCTAGTAAGGCATGGGCAGTTTGTCCATGGTCTGGTGACATGTTCCAGGTCAGCCTTAGAGCAGTCTCAGACGGCACAAGTGTCATCTCTTACTCCTAACTTAGCTATCACATCACTGGGATGAGCCAGTAGTGTGATATTTAATGGATGTCAGTAAAAAGCTGTTACTTCCACATCATGAGACATGGTCATCTGGACAGTTGTGTACCTACTTAAGAACAAAGAATAGGGAAGCTACTTTCTAAATCATGATCTTGGTTCTTTCTAGCTTTTGTCCAGTAAGTACTCGTCACCAGGGAGGCCAAGGAGACTGCCATGTAGTAGACATTGGCTATGCCCAAGCATTTATGTCTGAACAATGCTACATAGCAGTTAGAAGCTCTGGGCCTAAAGGTCATTTTCTGTTTTCCTTTTAGGAACTCAAAAGGCCCACAGTTTGGGAAACCTTAAACCCACATCATTTAAGTACTAAGAAGTGGGTGGGAGGAGGGGTGGATAGGAAGCAGATTTGGAATCCAGATGTTTTATAATTAATGATTATGGTTATATTGCAAGGTCCATTTGGCTGGAGATGGCCCTAAGTGGTGTGAGGCCATTTGCTCTTGAGAACAGAAATGGTTTTCAAAAATAAGAAAAAGCTGGGCTATGGTGGCACACGCCTTTAATCCCAGCACTTGGGAGGCAGGGGCAGGTGGGTCTCTGTGAGTTCAAGGCCAGCCTGGTCTACATAATTAGTTCCTGGACAAGTCAGAGTTACATAGAGAGATCCTGTCTCAAAACAATATAAAACCATTTAAAAAAAAAAAACAAAAAACAAAAAAAAACCTCTAAAAACAGCAAAATAAAAAACTCTTACATTTCCAGGACAGCCTCCAAAGCTGCAGAGAAACCCTGTCTCGAAATCACCCCCCTCCCCCCCCCCGAAAAAAAAAGTTACCCTCATCACAAGTAGTGATAAAGCATTAAGAAAAGGATGACATTTATTTCCAGAACTGAAGTTATGTAGGCTTAGCTTTTTGGTTTTTTCTGTGTAGCTTTGTAGGCCAGGCTGGTCTCAAACTCAGATCCCCCTACCTCTGCCTCCCCAAGTGTTGGGATTAAAGGCGTGAGCCACCACCTCCTGGCTTATAAATTTAGCTTTTTAGGTATAAAATAGCAGGCATTCCTTAACAGTGACATGTTCTATATGTTCTTAGAAATGGGTTGTTAGTGATTTTGTTTTACTAGCATCGCTGTGTGTGTGTGTATACGTGTGTGTACACACATACGGAAACCAAAGATGCCTGGGACATCTATAGATCAGACCATCTGGGACCACTGTCTTAGCACAGTATTGTTAGTGCTGCATCTGCCTGCATTAAAACAGGAATAGTGAATGAAATTTAGGTCCTCTTTTATCTATCTAGTAGATAGCTATTTTGGTCCTTTTATCTGGTGGCTAGCTATTTGTGTGTTTTTATGCTCTGTTTTCCTTTAAATACTGAATTGTTACGAGTTCCATTAAAATGTACTGGGCGGGGATGGAGAGATGGTTCACCGACTAAGAGTGTAGGCTGTTATTCTGACTGCTCAGGTTCAGTTGTTACCACCATATGTGGCAGCTGACAACTGTAACCCCTGTCCCATAGGATCTGATGCCATCTTCTGGCCTTTGAGGGTATTGTACTCATTACAGCCCATAGACCTATACATTCAGGCAAAAATACACACATAAAAGTAAATAAAATCTTAAAAATCAAAAGTTCTTTTTAAAATGTTCTAGGTCTCAGAGATTGGTGATAGGCTTAAGGACAAAATTCTGCCCTTCAGCTGGCTGTATCTTAAAATTTGTTTTTTGTTTGTTTTTAAACTGTTCAACTGAATTTTTAAAAGTTTTTATGTATGCCTTCGTAAGTTTATAGCATCACGTGTGCAGGTGCTTGCGGAGGTGAGAAAAGGGTGTCAGAGCCAATGGAACTGCACTTAGAGATGGTTGTGAGCTTCCTGATGTGGGTGCTGGGAACCAAACCCATCTCCTTGGCAAAAACAGTGTAATTCCCCAATTCTGCCATCTTAAAACTTAAATTATAAACTGGATTCTTAGACAGCATTGTCTGTCAGATCTCGGCTAGCTCTGATCCTGTTACAATAAGCCTTTTGAGTGACCTGCAGAGGTTTTAACCGTTGGCATGTTATGGTCAGGGTCCCTGATCCTTATACCTCCTGAAGTACACTGGAGGTCATCATGAAGAGCATCCTAGGGAGGACTGGTGACATAAACTGTGACAGCCCAGCCACAAAGCTTTTCATCCATGGAATTGAGTGCTAAGTTGTATTATTGAAGAAGACAAATGAATACTCTGGATTTTTTTTTTTTTTTTTTTTTTAAAGTGGTCCTGGTGGAATTTCAAGTATCTCTTTACCTCTTTGTGGGACAGTCCTTAGATGAGTCATACCTTTGCTGTGCCTTATGCCAGCTGCCTACCAGGTACTCCATTTTCCTCCCAGGAGGCAGAGCTATAGGTTTATCTAGGAGTTGGCGTCCCAGGTGGCTTGGGATTAAGTCTGGGATGCTAAGGAATGCTATTTTATCTTAAGAATCAAGTGGGAAACCAGGCATGGTGGCATATACCTGTAATCCCAGCACTTGGGAGGCAGAGGTAGGCAGATCTCTGAGTTCCCTGTCTCAAAAAGAATGAAGTGAGGTAAAGGTGAAGAGCTGCTCCGTTCTCTGTACTCAAATGTGCTTGCAAAATGCTTGAGCCCCTGGAGAGTCCCCCAAGGTTCTGACCTGCGGACAGACCCGTCTTACATTCATCATTGATAGTTAGACCTCACCACTTCTTAAGTAGCAGCTGGTATTTAGGAAGCAAAATATAGCCAACAGTTTCATAGTTTAGCCTGCAGAGTTTTCCTGTCCAGCTATAAATTGAAAATATGCTCATTTCCTTCTTTCCTTCCTTCCTTCCTTTGGTTCATTCTTTTGTTCATTCTTTGAGACAGGGTGTCTCTATGTAGCCCTGGCTGTCCTTGAACTCACTTTGTAGACCAGGCTGGCCTTGGTTCTTGTTTCCCCAGACAAGGTCTCACTATTTAGCTCTCTCTGGCTAGTCTTGGACTCACAGAGATCTGCCTGCATCTGTTTCCTAAGCACTGGGTGCTGGGTACACTGTTTTTGTTGTTTTACTTTTGAGACACAGATACCTTTTTTTTTTTTAATTTATGTTTACTTACTACATTTTACATATTTATTTGTGTGGGGGTATGTGTAAAAGTTTGGGGGTCAGTACACTCCTTTTGTCATGTGGGTTCTGGGGATCAAACCCAGGTTGTCAGGCTTGGCAGCACATGTCCTAGCCTGCTGAGCCACCTTGCCTTCCCTATACACTTTTGTTTAATTTATATAGACAGGCCTGCCTTAGGGTCTTAGGGTATTTACAATAGTGACAGTTTAGTGTTGTGCACAGTGCCTGTTGGCTGGAAATAGCTACAGTATTCTGACCCTAGTCTAACAGGCCTCAGGGATGTGTCACATACACACTCTTCAACTGAGCAGCCTTTGACTTGGAGACTGGATAGACAACTTAATGGACACACTCAAGCATGTTTGCTGGGCCTCTAAGGATGGCCTGTACTTCCTCTTTCTGCAGTGTCCCCTTCCCCCCAAAAAAGAGATTCTGAGTAATGTTGCTTCTTTAAAGAGAAGGTGGCAGACTCTACATCCGTTGGTGGGGCTGAAGGAGCCAGATGCTATCCCTCCTCCAGATGCTTTACTAGCCACTGTAGCACTCAGGGGAGGCGGGCTTCTGCTTGAGAAGGGTCACACTTCAGGGTAGAGGTTATGAATTCTTAGTAGTTATCCGCCTACTCATTGATCCTGGTGCTTTGCCACTTCCTTGAGATTGGAGCCACACAAAGGTGTGAGAGGAACACATGCAGTGGTAAGGCCTCACTTTGGACTAGATGATAGTCATCTCTGTGCCTGGCATCTGTTTAGTTCAGCTTCGTCCCAAAGACAAGTATAGATGTTGCTCAGATGCATTGAATGTAGTTAGGTATGGTGACACATGCCTGTGGATTCCAATGCTTAGAAGACATGAGTAGGAGGGTCAGCAGCAGGTCAAGACCAGATATGTGAGACCCTGTCTCAAACATACAATCCCAACTGAACTAACTGTGTGGATACTCTGCTGGCAGCTTTCTCTTGGTTCACACCTAGGATGACCATGCTAGGGGCCCAACCTTTAACCTCTAGGTGTAATATTTATGCTCTTTCTCAGTGGTATGACAATGGCACATGAGGGAGAATAGGGATGGGGTGTGTGTGAGAGGGGGCGAGGCAGGAAGGCAGGCAGATATGTGATTGCTACACAGAGGGTCTTAGAAGGGTTAGGACAGAACATGGTGCTTGGTGTGGGGTGGTAGTGCATGCTCCTTGCATCCCTGTTACGGGCTGAATTTAGATGCTGCGTTGTTAGGAAAGACTAAGTGGCTTCTAGACCCACTTGATCAGAAACCAGGCAGGCAAACAGCAGGAAAGAGTTTGGGTGTAAGTCCCAGCTTGGCGTGTCATGCATACTGGGGGAGGGAAGCTGTCTGTGCAAGGAGGAGGTTAGCCAAGTTGAGGTGCTGTGCCACAATTCGGTCAGTACTGCTTGAGGCCACAGAGGGAACTTTAGCTGGTGGAAAGGACTTAAAGTAGATGGATCTATCTTGTCTTAGTGTTCTACTCAGCCCTGACTTCCCCAGAACTTACTTTTTAGTTGGATAGACTTTGGTGTTTTCCAAGTCATTGGTTTGTTAAAATGAGAGAAAAATTTAGGAAAATTGTTCTGTGTGCCAGGCATGCTGGAGTGTCCTGTGCACGCCAGTCCTTTCCTTGAGTGCGGGTGCCCTCATAGTTCTACTGTGGTTATTTTGTTTTGTTTTCATGACAAGGTTTCTCTGTGTAGCTTTAGAGCCTGTCCCAAAACTATTTGTAGACCAGGCTGACCTTGAACTCCCATAGATCCACCTACCTCTGCCTCCCAAATTCTGGGATTAAAGGTATGCGCCCACCACCACCCGGCTCTACTATGTTTCTTTAGTAACATGATTGGCACATGAGGGAGAGCTGGCTGGGTTGGGAGAGGGGAGGCATGTGATGAGTGGGTAGGGGACAGATGATTGGACAGAGCCCCATGCCTTCTGTGCAGAGGGCCTACTTGAGAAAGGATAGGACAGTGTGTGGTGCTGGAATGTAGATGGTGGCCCCTGCCTGGTCTGTGGAACCTGGCTCCTTCTAGTTCAGAACCAGGTCCACACATCCCATCTTTGGCTGCAGCCCATGAAATGGCCTCAGATCTCACCTTGTTCATCCTCACCTGCAAATCATGAGCTAACTTCATCTTCTCTTCTTTTTTGCAGGAAAGGCAGAATCGAAACAAACAATAAGGACAAACCAGTTTGGTTTTGGTTAATGGTCGACTTTGAAAACAGAGTTTTAAAGCTGTATGCTTGGTGCTGTCTCCGAGTCAGCTCCAGTGTCGTCCTCGTGTGGGGTTGATTGTTGCATCTTTATCTTTGTAGTTCATTTTTGCCAGATGGATCTGCATTCATTTGTATTTTTCTATGTATTATAATATTGTAGAACTCACTAATAAAGGAGTATTTTGTTTGTCAGCTTATCAGTCAGATTGACCTAATACAAAATATAAATATTCTTCAAAACAAAACACCTAATACATCCCAAAGATATTTTTATTTTGGCAAAAATTATGTTCTTACTCTTATATCCAGTCATTTAATATCCCTATAGGATACTTCATATTTCTTGCCCTGTACTGCTTTATAGTAAACAAAGAGCCCGTTCAGCATGTGCTGTTGACGTCTTCTCACGGTACTGAAGCGGCTTGCCGTTTTACTATCTGTGGAATCCATCAGAATGCTAACCTGCCCTTTTGCGTTTCCTACTAGACAGATAACTTTTAGTTTTCAGGTATGACCGCAGCTGTGAACTATGGAGAAACTGTCCATAGTTCAGTCCCACACAGGGCAGTGCTCCGGCTCTCCTTGCCACCTTCTGCCACTGCATGAGGTTGGTGCTGTGTGGCAAGGAAATAGAAGGTGTTAAGTCTGGTTCAGCCTTGTGACATTCTTAGTTGTTCGCAGATCATTTTTAGTTGCCCTTTTTCTTCACTTGAGAATCTGATGCTGTCTTAAGTTTTTATACCAGTAACGCTAAGCTTTAAATGTAGGATCTGATAGTACAGGCAGTGTGATGGATGCTGCTGCCATCTGTAAATTTCACTGTGTGTCTAATTTTTTTTTTCTTCTTCCTGTTGAATGGGTGAAAAAAAAGCAAAAAATTCTTTAGGAAACAAATTTGCTATCATGTTTTGTGGAATGAGGAGCCGAGGAGGAGCTCACTGCCACCTGGAGTTGGAGTTAGCATGAAAGTGGTGCTCATGCCCGACGCCCTCGCATACTGAATCTGCACGCGCCCACTGTAGAGGATCCTTACTGTCTTAGAGAGCAGATACCTTCTGAAACTATTTACTCCAAAAGACCCTCTCAGTTACCATTTAAACTGTATTATTTAGACTTGTATTTAGAACGTGTCACTTCCTCGAGCTGTTACTGCCTGTACGGAGTCGTGGACAACATCGGATACCTGTCCTCTAGGAGAATACAAGCCTTAATAAACACCTGTTGAGCAAGTTTATGTGTTCTTGTCTTCCCTGCTGGGTTTCTTGTTTGTGTTACAGCAGTAATTCTATGGAGTCTGCCCTAAGCAGTGGAAGCCAGAGGCTGCAGTTCTGCTCACCCCTAGGTACTGAAGGTACGGACGGGCTTTCGTAGTTCCATCTATAGGACTTGGGATTCAGTCCTTCAACCTCATGAGAATTTGCAGATACTACCATAGGTAGAAGAACTGTTTAGCAGCCATACATCACCTAGCTTGCACACCTTTCCCCAGAGTGATACTCCTTGATCTCTCCCTTACCATCTTCATACTTTTTTTTTTTTTTTTTTTTTTGAGGGTTGCTGGTTCAAGTCAGGGTTTCTGTGTGTAGTCCTGATTGTCCTGGAACTCACTGGGTAGACCAGTCTTGGAACAGTAGTTCAAACTCACAGAGATCCCCCTGCTTCTGCCTCCCCAGTGCTGGGGTTAAAGGTGTCTGCCGCCACCACCCAGCAGCACATTCTTAAATTTTCAAGTTACACTCCCTCTAGTAACTAAATCTCAAATATGGAAACATCTCTTAAAGATTGTGGAGGTCAAAGGACAACTTGTAGGTGATTCATTCCTTGAACCATCTGGGTTCCAGGGGTCAAACTCAGGTCATCAGGCTTGGCAGTTAGCACCTTGCCCTCTGAGCCATTGTACTGGCCCCTTACTGTTTTAATGCTTGTTCACGGCATTTTTTCTTACAGGGGAGAATTGCAAATGAAATCCACAAATTCAAGCTGTAATATGGTGGACCCCCTCCCCCCCCTTTTTTTTTTTTTTTTTTTTGTGGAAAGGGGAAACGGTCTCATGTAATCCAGATTGGTGTTGAATTCCTAGTCTTCTGGTCTCTACCTTCCAGCTTCTGGGATTGCAGATTGTGCCTTCATGCCAGTGTATAGTTGTTCAGTTTGACATTGGAGGTTCAGGTAGAGAACCTGGGTTCTCTTCATGCTTGCCCAAACACTAGCTTCCTCTACCTGGAAGATAATGGTTGATAAAGAAATAGTGAGCACAGGAGTCTGGCTTTAACTTATATTGCAACTCCAAAACACTGCCTGTATTTTGGGAAGCAGCTTTTAAAGCATGTACTCTTTATACTCTCTGTGTGACTTTGAGTGTTCCAAAGATGAGGAATTGGTTTTGAGAGCAGTTTCCTGAGAAGTACACAGAGGCATGTGCTAAGAACAGGACATCCTTTGTGGGGTGACTGGAGAACTCTTCCCATGGGTGAGATAAGCACCAGTGGTCACCATAGAAGTGGAGGTGGTGACAGGGACTCTGGCTAATGGCGGTTGACTGGTTTCATGTCATGAATGGACAGTACCCTTTCCCCTTAACCACCTTGTCATCTTATCCCCTTGTGTGGAGTCAGGTGATATTGTAAGCCTTGGGGAAGGGAGCCTGAAGGCCCAGATTTGTTCTGTAAATTTCAGTAATTAACACCGGAACTTTGTCAGAGGCTGTGTTGGCATTACGGATGCTCTTACTTGCCTTCCAGAAGCCAGATTTAACCTGTCTCCAAAGCACATAAACCTTTAGTAAGGTTGTTGGTTGAGATCAGTCTCTAGAAGCTGCATAGGGGCCTGTGGTGTTGGTGATCACGCCTGCTGCCCTTCACTGGGTAAGCTGGAGGGCACACGATGGCCATCCTTGATGAATACATTTTTGGACTCCAGACTCTAAGTTGGTAGCCATCTCTTGTCCCTCTTGGATTCCTCCTCCTCCTTTCTTCTTCGTGTACATTGGTGTAAAGGTGTCAGATCCCCTGGGTCTGGAGCTACAGACAGTTGTGAGCTTTGATGGGGTGCTGGGAATTGCAAAAGCAGTCAGTGCTCCTAACCATTCAGCCATCTCTCCAGCCCCCTTGGATTCTTGACATCCAGAATTGGTGAACCCTTCCTTTGCTTAGGACAGAAATCTCTCTTGCCAAAGACACGTGAGAAAGGAATTAGTTGTCACAGTGCTGTGCCTCCATAGGTCACTAGACCTTGCCACATAATTCTATAAAGAAAGTTTGTCTTTGACCTCATTTGTTCTACCTGCAGGAAATGATATGGATGTGGAGTATCCCCAGACTCTGGAGCAAATAAAAGTGGGATTTCCCCCTCACTTCATGGCCCTATGACTGACAGTTTTCTATAGCTTTTAGGCAAGGAATTTGAACAGTTAACCTTCATGCTATTTTAAGCATCATCCTGTCAACACAGGACATTTTGTTTAAGCTAAATGAATACCCAATTCAAACTTTATTTAAAGCCACCAGGCTTCCTTTAGCTATGGATCTTCCTTCAGCTCATAACCATCCACTGAAGAGTATTGCCAAGAAGAACCAGGAGGGGGCATAGAAGAGCCCCCCCCCACACACACTCTCAGATGGGGTGTAGTGGTTTTAATTCCCTCCCTAGTTGTGAGGTGTGGGGCTAGGTGCCTTGAGTTGGGAACAATGTTGTATCTAGAACCTGAAGGAGCCAGGCTTGCCCAATCACCAGGCTGCCTGCCCATCTTCGTGAGAGGGGCTTGAATCCAGTGGCCATGCTGACGAGAAGCTTGAAGTGAGCGGGTTCTCACTGGACCTGCTTGCCTTCTGTGGTACAGTCTCAGTGTATGTTTGTGGTTAGCATTCTTTTTTCCCGAGTGTCCAGGCAACCCTGAATAAAAGAATGACCAACAGTCACCAACACTGGAGTGGAACTCTGATGCCAGGTGTGCTGTGGCTGAGATATGTGTCTGTCACACTCCACCCCCTACAGCTCCAAGACCTAGAGGAGGTTGAGCCATGGGAGCTCTGCTGTGTGGCAGGTTATCAGGAGCTCCTTGGGGCGCAAAATGCTGGGGACACAGTGCAAGGCTGGCCCTTTGTGCCTGGCCTTAAGGAAGAGTAAGGGCATGAGATCTGGGTGGGACTTTACAGTCTGCAAGAAGACTAGGGCATGGTAGGTCTTAAACATAGCCCATCTCTGCTCAGTGGGGCATCCTAAGGCTAGGCCCTCTGTTGGTCTCATCCCTATCCCAAACTGTGTCTCTTCCTTGCCTCTCTGGGAACCAGAGCTGGACAACCCAGCCTTCTGGGAGACTTCCTGACACTGCACAGGCCCAAGAGAGTAAGTGTGAATGTTTCCCACAAGACAAATTGCCCCACCAGCCTTCCTAAATTAGTCTATCGGGGATGCTTTTCTCCAGGGTAGCGTGGGGGAACAGTCTTAGCTGCTGTTTACTCTGAACTTCTCTGTTATCCACAGCAGGTTATTAGAGCAGCAGCTTGCCCATAAAATGGGTGGGCGCACTGAGTGATTTGTGTGGAGCCAGCTTGCTTTGGCCCTGTCTATCCTGGAAGAGTAGAGTGGCTGGAGGGAGGGAGGTTAGACCACCAGGAGCACTAGGTAAGGATCCTAGAGAAGCTTTCCTCCTGGTCACCACCCTTGGTGGGCATGTTTGGGGAGTGGGGACCTGGGAGTGAAGAAGCTCTAAGAAGAACCTCTAGTTAGAATATCAATTTGGGACCGGGCAGTGGTGGCACACCTTTAATCCCAGCATTTGGGAGACAGAGGCAGGCAGATCTCTGTGGATTCAAGGCCAACTTGGTCTGCAGAGTGAGTTCCACAACAGGCAGGGCTACACAGTGAAACCCTGTCTTGAAAACCAAAACAAACAAAATGTCAGTGCAGGTAAAGGCTGCCAGATGAGTGTCACCAAGTGTCACAATCCACTAGGCTGTAGGATTGAAGGTCTTCTTACCTTGAAGCCTCCCTGTGCACCACACACACACACACACACACACACACACACACACACACACACACACACATACACACACACACAGACACACACACACACATACACACACACACACACATACACACACACACACACATACATACACACACACACACAGACACACACACACACACACACACATACACACACACACCACACACACACACCACGTCTAGGTCCTTGGGCTCTTGGGCTAGCTCTCATATTTAGGCAGGAGGGCTAGCTATGAGGGGTCAGGAAGAGCAGTGCCCCGGGAACTCTGTATTTCTCTGGAGTAAGTGGAAAATGCCGTTGCAGGTCTTCCTTGATCTGTTGTAGTCCAGGCTCTCCTGCTGTGAAGAGAGCTCTCCTGATGTGGGGTTGGGACCTGTGTGCCATGAGCCCACTTCACCGCACAGTTCTATGTTCTCAGCTGCACTGTCACCATTCCTTTTGCCTTTATTATGTTGTCACGTAGGTTAATCAGCTTTCAGTTACTATAACAAAATTCCTGAGATAATTAATTTTCAAAGAACAAAAATTTATTGGGCTCACAGTTTTTGAGGGGTTGCAATCCACAATTGGAGGGACCCCAGGCTTTTAGGCTTCTTACAGAGGTGTGGATGGCTATGGCAGACAGTGCTTGGTGGAGCAAAACTGCTCGCCCCATGACCAGGAAGCAAAAGGGAGAAGCAGGAAGGGTCCAAGACTCCCCCATCCCCTTCATGAATACATCTCCAATGACCCAAGCCCTTTCTACCTCCTAAAGGTTCCCCACCTTTCAGTGATACCACCCCAAGGACAAAGACTTTAGCATCTGTGAGATATTTATCTGAAGCATGGCATCTTTCTAAGATGCTTAAAGGCCCCCTAGAGTAACCTTTGGTGGCCACAGTTTGTGTCATATCTTCATTCTGCTGCTCTGAATAACTGGAAACAGATGATGCTGATGCTGATGGCGGTGACTGATAAAGATTACGATGGAGATGGAGATGGTGGAGGTGGAGGTGATTGTGATTATGACATCATGATGATGATGATGGAAGTCATGCCTGGGTAGCAGTGATAGTGCTGATGACTGTGACGATGACTGAGACTAATGATAACGGACTTGATGAAGATGGTTAGTAATGATGGTGTTGATTATAGCCATGCTAACTTCTCATTTACTCACTGGATATGTCTTAACTTACCACCCAACCACAGATAGGAAAACTGAAGCACAGCGGGGTGAAGAAACTGGGAAATTCCTGGCTCCGTGAGTCTGAAAGCACATCCTTGGAACCTTGTGTTTTGTCGCCGAGGGACCCACTTTCCTGCTTACTGTCACCCTGCCTTGCCTTTCCTATCTCAGTTCTGGCAGGTGCCAAGTGGAGTACATGTTGCTCGCTCAACAGGGTCCTGGCCCCTGTACACTTGCCTGGACCTTGGCAGCCCTTGTGGCCTAGAAGAGTCCCTAGAAGAGACTCAGGGATACTTCAGTGAACGAAAGAACACGGAGCAAGGAAGTGCAAGGGTGTCATGGTACACGTCGAGGTGGGACTGGTCTCTGGATGAAGATACCTCTGTCTCCATCATCCCTGTTAATGGCGATTGAGTTTAACCTCTGCTGTCTGGGCGATGCTCAACGTCACTCTGGGCCCTGGTTCTCCACGGTGCCATTCACCATCCCCGTCCAGGTGCAGAATCCTGAAGCATCTCTGAGGTTCCACCTGCGGTGGTCCTTGCCACGCACGTGCATGTGACCACAGGCGTGTGCTGGGGTACTCTGTGTGCCTCAAACATGTGGTGCTTTGTTGCACTTTAGACTGCCTGACCTTGGTCTGTGTGCTTTATACACAGCCCCCCCCCAATACCAGCAGAGACCATGCCCACTGGGGAACATTGGCTCCCAGTACCACGTGGACCAGATACGGTCTGGAACTGAGAAGCTTCCCAAACCTGGTCTAATTGGCCATCCATCCGTGTGGGTTCACACCATGCTTAAAGAGCTGGGCCTTATTTGGGGTAGTTTAAGAATCTTGATTCTGGCTATCTGGAGTGGACATACGTGGAAAATAGCCCTAATCTCTTACTGAGTATCTGGAGCTCCTGGTATAAACTCATTGTGGTGTGGCCCAAGGAACAAGCATACCAGAATGTCCAGCCCACTAGATTCTAGGATGCATCCAACATCTGCCCATAATCAGTGGTAATTTGGGTGGCAAGTCAGAGAAGGGAAGAACTACATAGGGTCCACAGACATCTCTGGGACAGCCTGGAAAGACCTGCTTAAAGTGACTGAGAAACAAAGATGGAATCTAGCTCCTGGGCGAGCACTGTCACCTGTCAGAGTACGGTGTGCTCCTGTCCTGCTGTGTCTGTGCTAAAAAAGGCCTGTCCCTCCCATCAGAGCCTCAATGGGAAGGGTGTATATGTGTATGGAAGGGTCACATCTAAGCCATGTCTTACATTTCCAGCATAGATGATAACTCCATCTTATCTCCCCGTTGAAGGCTTTCTGGGTAATGGGGACTGCCTTGAGATCAGGCTGTGGCAGACAGGTAGGAAGTGTAGAACTTGGAAGGACAGGTAAGTTGCTATAATTATTGTTAACCTATGCTGATGCTGTATACCTAAAAAGAGAGGAGTATGTACCTACACTCTGAAGGAATGGGAACATCTGTGAGGCTGTAGGTGGCAAGAGAGGCGTCTGGCTGTGCAAATGGGTCCTTTTTTTCATTCTCCCTTTGAAGTACGTCCTGCCAGGGCAGCACTACCATGGTTCAGCTTCCAAGGAGGCCCAGGACTGTCCATCTGACCCAACAGGAAGTCCCAGGTAGCCACGGGGACACTGGTTTATCCTTCTGGTCAAGCTGAGAGAGAGCATGCTGTCCAGTGGTCTGATGATAAATAAGGAGCAGCCCAGGCCTCTGTTGATGACAAAAGTCCAGGAACCTCTGTCAGGTGGAGACAGAAGTCAGGGGAGATTAAGGTAGGAGTAGGCAAGCCTGGGCAGGGTAGAGGCTCCTGCATCCTGAATTCCTCTACCTCTTTGATGGCACCCATGGGAGCTGCTGCAGATGCAGCTCCATTAAGGAAAGTTAGCCTTGTGTGCCATGTGGACTGGGCATATCCTGGGGCTGGGAAGCATCCCAAGCCTAGGAGTGTGTGTGTGTGTGTGTGTGTGTGTGTGTGTGCACTTGAGATCACACCCCAGCCTTGCTTCCTCTTGGATGGGGTCACCATGATAAATCAGACCATTTCCTCCTTCCTGCCAATTGAAGTTCTCACATCTCTCATAACAAGCTGTGGCAATAGCACTTCGCCATCTTAATTTTCTTTCCGAAGCATCTCTGCCTGCCCTGCACCCCGCCCCCACTCCCCACACCAGGAGTGAAGGTTGGGGTGCTAAGGGAAAGAGAGTCTGGTTTCACTCAGCACTGGATAGAGAATCCTGGACTTCAAGGAGAGAAGTATAAGTTTCCTGGATACTACCCCACAAGGTGCCATGGCTAGGAGATGAGGCCAGGAAGAGCCCAGGTGATGAAAGTATGGAGAAAGGAAGCTGTATTCTGAAGCATCTCAAATCTCAATAGGCCAAAAGAGGCCAGAAGTAACATTGTGACCTCTGGGGAGAATTATGGTTTTCCATGGAAGCTGTGAGGTGGCTGCTCCAGCTGTGCCCAGCTGTGCTGAGCTTCACTTGCAGTGGAGATACGCTCACATTGGATGCTTCAGCCATGTGCCTCCTTTATGTAGCTCCTATACCGAAGAGAGCCCAGGACTCTTGGGAGGGGGGATGTTATGAGACCTCTGTCCAAGCTTACTGTTGACCAGGCTGGCACCTAACAAGCCATATGTTGAGCCCTGGCTTCTGAGTGGGTCAGGCAGTCTGTATGTAGGGACGAGTGTGCTCCCTGGCTCCCGAGTGGGTCAGGCAGTCTGTATGTAGGGACGAGTGTGCTCCCTGGCTCCCGAGTGGGTCAGGCAGTCTGTATGTAGGGACGAGTGTGCCCTAGGATGAGCAGGGGGGTGAACATCCAAGCCTGGCCACAAAAGACCGGGTACAAAGCAATGTGGGAATAGGCTACAGGCCCCGAGAGTCTGGGAGTGGTGCTGGCACTCAACCACTATGAACAGATCTGGGCTGGTTCCTAAGTCACTAGTGTGGGGCCTGCCCACCCCTCAGCAGACAGTGCTGAATCCTGGACACAGTGAAGCCTGAGAGATGACCTTGCTGCTGAATGTCCTACGTCTGCTGCACACGCCCCGTTCAATTCTGTGCCCCTGAACCAGAGCCCCACGCCTCCACTGAATGGAATGCAAAGAAGGTGATGCTCTTTGAGCTTCAAGTCAGTGCCCAGGGCACTATGCTCTCCAGACCTTCCCTCCCCCCTCCCCACCCCAGCCTCTGCTCACACCCGCATCACTGTGGTCAGGATACCAGTCCCCAGGAAGGGCAGCGGCACAAGGACAGAGCTTCAGCTCCAGGGGAGAGGCAGAGGGAAACCCTCCGAGGAAATATCCAGGCTGCAGTATTTAGTGCAGCGTCAGCACAGATCAGGCTGGACAAGGGACATATTTTTGTGCCCACCAGGAACCTCTACACTAGGGGACTGCTGACTCTATCAATTCTTTCATTCACCTTGGGGCCCTACTCCTCTGAAGCCATAGGTGGCCCGGTCTCCACCCACTTCTGAGGGAGGAAGAGGCATGGAGCTCGTCAAGGTCAGCGCTGCTGTGATCAGACCAAAGCTTGCTGGGGCCCCTTCCCCGCCCCCTAAAGGGCAGAGGTTCTGCAGAGGCTCTGCTTTGAGGGTGGTCTATGATTGATTGGCAGTGGGCATCTTTCCATAGAGTACCGAGTCAGGTCCTCTGCGGCATCTCTTTGTGTTCTCACGTGGGCCCTTTTGTCATGCTTTCCGCTACCTGCACCAGACTCGAGGCCGGGAGAATTTGGGGTGACCAATGCTGGCTCAGAGTCAGAGCCAGTAATGGGACTCATACTCACCCAGTGATGACGAAAAGCAGGTCCGCAGACTGCCCGAGGGGATGTGGGTGCAGAGGTTGTGACCTCCTCTACCAACAGTCGCCCTAGGTCAGCGGTTCTCAACCCAAGCTTTGCAACCCCTTTGGCAAATCTCTGTCTCCAAAAATATTTACATTACAATTCATAACAGTAACAAAATTACAGTTATGAAGTAGCAACGGAAATAATTTTGTGGCTGGTGGGGGGTCACCACAACACGAAGAACTGTATTAAAGGGTCGCAGCATTAGGAAGGTTGAGATCCACTGCCCTAGGTAATAAACAGGGCCTGTAACCTTGGGGACTGGGACCGTGCTGCTGGAAGGAGACATGCCGGTGCAGAGTCTCATACCAGGGCGCCAGCAGGTGGCGCTGGCTACCGAGGACAGGAAAAAAAAAAAAAAAAAAAAAAATGCCTGCAGCAGACCTGAGTGGGTGTCACTGCGGCTGCAGATGGTGGTGGGGGAGGGAGGGAGGAGGATTTGTCATTTTCTCCCTAGGCTGCAGAGCCTCACGTGCCTCGCGTCCCGCATAGCTGGAGAGAGGTTTGGGGGCGGGCTGCGGTCCAGTGTACCCACCCAGATTTAGAGCTTGGTGCAGATGCAGACCCCCCACTTCCACAGCCCAAGGTGCGGAGGTTGCTTTAGAATCACAGTGGGGATAGCCTCCACCCTGCGCCCCCCACCCCGCCCCACCGGAGTGTCTAGGGGACAGACTGCAATGACCTCAGACCCTACCCCACTTTTCCCGGGTCGCCGCGGCAACTGTCCAGGGCCCCCTGGGTGGGGACAGTGGGTCTCAGGACATCCCTTCGCCCCACGCGCATCAGCGCCCTGTCTCTTTGGGGTGGCTCCACCGCCAGCACCGCGGACAGCGCCCAGGACTGCCCGTGGGTAACAGGGCGCGCCAACTCAACCCGAGAGGCTGCACGCTTCCCTCTCAAGCCCCTTAGCCCGCCGCTCACCGGGCCCCTCCCTTTGTCTCCTGGCCCTCGTCCCCCTCTTCGGGATCTCGAGCACTCAGAGCTGTGGACACACGTGGTCAGGGGCCGGGTGGCCACAGTCTCCCCCGCGGTCGCCCCCACCCTCCCCGTGACGTCCTAGGCATGCGGGCCCCTTTGTGTCCCGCGGCCAGATCCCCGGCCCGGCAGCTGGGCCGCCCTCTGGGCGGGCGCATTGTTCGCCGGATTTGTCCGCGGAGCGAGGGGCCGCCGGGGGCCGGGGCTCGCCTTTCTCCCGCGGGAGGGGCGCCGCGCCGGCCGGGCTCGCGGGCATTTCCATGAGAAAGGAGCGGCGGAGGCGCCTCTCTTGGCATTCACCGCGTGCCTTAATTGTATAGACATTAAATCAAGGTCCGCTGTGAACACGCAGAGGGGCCCTCAGGGCTGCGGCGGGCGGTGAGCGGCTGGGTCGGGTCGGGGCCGGGGCTGCGGCTTGCGTGGGGTCCTAGCCTGAGGGGCGCGAATGCTCCAGCTTCTTCGCGGCGGGGCGGGCGGGGCGGGGCTCCGCGCTAAGCTGGCAGTGCAACCCTGGTCCGCCCCCAACTCCGAGGAACCCGCTCTCCTACCCCTCCCCGAGGTAGAGAAGGGCCTAGGCAAATCCCCTGGGGTGTCCTGCAGCAGGGACCCCTCGGACCGCGGCGAGAGAGACGCAGGAGCCGGCGGGGTGAGCGCGCGCGTGCTCCGGCCTGCCGGGGTCTTCTGAGGGGTGCAAAGCCCGCTCCACCCCTGCGGCGCAAGCCGCTCCGCAGCGCAGCTGCCCTTCCCCAGCTCATCTTCCCGGCCCCACCAGGAGCGCGTGAATGCGGTGAAAATAAAGAACCTCGATGTTGGAAGATGAAAAGCAGTCTCTTTTTTACAACCCGCCGAGCTCTCTCCCCTTGCGCCTCAGACCGGCGAGAAGCTGCTCGAGGAGAGAAAGACGGGGTGACCCGAGAGGCCGCTTGCCGGCTCGCCTCGGCCGGGGCCGCCAGCGCAGTTACCCGTCCGGGCGCGAGCCGCCGCCGCCTGCTGCTCCTCGGCTGTCGCCGCCTCCGCTCCGCAGCACCGCCCGCGCTGTCGCCCGCTCCCTCCTCCGCCTCCTCCTCGGCGCCCGCAGGACCCGCACGCCACGGTCCCGGGTGGAGGAGAGCGCAGGGACATCGCCAAGGAAGCAGGGCAAATTCCCGAGGGCCGGCTGGGAGCCCAGCGTCCGCAAGGTCGGCACTGCGGGAGTCCGACTCCCACTCTCCTGGCCCAGCCCGAGTGCAACCGTCCCCGCGCTCGCCGCCGCCGCCGCTGCCTCCGCTCGTATCCGCGCTCGGCTCCGGCACCGGGCGATTATCACTGGGGCGCGCGGTGACGTCACCCGGACACCGGCTCCGCCGCCTCCTCTCGGAGGTGTCCTTGAGAACTGAGGGGCACGCGCACCGCGTACACGCGCACTCACGCACCGCGCGACCGGTGCCTCCCGCGCACACGCTCGGCGTCCCGCTCCGCGCGCTCCTCGACTTACACGGACGCAGCCCTCGAACGCCTTCGATTGTGCCCGGCTCCCCGCGGTCACACGTATGCGGAGAAACCGCCTCTCTGACACTCTCGAGCCGCTCGTACTGTCCTGCCGCACCACCCACGCAAAAGCCTCTCCCGCAGCCCACCGACTGCAGCTCCTGGACACCCAGCAGCCACACCCCGCTGTGCAGCGAACACACCAAGACAGCGGGTCCTTCCAAAATAACCAACCACTCAACACAGTGGCTCTTGCACCCCTTTCTCCTGGGGTGAAGAAAGGGGTCCCAGCCCCCCGCTGACGGCCTTATATGGAGGAGGGAGTTAGACGTCTTCCCCAACCCCCATCAGAGACTGCTCCCCTTTTTCGTCCTTCCCTAGCCGGGTAGGGAGTCCTTGCCTACAGGGATGCGAGCACAGTCCACACTTCACAGCTGACTGCAATCAGATCTACTCCTTCCGGCCTACTGAAGGGTGACTACCCTGATCGGTCCTCTAGGGCTAGGGATCGGCGACTTTCCCAAAAGGCCCCTCCAGGCCTCCTCAGCGGGCCTTTGTTCCTGGTGCAGAGTGGAGGAACCGCACAGAAGCAGGCAGGCCTCTGGCCCCCTATTTTCCCTCCCTGGGCCAACCCAGCCCTTGAGCCACCTGCCCTCTAGCAGAAGCTAGGTGACCCAGGGTACAGATTCTGTCCCCTTCTTTCCAACCTTCTCCAGTATAGTGGGAGCCCCGAAGGCAGCCCCCTGATCTCCGGAGATCCCATGCCACTCCTGGAAGATTCCCAGAGGGTCAGGACACCTCTCCACGTCCAATCCGCAACCAATTCCTTTTGTGGGTTTCAGTCGCAACTGACGCTGGACAATCCCCACTTTACGCGGCTAGGTAGCCTACTTTTGCTTCTGCCCAACCCCAAACCAAGGAAGCTACCCAAGCCTGCCAGCACCGGCAGCCCCAGGGACACTGATTGTGGGCTCCGAGCAGAGGCGGCTGCTTCTCTCTGCCTGGCCAGCGGTCCCTCACCCTAGAGGGTACTGGGATAGGCCACCGTCCGAGACTCCAAAGATACCGGGTCTGCTGTCCATGGTGTTGAAGGCAGAGCCTGCAGGAACCCTTTCTCATCCGCGGAACCTCGGTCCTCTCCCACCCAGCCGCTCCAAGGACAGTAGACCCTTACCTTCCCTCAGCCCCACCCTCCGTTTTTTGGAATGATCTAAGACATCTTCGCTTCTAGCCTTCCCAGAGCTTGTTTCTATTTGGAGGGCGCACGGGGGATGGGGCTGGCACTCCCAAGAGCCTCGGGTTTAGGAGCGTGCTTGCTATGGGGCCGGCTCCGCACCGTGACTCCTCAAAGACCAGTTCCCTTCCCAGACTAAGGATCTCCCTTCGGCCTCCCCTTACTATTTGTGGGAGATATTTACACCAGTCCAGAAAGTGGTGCCTGGGTGGTCTGGGGCTAAACCCCTTCCGGGGGTCAGACCAAGTTTATTTATTTTTCGCATCTCTGCGTAAACATGCTGGCTCGTTTCCTGCTGGTACTTGTATGCGTTCAGTCCAAAGCACCGGTTAGGATCCCTGGCTCTCTTTTTCCAATTCTCTGCGTCCTGCCGCCTGGCCTGGTGGACTGGGGGAAGGGCTATCCTGGGCGTGGGGGTGGAGCTGGGAGCCAACCCCAAGCTGCCTGTTTTCTTGAGGGTAGGGACCTTTTTTGGTGATCCTGGAACCTTCAGAGGTTCTGTAAGAGTCAACTTACTGATGCTGGGCCTTGACTCAGGTTTGTTCTCCCCTGGATTCCGTATGGCCCAACCTCACCTCTTCACGCTCCTTCTTTCCGGCGCAGCAGCCTCTCCCCCAGCACACTGCGAATTTGTGTTTGTGGATTTATTTATATGCTAGCTCCTGGGTACGTGGGGAAGAGGATGGGGCACGAAGGTGGGGCGACATAGTCCAGTTGGCTCAGGCTCCAGGTTCCAGGCCGCTGCTCTGCGCGCACAAAGGCCCTGCGCGCCGCAGCCCGGCAACTTTGAGACGGGTCAGGTGGCTCAGGCGGGGTGGGGGCGGGAGAAGGAAGGAAAGGATGCAGGCTACACCCCTTCCTTTTCCCTCTTGCCCTCCATCCGCAGAAGCCTGCAGTAGCGTGGGATTAAACAGACCAACAGAAACCCGTGGAGAACCCCCTCCCTTTCTGCCTTTCTTCCTCACTGCTCCGCTCGCTCTGCAGGAGGCTTGTCATTACTCCAGAAAGGGGAGGGGCCTTGTCCCACATCTGGGAACCCCTGGCCCGCAGTCTCTCGACCCTTGCTCCCACCCTGGCTTTGAGGGAAGGATAAATGGAAGAAGAAGGCCTCCAGGCTGCCACAGCACCCACGATCCTCTTTGCATGCATGGCCTAGGAGGGGGAGTGGTAGGACAGCTGAAGGGCCCACAGTACAGATGCGGCCAGCAGAGGGAAGAAGGGATCAGCCTTGCAGGACCCTTTGCAGTCTTTAAATAGCCCATAGCTTCTCAGATCTAGCTGATGATCGAGGTAGCTTGAAGATCTTCACCCAGGAATGTCACAGGCCTCAGCTCCTTCATACCCAGTACAGGTGGCCTTAAACCTCTGCTCTGAGGGCAGCATGAATCTCTCAAGGCAAGGCATATACTTGATGCCCAAAGAGAGAGGCCCTGAAGGCACCCCCACCCCCAGGTGCCTGGGAACACTTAACTGCGTGCTTTATCCCATGAGGAAAGTATAAACGTGAGTGGCTCCCATTCAACACTCAGAGGTTATGCTTACCACCTGGGAATTCCTCTAGCCCTGGCTGTCCCTAAGCTACGGCCTGGGTGGGGCCAACGGGGAAGGAAAGATCTTCTGGCCTTGCTCCTCCTAGCCCTTTGTAAAGGTGGGGGGTGGGACCCCCACCATGACTGAGTACCGAGGGCGGAGCCAGACACCACAAAGACTCCAATTGTGAATGAGGCCTGGTGCACAATGGGGCTGGGGGGGGCTGGGCCCTCCACATGGAAATGAGGCCAAAGCCCCCATTTCTCCCTCCTCTGCCTGGCTTCCTCCTCCTCCTCCTCCTCTCCTCCTCCTCATCTCCTCCTCCTCCTCCTCCTCATCCTCCTCCTCCTCCTCCTCCTCCTCTGCTTTAGAGAGCACTGTGGACAGAGCTCAAATGAAAGGTCCTGGAAGTGAAACTCAGCTTGGTCCAGGGTCCCTCAGAAACGCCACCAAGGCCTTCAACACTGCTTAGACTTGGAAAGGCCAGGTAACAGCAGGCTGGGATGGGGTGGGGAAGTAATGAGGAGGGCAAACAGGGCTGACCAGGGAGGGACAAAGAGTGAGGGATCCAGGCTGATCTTCTGGCCTGTGGTGGCGGGAACAGGCCTTTTGTTCCTCAGAGTCCAGCCTTTTGGCTAGTGGAATATCCTTGGCTGCACTCTAAGGCGCCGATGAATCCTGTGTTTCCAGGTGACCCACCCCCCCCCAGCCACCCACCAAGGCAGAGATGACAAAATCTGCTCCCTACAGCACTGTCCCTTTCAGAGTGGGGCTTGATTCTTATGAAGAAAATTCTCTTTACCTCCAGGGCAAGCCAGAGACACCAGGCAGAATGCTGTGGGAGGCTGGCTCTACCCTAGGGGTCTTTTCATTTTTTTTTTTTTAGTAAAAATTATATTTTCATTTATTTATTGCTTGTGTGTATGTACTGGGGGACTGGAGATCATGTGGGAACTTGTGGTAGTTGATCTTCTTCTACTGGGTAGTATCAGACTCGGCCTTGGCAGCACCTGG
This sequence comes from Cricetiscus sungorus, assembly GCA_030556225.1. NCBI lineage: Eukaryota > Metazoa > Chordata > Mammalia > Rodentia > Cricetidae > Cricetiscus > Cricetiscus sungorus. The sequence continues at coordinate 963,940 of JANBXA010000429.1, forward strand.
TGAACCATCTTACTTCCACCTAGGAACCTTGATGTCAATAAAATCCTGGGAGCCAGGATCCAGTACTGCTCCAATGCCAGCCAGTAGGATAGGCCAAGAATCTGGGCAGGAACTTGGGAAGGATGCTTTCTAGTCTCCTTGGGGCCTTCTGATGGGTTTCATAGGCCCACTTCAGGCATGGAAAACTCCTGGCACGTTACCCCATTACAGGCTCCTCCTTTCAGAACTTACAGCCAGAACAGACCCCTGAAGAGCAAAGGCAGGCATTCCTGGGGCCTGAGGGGTCTTCTCCAAGGGGATCCTAACCCCAAATAACTGCTCATCTTAGGGGCCAGGCACAAGAAATGCGGAGTGAAGACATCCTAGGCCCAGAGCCCTTTCCGCCTTTCCCATTGCTGAATATGCCCAGGGCAGAATGCTCTATGTTGTTCCTGCTGCCTCCACCATTTATAGTCTGATCTCTGTTATGGAGCAAGAAGTATCTGGTTTTCATGTACTCCCCTGGACCCTCCAGATGCAGCCTCCCCAGAAAAACACCCTCCCGAGTGGTAGAGGGAGCTCCTGCTCTGCACAGGAAATGCTCTGATTCCTGCTGGGCCCTTGGTTCACCCCTGCCTTCCCTTCAGTTCTCTGAGGCCCCGGACCTCAGGGCCCCACCAGAGGGAGCCCCATTACGTGACACCTGAAATACTCAGCTGGCTTCATCTGGAGTCTCAGACTGAGGTTTCTGAGCTGCATCTTGGCTCAGGGGTAGTGGGGACACAGCAGAAAGAAGCCCTTCCTTGCGTTACAGGCTGTCTTGTCAAGGTGTGCTGTGAAAGGGTTTGCTGCAGCTGGTGCTTCTGCAACACATCTGGCTGCATTCCCCCTCCCAGACAGCCCGCTACCCTCGCAAAGGACGCTTGTCCCCTTTGGTCTCTGTGCACCTGCACGGGCTCAGCTAGCTGTGCTTCTACTGCCCTCACTGCAAAGGGCTCCTAGGAAGGCCTAGGGTTTACTGTCTGCCAATAGGGCAGTAGCCCTTCCTTCCTTCCTTCTCTTTGGGTCTGCCGACCCTGTAAATCACCTACCTCAGGGTTGCCTATGGTGTGCTACCACAGGTCCTTGCGTTTCTCTGGGCTGGGCCTCTGGAACAGGAGAGAAGATGGCAGGGAAAGCCCTGGATAGCAGGATTGACTGTGAAGTGAACAAATGCCTTGGCCCCACCTACTCCAACTACAAGGAGGGGGTTCAAGAGCCCTGGCCAGTGGTGCAGAGGTACGGGCCATATGTTACAGTCATTGACGGCAAGGGAGGTAGAGTTACTAGTCTGCGATGAGTGCCCAGTCCTCTTACGCGGGCAGAACGGAAAGGTCCGCCTTGCCTAGCCTAGGCAGGGTTTCGTAAAGACTGAGTCCTGGGCAGGTGTGCGCTCATCAAGTCCAACACTCACAGATGATCTCTGACATCCCATGATCAGGCTGGAATGTGGGTTCAGGCCATTTGGCCCATTTGTTCTTAATTGTGTTCATTTTAAGATATTGTTCATTTAGGGCAAGTGGTGGTGGTGGTTCATTAATGGCAGAAATTAGCTCTCTTTAAACACGGGCACTTAAAACAGTGGGTAGAAGAGACGTGAGGTCAACAGAACAGGAGGCGGGAGTCTGTGGGTCAGGGGTCCAGTGGTGCAGGAACAGCTCGCAAGGGGCGTCTGTGTCCCCTGCAAGGTCTCTCTACCCCTACACAAAGGCTCCCGTCAGCGGTAGCACCTCGCATTCTGATTTGTGACTTTTTTTGTGCCATTGTTTCCAGGAGGGTACTTGGAGTGCTCTGTTGGAGTTGACCTTAAATCTGGAATAGGTGTAGAGGGGTGGAGATTGATCCTGGAGTTCCCCGGGGCACTCGCCTTGTTATTGGAGGCTCCTCAGGCTGGACAGGGGAGGGTGCACAGAAGATGCCCTTCCTGGCAGAGTCCAGTGGTCCTTCCTAACTCTACAGGCTGGCTTCAAGAGATTCAAGAACAAGAGCCCCTATAGGATAGACGATGGACTACATGATTCCTCAAGGGCCTAGAGCCTGTAGGGTGGAGAGACTGCCCTGAGAAGTACAGGCAGGTGAGATGGGCAAATATCTATAGCCCGAGGGACACAATTTAGTGTGCCTTAGCTCAGGGGAAGGATAGGAGAATGCGTGAAGAGGAGGGTGGTGCAGGGTTGAGCTCTGCAATCCCCGAGAGACGCTACAAGAGAGTGGGTGAGGCCTGCCCAGGTCCTTGACTCTGGGAGCCATTCTTGCTAGAAGCCCAGGGGTCCCTTCTTCCTACTGCTCTTTTCCACCCTAAGGTCTGGAAAGGAACCAATCCACCTGTCTGTTCTGTGCTTGGAACCAACTTCTTCTAACCGTGGGAACAGATGTGACCCCACATGCTGAGCAGGCATAATTTGCACAAGGGTTTTGTGCTGCTTATCTTGGAATGTGGGGGACTCTTAGTCACATTTCTGCCTCCAGGGCCACTGATCTTGAGCCCTAGAAATACACCTTCTACCAGGTCAGCCTCAGTGCTGGGTGCTGCAGCCAGGGGAATCTTGAGTTTCTGAAGGCACAGTAAGATTTTATCTTCTGCAGGAAAGACGCTAGCCATGTTTCTTTAGGAGTGCATGCCCTTGGCTCTGAAGAGGGGGTGGAATGGTTAGTGCAGGGTGCAGAGTTTAGAGCAGGGAAGAGAGGTGCCAGGTGCGCGAGCGTGCCAGACCTCTGCCACACATTTGGCACATACTGTCCCTGAGTTCCCTGCTGGAATCTGCAGCTGTCCTATGGCCCTGCCTAGCAGCCTCCTGTTTTCCCTCATGGCTTCCCGCTCTCCCCGCCAGACCCCAGCCCTCTCCATGAGCAGATGGCTACTGGTTCTAGACATTCACAGACGAGAGTCTCATGAGGCTGGAGCAGGAAGTGCTACCTTGGAGTTGGTGTCCTCTACTGTAAGACTACAGGGTTTTACAGTGTTGTGGGCTTCCTCTAAAAGTCTTGCCTTGTAGAGGCCAAGTTATGGCTCTCTGTAAATAGCTCAGAAGTGAAAAATAGATCTTCCTCCACATTTCAGGAGACTCATGTAAGCCTGGCCTGCAAGGGCTCTTTCCAGACGTTTAAACCCTCCTCCAGCCCCCTCTCTGCCCCTAAATGTACTCTTTGACCCCTTTGTCTCCCATGCCCCACCCCGCCCCCTCTGCCCTGGATCTCTATGTTCTTACTCTCTTCAACGCCCATTATTACTTAAAGGCCCAAGCTACAGGAACTGGACATTGGTCTCCAGGGCTCTCCTTAGTCTCTTAGAGGGATATGTGTGTTCCCCCAGGCAGGCCAGCATCCTGATGACTGTCCCCTGCCATAATGTCAGACAGGCTGGGAATGTTCTCACCTTATCATCAGCTGTCCTGACCCACTGGAGACAATAAAGCCTGCCTCCTGGGGCTTAGGAGGAAAAGGTACATCTGTCCCACATTTGTGAAAGAAGACCTCACAGGAGACACTTATGACGGTGCCAGTGCCATGGATCTTAGCTTGCCGAGAATCCATCTCTCCCATATTGAGGGATTAGGTCTCCATGAGAACACTGGCTTCCACCAGACTTGAAAGAGGCAACTCCAGATCGGGCTGGTGGCTTGTCCTGAATTCTAGATGCCAAGGACCCCACATTTCCAGGAGAAGGGCCCAAGACAGTGAAGGCTGAGAAAGGAACAGCTTTGAGGACGCTTGAGCTAGCCAGGACATGGCTTTGGCTGGGTGGGTGCTGTCCAGGGTGCTGCCCAAGGTACTGTTCAAACTAGAGAACTCTGTACCTGATTGAAGATGATAGGTAGTTACAAGGCAGATAATTTGAAAGTAACGGAAACACACCAAGGACCAGTCACGGGTGTAGAGATAACACTTACAGGGTGTCCTGACCCAGCTCTGCATTCCTCTCTGGATTGTTCTTATACCTGGGCAGGTTAGGGACAGACAGGGGCCTTGGTGTGGGGTAGTGAAAGCCCCCTCCAATCCCTGCCTCAGCCATAGTGTTTGCATATTCCTCGGCTCTGCTCTGGGTGGCCGGGAAACTATAGGATCTCTACTTCTGCCCTCACTGATGTCAACCTCTCCACCCTAAGGCCTAGCTGAGCCCCGTGCCTCCTCCTGGCCTGTACTGCTTGCTGATCTTACAGTAATTCCCATTTCCCTTGGTGGAGAAAGATATGAAAGTGGCTTCCTGAGGACTCGGGGACCACCCCTGCCAGGCAGACAAGGGAGACAGGTGTTGGCAGACAGGGAAGAGGCAGGGCAGGAAGGCACAGACCAGCCTTTCTGTTATCAAAGACCCGGGGTTTCAGCAATGGGGAGAGGAGTACGCCAAGGTTGGGACTTCTGGGTCTCAGGTAAGGTTCAGACATTTGTGGCAACCATGCTCTCTCTCTCTCTCTCTCTCTCTCTCTCTCTCTCTCTCTCTCTCTCTCTCTCTCTCCTCTCTCCTCCCCTCCCTCCAGTAATGGGAGTCCAATCCAGGGTCTTGAAAACACGAAGCAGGTCAGCAAGTCTTCTGTTTGCTTTTTTTTTTTTTTTGAGACATGGACTCCCTAATCTGCCTAGGCTGGTCTTGAACTTGGAATCCTCCCCTCTCAAATTCTGAAGTAGCTGAGATGGGAGGCCCTTGTTACTGAGCATGTTACATTTTTCACATCTTGTCTTTTTGCTAGTGCAAGGCAGAATAACCTTTATACCACATCACAGAGAAACCCTGACCGTGGAAACTCAGGTCCAGTGGTGGCAGCTGCCCTCAGAGTCTGTCTGTCTGGGGTATCAGGACCAAGGCTGAGTGACCAGCACGTTGTCCTTGTTCTCTCCTTCACCACGTAGGTCGTGATCCTGTCTACATCCATTACACCCACCCCTCCTGTGGCTCAAGGCAAGAGGTAGGATTGGAAAAGAGCACCTGTTCCCCACCCTACCAGGCTGGGACTTGGGTGGGTAGTGAGGAGGGACAGCTTAGGCAATGAGGCGTTTGTCCTGGCATCTTAGGAATGACCATCGCCAACTCTGGTTTCTGTGGGGCCAGGACAGGCTCTGTCAGAGAGTGCATTACTCACTGAACAGTGCACTGAGAAAGTATACAGGATTCAGAATCCAGAAGGGACCAGGAATGTGACCCCTGCCCTCCTGTGGACTGAGACTGGCCAGCTAACCCAGTAAGTCAGAGACACTGACTGGGTCTCTGGGATTCTATCTCAGCAGCAAGGCTGTGGTTTAATCAAAGACTGAGCCCTGGCCACAAACTGGGTCCCATTGTCTCCATTTCATAGACAGGGAAACGGATGCTGCAGGAGCAGCCGATTGGATTCCCACCTGCCTGGCAAAAGGTGCAGTGAGGCCCTTTTGTGGCTGTGCAGAGTCTAGCTCAGTATTGTCTGTTCAGGGATGTCACCAAGGGAGGAGCTGGTTGGAGAAGATAAGGTCCCTTCTTTTTCCTCCTGGTCTGTTTCAGTTTGTCTGGGTCCCCTAGTCACGCATTCTCTGCTGTGTGTTACATGCCTGGACCCTCCCCCTCAGTTTGTTCGACAGGCACTCACCCAGGGAAGGGTGTTCCCTGAGGCCCAGAGGAAGAGCCACAGTATGGTAGGAGGGGTTTTCTTTCCCGACCCTCATGCCCAGTGTGATGGGCAGTCACTATCCTTGGCCATCACTAATACTAGGCTAGGGTCTCAAAGCTCTGTAACCACCAGCACAGGTTGGCTAGTCTAAAAAGTTTTTGTCACCCCAGAAAAGCATCCCAGTAAACAATCAGTGTCTACCCTCAACATCCAGGCCCCGGTTCTGTCACTCACCGCCTCTGAATTGGAAAAGTCCAGCGGTCTCATAAGGGTGGGTGCGTGCTGTGTTATCCATGCTACAGCAGGTGCCGTGCCCCTCCCAATGCCAAGTGGTGCCCGTGTTTTCTGCTCACCTACTCATGTGTCCACAGACAGTGGGTTGCTTCAGCATCTTGCGTGTGGGACAGTGATGCCGAGCACATGTGTAAAAACTGCTTCTGTTCTCATGGGTTGAGCCGGAATTTGTTCAGCCCTTTGAGAAAACCCCAGTCTGCTTTCTGCCACTCCTTCCTGGTGTATGGGCTCTCGTGAGTGTCGTTCCAGGCCTGGCCCCAGGTTTGCCGCATGTCCCATGCCTCCTAACTTCAGAAGATCTCCAGTGGTGGCTGGTCACCTGGTTTCAGGTCCACACCCATGCTGCACATGGGCAGAGGTGGCATTTCCTGGGTCTGGGAATCCACCCAGACCTCCTAGGAAGTTCCATCTGTGAATGGGAGCTGGAAATGAGGATCCCTGGTGCTTGTAAGCTCTGACTTATAACGACCTCTGCTGCCCTTACTTCCTGGTCTAGCTTCCATGGCAGGAGTCATGTGTAGCCTCCTGCTCACTCAGCTAGCAGTGCACTCAGCTACCAGTGGTGTACCTGCTGTCTTCCCGTGGCTGCAGTAACAGATTCCTGCACCGTATGGTCAGGACTACATCTGTCTCTCTCTCTCTCCACCCTGCAGGGCACAGATCAGTGGGCTTGAAATTGTTGTGGTCATTTAGCACAACCTTTCGGCTGTCTCCCTTGACGAGTGATATAGAAAAAAAAATCATTATTAACTCAAAATTATCTCAGGCTTCCTCAGTTTCCCAAAATGTCCCCACCTGAAGTCCCACCTGTTAGCTTAGTCAACGTATTTCCTGGACTACTCTGGGCTGTGGCAGCATCTCAGATGTCCTTGTCATCTAGAGACAACTCAGTAGTCTCTAGGAGGGCTGGCTGATAATTCGTGGAACATGCCTGCTGATAATTGTCTGAGATTTGCTCCCCAAATGGCCCTGATAATGTCCTTGGAGGAGTCTGGCAAAGGGCAAGTGGCCTCCTTGACACACCCTGAGACATGTGAAGGCTCTGGCCCTCGTCATCGATCCCTGGCCAGCATATCTATGTGTGCAGCCTGGGCGGGGTGGGGGGGGACAATGTGAGCGAACTGCTGAGTGCTAGAGGTGGCCCTGGATTCCAGAGTCAGCCAAGGGTGAGGCTACCTTCCCTGCATTCTCAGGTAGCTCTCTTGAGCTCGTCAGGCCTCACTGCTCCCACTGAGCACATCCAGGGCATGAACCAAGGGGAGCAATGGCTTCTGTCTTGGTGGGACCTTAACCCACGCATGTCCGCATGAGCCTGGGAAGTGAGCCGGCCATGTCTGTATTCTTATCACAGGAGCACCTGCTCTCTCCCAGGCCTTGCAGCCTTCCTGTTGTTCACATCTCTGCCTCAAAACTATATTGTGACACTGGCTCGGTGCCGTGGTCTTCTTGGGACATCTGCTCATCAGGACCTGGGCAGTGGCCAATCAAGTTCCTAAGAAACGGTCAGGGCTCAGTGTGTTCTCCCTTCTTGAAGGGACCTCCTGCCAGACTTGTGCACACTTTTGTGAGTAGAGAAAGCCCTGGAGAATCCCAGGCCTGAGTTCTCCCAGACTCTTCTCCTACTACTTCAGACACTGGAGCCAGTCACATCTTCCTCTCTTGATTAGTGCGGATTTGTTTTTGAAGCTGTGCGGGGCTGAGGGCAAGTTAGATCATCAGAGGTCACCAGAAAAGAATGAGGCAAAAGAGCAATGCAGACCAGGCCAGCCCTTCCCCTACCTGCCCCTGTTGTGGATTCTGCCTGTGCTCCTCACCTTTGGAACCCATACAGGACCCAGACTTCATAGCCACTAACTTGTATAGAACCAGTTGCTTGCTGGGCCTATTTCCTCGCCAACCTGACCAAGACATAACTGAGAGAGAGGGAAATGGGACCGTGGCGAGGAGGGGGGGGATCTCAACCAAGTAGAATTGACCTTGGGCTTTGAAACATTGTCTTCAGAATTGCCTCGCCGTCATTGCTCAGGTGTCTGTCCATGGTTGTTGAGAGAGGGAGGATGGCTAGACCGTCTGCAGGGACCTTTCCCTGTACTAAGCCAGATGTGAATTGGGTCTCATGGGGCCAAGGGGACAATGTGGGACCATTGGTCTCTTCCCTGTACAAGTCAGGGACAGTTTCTACAGAAACAGCATCATCAGACAGTGCCAGAACCTAAGGCAATGCCAGGGACTGTCCAAACACGACTGGGTAGGTTGGAGAGCTTCTCTGGACAGCAGGACAGCGGGGGAAGGCCTGCCAGACCCTGTCCTCCCTTGCCTTACCCTGCCCTGTGGTGGCTAAATGGTTAAAAGAAAAGACTCAGGGAAACCAAGCTGTCAAGTAGTTAATTGACTTTTCCTCAATCAGCTCGATGAATATTCATGAGGTGGTTGGTCCTCCTCAGGGCGCTGTTGTCACTGCTTCTCCTCTTCCTCGGAGCTGACATGACATCCTGCGCCAGCCTCTTCCAGCCCACAGTCGTCTCTGATTGGCTCAGCTGCACTCTTGAAAATGCCATAGCAACCCCTGGCTGGTTGCCTAGCAATCCTTCCTTCTCTTTCCTTCCACCCCCCCCAAACCTAAGCCAGTAATCCATAGGCTTAGGTGGAAGTATCTTCATATCACGAGGAGCGTGCAGATGGATGTGTATGTGTGTGTAGGTGTGCAAGATGAGGCTGAGGGGGTCTTTCCCTTCCCATTACTGTCCTGGCCCTGCTGCCACAGACAGAAGATATGAGACATAGAGCCACCGCCAGGCAGGTCATCTTGGGGTGCATAGAGCCAGGGCCAGGCAGGTCATCTTGGGGTGCATAGAGCCAGGGCCAGGCAGGTCATCTTGGGGTGCATAGAGCCAGGGCCAGGCAGGTCATCTTGGGGTGCATAGAGCCAGGGCCAGGCAGGTCATCTTGGGGTGCATAGAGCCAGGGCCAGGCAGGTCATCTTGGGGCACTCACCACAGCACCCAAAGACAGACTCTCTAACCTGAGTCTACAAGGAGTCTTTTTATCACTGCGCAGGTATCATGGAATGCATGGATTATCTTCAATACTTTGGCTCTTCAGCAGCGAAGCAAAGGTGTCCTCCATTGAAGCTACCATCCAGCATGAAGGACAATGCTGAGCTTCTGTTGTTCTGTGCATAGTGTGGGGGGCAGATGTCTAGGTTCCCTACTTCAGGAAGATGCTGTCTGGGATGGTAGATGCCCCCTTGCAGGCCGTGTGGGTTGTCAGGTGGGTGTACTGTGGGGGCTGACCACTGGCCCAGGAGCATCATGAACACTCTGACTTGGGTCCCTCCTCCCATCCTCTGCACAAGTCTTGGAAGACATGCCGTGCTCAGGTCTGGGCCTGCCCTCAGGAGACTCTTCCTAGGAAAGGATCAGACCTCAGGAGGGAAGTACAGGATACCCCTGACTGGCACTGGTTTTTGTTTTTTGCCAAGATGGAAGGTTCATGGAGGTATCCATACTAGAGAGGATAGAGTCTAGGCATGCTGCCTAGACTGAGATCCAGGGCCACAGCTGCTTGCTGTGTATTGCTATATAGTGGCACTGGCAGATCTAGGCTTGGATCTTAGTGTCTGTGGATAGGATGCCTGAGGGGAAGATGTGGGGAGTAACCAAGGTGCAGAGTTATGTTAGGCCTATCTGGGGCAGGCTAGGCAGTAAGGCCTGAGTGTTGGGCTCCCAGAAACACAACTCTGGCACTGTATCAGGGCATTCTGACCACTGGAGATGCTGCAGAGAGGCCTGTTTTAATTCCCAGAAAAACGTAGGAGGAAAATTAGTGTCCTTATGAGGGAAGACAGGTGAGAAGTGACAATGAATGCCCAAGGGACAATGCTACATTCTGTGACCACAAAATACCAAAGCACCAAGCCCTGTTTTGACATCAGCATCATGCCGTGGTCAAGAAACCAGTGAATTGAGGCAAAGTCCACTGCTGACATCTAATCATCTCCTGTACTCCATTAGAGAGAACTACACACACATGCACAGTGGTAGATGATGGGAGATGTTATTCTGTAAATATGTTTCTCAACCTGGTTAATGAATAAAGCACTGTTGGCCAATAGGAAAGCAAGATAGGCAGGACTAGGAGACTAGAAGGAAAGAGGAAGGAGTAAGAAGGAGTCAGTATGGAGAGCCTAAAGAAAACAGCACACCCACTGTCCGGTAAGATGACCACGTGAAAATACTTAGATTAGTAGAAATAGGTTACTCATTAAGACAGAGCTAGCCTGTAAGAAACTAGTAACTGGCCAACAGTATTTATATCAAATACAGAGTCTCAGGGTGTTATTGGGGGCTGATGCGGCGGTGGGACCAGGCGGTCGGTGGGAAAACATACTTGTTACATACGGCACCCAATGTGGCTAATAAGAACTTTCACTTAAAACTAATAAAAGCTTAATAAATGTTTTACAAACAAAGGGACAAAGACAAAAGACTATGAGGGGTGTGTGCAGTTAGGCTTTGCCTCCCTCAGATAACGCGTGCTTATGTGAATGTGTATGCAAATATGGGTGCATGCCTGTTCAAGTACAAATATGTAAACATATGTGTATGTGTGTGTATGTCTACGCAAACATGCCCATGTATGAACACATGCAAATGTGTGGATGTGTATATGCATGTGTATATATTTTCATGTCAATGTGTATGCATGCATAGATACGTGTGCATGCTTGTGCATACATATTTATGTGTGAAAGTGCGCCTATACATGATGCGTACGTGTGCATATATCTGTATAGGTGTGCATAGATTACACTCAGGTGTGCTGAGTGACAAAGACCGACAAGGACACTTTATTTTTGACCTGTGGAAGCAACACTATTTGGACTCCCTGCTGAGCCCTGCTCTGGTTTCCCTGTTAAACACAGCAAACGTGCGTCTCCAATAAAAAGCTACACAGCAACTTAATCTTCAATCGATTGCAAAGAAAGGAAAATAAAACCCTGCTCCCTGGGGCCCATACTGTCTGATAGGCAGTTGTTCTTGATATAGAATGTGGGTGATAGATGCATTAAATATAAATGGAGATACAGAAGGGATCGATAAACCCTGCTTCCTCCATGCTAATTGAAAACCGAGTCAAGGTTTGATTAATGTGGAGGTCCGTTGGGGTGCAGCAGAAGCTTTGAGTCCTTTCATGCCAGAATCTCCGTCCCCACTGATGGTCAGGGTCTGTGCTTCGTTTGGGGCAGTGGGCGAGGTCTTTCCAGCTAGTCCTAGAGAAACAGGAGTGGTCTGCCTGTGAGGAAAGAGGAAGGATGGTAGTCCCCGAACCTCAGAATCTCAGGGACTAGAGTTCGCCTATGTGGCTTCTGGTGTGTCTGAGCCGGGGAACAGCTAGGTAATCCTTGCCTGTAATCCATAGTGCATAGGATTTGGGGTGTATGAGGACGTATGGTGTGGGGGGGTGTCCCCAAGGAAACAAGGCAGTAATGGAGGCCACCAAGACAATACTTTCAGGTGCTTAGCCTGGCACTGATATAAAAGACAGAGAGCCCTGTTCTCTGCAGTCTAGATACTCATGGATCTACTTTCCCAGGAATCCTGTAGACTCTGTCCAGGTACCTAAGCACAGGGCATCATGTCAGAAGGGACCCCAGCCAGGCTGAGCACGGCAAACATGGCTCTGGCAGGCCTCATCTTTGACCCCTATCCCCTCTGCCTTGCTAAAAACCATTAGATCACCTAATTAACATGCCCAATCAAAATTGAACACCTCATCCTAACACAGGGTTCCTTCTTTTACCAGTACAAACCACCATTTTCCTATGGGCCACATCTGCCTCCTCTATCTAGAGGCAGTCCTTTGCCATGCCCCACCCCCCAATGGGGGACAAATACCCCCTTTCCCTCTTCCTTACTCCCTTCCCCATGTCCTCTGTCTCCAGACTTTGTCTCTTATTCCCTGCCCTTTGTCTTTCTGGGGCAAACAAATCTCCTTTCTGCTGAGAACTTGGTCTTGGGGTGTTTTGAGCAGGTGCCTATGCCTTCAGAAAGGGTGTGGTAGGACATTCGACCAAATTGCATAGAACCCACTTCCACCCCAATGACATGAACAGAAAGTTCACACTTAGGGAGTCTGCTCCTGGGCGTTGCTATGGGATAGTGGGTCTCCACAGGTAGCTAAGTCCATCTGAGCCTACCTGGGATAGGGAAGCACCCCACAATGGGCCTGGGCTACGTTTGCTGCTCAGGGATTTGGAAGCTGAGTCCTCTCTTGAGGATGTACTTTTAACAGTGAGGTGTAACAAGTATGTTTTCCCACCAGCCACCTGGTCCTGCTGCCATGCCAGCCCCCAATAATAATATAATAATACACACAGACGCTGTATTTGATATAAGGCTGTTGGCCAGGTACTAGTTTCTTACTGGCTAGCTCTGTCTTAATGATTAACCCTTTCTACTTTTCTAAGTATTTCCACATAGCTCACCTTACCAGGCGGCCCGGAGTGCTGTTCTCTCTGGTCTCTCCATTCTGACTCCTCCTTCCTCCTTCCTCTTTCCTCCTTGTCTCCTAGCCCCACCTATCTTGCTTTCCTATTGGCCAACAGTGCTTTATTCATTAACCAGTGTGAGAAACATATTTACAGAATAACATCTCCCATCAGTGAGGTGCTTGTTGTGAGAGCCAGAGGCCGCGTAGGAAAGGATATAAACAAATGTACCGCAGATCTTCCTTTGGGAGTATGAATAGGCTGTACTGGCAGGGCAGTCCCAACCAAAGACTTCAGGAGATGGGGCCAATGTGTCAGTCCTTGACCCACTGTCCACACATACATTCCATACTCAGCCTGGGAGCCATGAGGGTTCTGTTCTTATAGGCTGGGCATGGGGAAAGCTTCAGAGGATCTACTGCATGCATGGGTGAGGTAGACTCGTGTACATATGTGTACAAATGTATGGTATAACATACATACATGAATATACAGTATCATGTTAGGGGCTTAACCCCCCCCCCCACTTGGTGGCATTGTATTGAGAGAGCTGGAGACTGTAGGAGGTGAGGCCTGGCTGGTGGAAGTAGACCATGGGGGAAGGAGTTCTACTTCCTGTGAGCAATGAAATGGGCAGCCCCTGCCACGTGTTCCTGCTGCCAAGGTTTTCCACATCATGGGCTGAGCAGCAGTGGAACAAAATGGCGTGGACTAAATCCTCTGAAACCAGGAGCTAAAACAAATTTTCCCTCCCTCGGGTTGTTTTGCAAAGCATTTTGTCACAACAGGAGAAACTAACACATCAGTGTCATGGTGGGAAACGGGCAGATAAATACAGTGGTAGTCACTGCTTGCTGAGTACTGCATCTTCTCTGGAGCCCAGTGATGTGATGTACTTCCCCAAGGACTGATGAAGAGGACATTGGTGACGGAGACTGGTGACATTAAGGACTTCAGAGAACTTCCTGTTTCTTGCTGACTTTATTGATATACAATTACGTAAAATAGACCAACCATATTCAAGTAATGTGAACCACACAGTTTAGATGATGCACATCCTGGAGGCCAACACCTCAACAATCAAGGCCTGGGAGAATGCTACATCGTCCATGGCCATTGCACAGATGCAGGCACCCTGGGCCTGAGCTATGTCATGTAGGTCCACTCATGTCCCTCACATGTAGAATTAAGGGGCATGATCGCCTAGCATGGCTGTTCCCATGGTTCTGTGTAACTATGTTGCAGTATGACGTCCTGTTTCTACTTGTTGCTGAGCTGTGCTCTGTCACTGGCTCACCATGGCTTGTTATCCAGCCCATTGTGAATGGACATGTGGGTGTGTCTGGGTTATGACCCTTGGGTATTTAGCTGCTGTGAGCATTTTTCATAAGTGAGCACGAGTTTTCTCATTTCGCCTCTGAATACTGAGAGCCAGATGTCTATGCTCAGTGATGGGTGGATATTTAATTTCTCAAAATTCGTATGTACAGCCCGTCACACTTGAGGGTATTCACAGAACTGGGTAACCATCACCATCCTACAGTGCTAGAATGTTATCGTTCCAAAGAAGCCCCTTGTCCGGCCCTGACAATCACCAACCTATCGTCCAGTTTGCCCGCTTGGGACTGCTTACGTGAGGTACTATGTGACATTGCCCTCTTCAATGGTGAAGAGAGAGAGGTACTACTGCCTGGTAAGGAATATGGCGCCTCCTGGAGTGGGGAAGACAGGACGCAGTTCTCCCCAGAACCTCCAGAGGGAGCACAACCCTGCCTAGACGGAGGTTAAGTGAGTCCTATTTTAGATTTGGGGACTCTAGCGGCATAAGATTAAAAAGTGTGTGGTGCACCAGCCAGTTGAGCAGGCAGCACCTGTCCCCACAGGGATGGAAACTAAGGAAGACATTCTCTTTCAAATTTGACCACAAGTGGGGTTTCCTGTAATGTTTTTTTTTTTCTCTGCATTTATTGCGATACTTATGAGTTTTTCTTTGTTTTGTTAGTACAGTTGATTACATGGATGGGTCAGGGCAGACAAGATTAGCTGGAAGCCTACGAGCTCTGGTCTTTCCTTGAGTAGGGAGGGCTCAGAGACGGCCCCCCTCCCCCTTTCTTTTCAAGAGCCATTATAGGGAGGACAGTGACCTCTTTGGAGACTGGGATAGTGGAGCAAGGCTGCCTGGGGAGCTCTGGGAACTGGTTCTGGCTTCAGACCTGGGGGAGGTGGCCTGAACGTCTTTACTGTTCTCAAGCCGGTGGGAGCCCTACAAGGCCCTTCCCAGCCCCAACTTCACCCTGGACACTCTCCTGTATTAGTCAGGATTGTCTAGAGGAACGGAATTAAATATGCATGCACGTATGCATGTATGCATGTATGCATGTATGTATGTGTGTATGTGTATGCATTCACCTGTATTTATTAGAGTGGTTTACAGGCTGTAGTCAAGCTAATCCAACAATGGATATCTACCAACAGAAAGTCCAAAAACCCACGGACTACTCCATGAGGCTACATGTCTCGGCTTGTCTTTAGTATACTCTGGAATCCCAAACTAGGCTCTAAGGTCAGTAAAGCAAGAGCAAGCAGGCAGAGAGCAAGAAAGTTCTCCTTCCTTGTCCTTTATGTGGGCTTCCATGAGGAGGTGTGGCCTAGACTTAGGGGTTAGGGTCTTTCTACCCCAAGTGATCTGTATTTAAGGTGCATCTCTCTTCCTCAGATGTTCAATTAACCAAAAATTTCTTACAGGTGTGCCTGGTGACTTGGATTTTTTGATATAAGTCAAGTTGACCACAAAAAGTAGCCATTACCCACCCCACCCTCCCACCCCCATGCCTAGAGGTACAGCCAGGCAGGGAGATGTAGCCATTAATTGGAGGAGTGGTCAGAAGACTCAAGTGGGAGACATTTTTGTAGGGTCCCTGTAGTATGTCCCACGGTAGACTTTCTGAAGGCCAAACAGAGGCCCTCATTGTCACTGTGCTAATCCCACTGAACATGAGTAAAGACCATGACTAAACTTCTTTGGTCATATTAAACAAGCTTTATTTTCTGCCAGACACAGAAACACAGGAGAAGGTGGGGTTTATATAGCTCAAGTAACTTCAAGACTAGGGGTTTACAAGGTTTGGGCGCTTTTCAGAGGAATTTTGGTTGCATAGAAACTTGGCTGAAAATTTCAAAATTATCTGGCAGTACATTTTATCTTATCGTGTAGAGGTTAAGGAACAGGGTGTGGAACTTGTCAAATTTCAGAATACAGGTCAAGAAATGGTTAAACACAAGTTTTACAGAAAATAGGAATTAACTTATTTTGACCTTGTAATAAAATAGCCTATAATCTTAAAATGGAGTCAAGCTGGTCCACCCCTTTCCTGCCATGTCTTATGTGTCTGTTTCAAATCCTTGGTAGGGAATGGTTATTTTTATCTGTTGTATGGACTGATAATGCCAGAGGGAGGCTAGTATTTTGGAATTTTTATTTGGTGAGAGAAAAAATTTGTATCATGGCTAGGGTCTCTCTAATTATGTCTGATTGGTTAGCATAGGTAGAATATGTTTTTCTTAAAGCCATCCTTTTTGTTAAACATAGAGCAGGTTGAGTGCCCTCAAATATCATAGAACTATTTCAGCCAGTGAATTATTTGTTGATAGATTTTTGTCTGTTTGGTTTTAACAGGTATTTTTTTTTTTTTTTTTTTTTTTAACAAGGAAGGGGCCAGGTATGTCAACAGGCAATAAAAGTAGCCATTTTGTCCCTTCTATCAGGAAGTTTCCTTTGGATCTAACATGTCAGCCTTCATTGAGGATAAGGGCAACATATTTTCTTCTCTAACTGCTTCCCAGCTGAGATTAGGGTGCTGTTGTCAGGGCTCTGAAAGGCAGGAAGTGGATCCAGGCAATGGGGCATTCATCAGAAGCAGCTCGCTCACTGACCCAGCTGAAGGGACAGGGAGAAATTACGTTGGTTGGACCAGTTCACATCAGATTTCAGGAAGTCAGGGCTCTCTGGTTTTGTAGGACTATTTGGGTCTGGCATGGTGTAGATTGTCTTTTGAGCAACTTGTAGTCTGCAGTCCTCAGCTGATTCCTGATGTTTATAACTTGCAATTATAAACTTAAACTGTTTTTTAGACTTTTATAATTTATATAAACCTTAATTTTTATTCAGTTATCTACCCATCATACCTAATGGCTGCTGAGAGCAGCCACTGCAAAGCAACTTCTTTTAAATAAAAGGAATATACTAAAAAGTTACATCTGAAACCCATTTGTCCTGTTCTTTCCTGTCACTAAGGCAAACCTGTGGGTGAGTTTGCCTTTGCCATCAGGAGACCTAATAGCTCCAGAAAGGCAAAGCCTGATTCTCTTATATGAAATGCATTAACCAGGTAGCTATCATTAAATTGATAAAGCTACAGTTAGCTGTCAACACCATCAGAAATCTGAGAAAGATAAGTTATAGCAAGAAGTATAAACTAAATGGATTCTGTATCGATTAAAATGACAGAGACTGCTGGGAAGGGGTGGTGCACGCCTTTAATCCCAGCACTCAGGAAGAGGAAGCAGGTGGATCTCTGAGATCAAGGCCAGCCTGGTCTACAGAGTGAATTACAGGACAGCTGGGGCTGTCTCAAAACAGAACAAAACAAACAAAACACAGCAACATAAACCAAACAACAGTAAAAATGACAGACTTAACCAGCTTCCTGTACAGATATCCTAGGTTCCTGTAGTCATTTCAGTGGCTTCTCGGGGGGGCAGAAGTAGTTGGCTTTGGCTGCCGTATAGAACAACATCCCGTCATCAATTGCTGCAGAGCACAGCATGGGTCTTTGGCTGCCAGAAGGTTCAAGAGCTTCTTCTGTGTAGGAGGAACTTGGACAAACTGACCTGCTGTGATGGGACAGGGAAGGGCAGTCATCCCAACAGTGTCTCTGGTGTGTGCAGAGCCCTGGCAGCAGGTGATGTATGGAGCAGCTTCTTCCCGTGGTTAGCATCACCACGATCCAGGTCCATGCCCCATCCGACGTCTTTGTTTGGAGATGTTCAGGTCACCTCTAGGAGCTGGAATTTCTGTCTCATAGGAAACCTTTTCTCATTAAACACTTTAAATGCCCCTATTCAGCAGATCTCTGGGAAGTTTTGTATACCTGATCTGAAATAAATTTTACTTGCTTTTAGTTGTTTGCTTTAGGCTTAATCTTGAAAACATATAAACGAGGTTAAACAAAGTTTGTTCTTGTAAAGCTGTGGTGACCCCTCCCCAAACCAAAACTATTTCCCATTGATACTTCATAACTGTAATTTTGCTACTATTATGACTCATAATGTAAATATCTGTGTTTTCTGGTGGTCTTAGGCGACCCCCGTGAGAAGGTCATTCAACCCCCGAAGAGGCCACAACCCACAGGTTGAGAACCACTGCAGTATTAAAGAAACTTTATTTGCACTTAGTGCAACTACAAGTATAGTTCTGAACATGTTAAAGAATCTGGCCATTTATAAGGTGACTATTAACTTGCATGTTTTAATCATTTTTTTATAACAAGTTAGTAGCTTTTATAAGGTTAGGATTCAAAGCCAGTTCTAGATTGATATCGTTTTCATTTTGACGTTAGCCCTTAGGAATGTTGAACGTGTAGAGTGGGTTTTAGACTGGGTGTCCTGTAGGTCCAGTAGAATGTACCAGGAGACACAGTAGCCACTCATGTTCCACTTTGTCCAGCAGGAAGACCCAGTCCTCAGCTTTTCCACATTTTGTTACCAACCCCCAGCACCTGAATATCAAAGCGTCTGGGCTTTCATTCTATCATATAGACCTGTAGGGCCAGCAGTAGGCTTGTGCATACTACCAAAGCCAGCGTCTTTGTTTCAAGGATGCTGCCTTTGCTTTCTCTCCCTCCCTCCCTCCCTCCCTCCCTCCCTCCCTCCCTCCCTCCCTCCCTCCCTCTCTCTCTCTCTCTCTCTCTCTCTCTCTCTCTCTCTCTCTCTCTCTCTCCCTCTCCCTCCCTCCCTTCTCTCTCTCTCTCTCTCTCTCTCTCTCTCTCTCTCTCTCTCTCTCTCTCTCCCTCTCTCTCCCTCCCTCCCTCCTTTCCCCCCTCTCTTTCTTTCTGTCTCCACCATCTTCCTGCTGTTTTTGCTTTGGAGCATTTTTTGGCCATTTTCATCTAGACCCTTCTTGTAGGAGCCTGCTTCTATGAGGACCTTTTAAGACATTCATTGTCTCTTCAAGTGATGAATTCACATGCACATTTGTAGACATCTAAGGCTACTTGGAAACCATGTCATGAAACATCTTGGTAATGTCTTGCAGCAAAAGGCCTCTCTTTTTTGTATAAAATTAAACAGGACGTAGCCCACAGGGTGGAGGGAGATACTTGCTGGGTGTAGTGATAGATTTCTGTTGGGCCTGGGTCTTTTGCCAAAGAGAAAAATGGTCTTGAGGTTTTGGTGCTTATAGTTGTGGCCCTAACTTTTGTTTTTTAATCTTTTACCTAGAATAATATAGATTGTTGCAGTTTTTGTCTTGTCCAAAACCTTCACCAGACATTAAACCTCTGTTGGTTCTCCTAAGTTATATTTTAATCAGAAAACCCACCGGGATGCCTGCTAATGACAGTCAGGTTGTCAACAAAATCTGGCCAGAGTGGTCAGGAGCCTTACACCAGGAGGCAGCCTGGGCTGATTTTTTTTCCCCCCATTAGACAGTTTCTTTTATATTCTCTCTTATTTAGATTTTCTTTTGGCAACTGTTTTGTCTTGACTTTTTAAGGTGCTGGTCACCTTCATTCATACATTTAACTGGTCTTGACCAATTTCTATCTTGGCTCCTGGTATCCAAGGACCAGGAAGGCAGAGTGACTTCTTGCTACTGCCCTGGGCAGGAGACAAACAGAACGCAGGGGACCAAAACCCAGGTGTTGAAACTAAACACAAAAACAGGTGGGCAGCACATCTTGCTAGTGCCCTGGACAAGAGTTCGTGTACCTCATCAAGTACCTCTCTGCCCACCAGACAGGATCCCAACAGACGCAGCCCCAGATGCCGTAGGAGATGCCGTCTGTGACTTGCGAGGCCTCCTCAGTCAGTTGCTTGCTACTTTCTTCTTAGTGTGGCAGTTTGCTCCAACAATCCACCAAACCAAAAGCATGGCTCAGAGCCTTGAAGGCAACTTCCATGTATGCACCTCCCGAGACATATTCCCATCCCAGAGTCCTGGAGTGAAGGTGTTATTGTAAAGCTTGTGGGGGACTTTGGCAGATTCCATGGAGGATGAGGACAAACATGCCAGGCAGACAGAGTTTAAGTGAGAAGTTTTATTAGAAAGGGAAGGGAGGGGGGAAGGAAAGAGAAAAGAGGTGAGATACAGAGAGAGGACAGAAGAGAAGAGGGAGACAGGAAAAGTCCCGTCTGCCCCAGGGAAACAGCCGGAAAGAGAGAATAAGTGGGTGGGGGTCTTTCGTAGGAGGGCGTCTTTCTTTCAGAGAGCCATGTGCAGGTGGATAAGAGGTGGGACCTGGATTGCAGCAGAAGGCACAGCTTCAGAATGTGTGTTGGGATCAAGATCTTGCTGGGGCCTCTAGTAGTTAACCCCACCCAATGAGAGTAAAGACCATTGCCCAGATTACTTGGTCAAATTAGGGAGGTTTTATTTTCTGTCAGACAGCGCTATCTCCCTAAAGCAGGATTTGTTGAAAACAGCATCAAACTCAGGAGAAGATGGGGCTTATATAGCCCCCAAACCCAGCAAGACTAAGGAGTTCTCAAGGCTTGGGGGATTTCCAGAGGAATTTTGGTTACATAGGAATTTGGCTGAACATTTCAAAATTAATTGGCAGGACATTTTATCTTATCAGGGTGGAGGTTAAGGTATAGAGTGTGGAACATGTCAAATTCAAGAAAATAGGTCAAGATGTGGTCAAACCCAAATTTTACAGACAACAGAAATTAACTTATTGTGACCTCGTAATAAGATGGCTTTTAATCTTAAGATGGATTCAGGCTGGTCCATCAATTGCTCCATCCATGGCGGCCTTGGGGTTGATTCTTGTCATAGCCTCCTTACCCTGCATTTTGTTGGAAGCCCTCAGTGGGACTAGCTTGCTGTGACCTGGGTCTTCTTCCATCCAAGTAGCTCTACTGGGTGTCGACGGGAAGGCCTTCGAGGGGCCCTTGGGCTGCTACCAAGTACAGAAGAGCTAGGGGTGGGCATCGGGCCTGGGACACTGCCTGCCCTCTATATGAGGAGGAGGAAGAAGCCCCGGGGCCTGGAGGAGAACTGAAGCCCTGCTGCTCCCTGTCTGCCCCTCTTCCTATGGCCCACCAGTCAGCTATCCACACTCCACCTTCGGGTGGGGCAGTGGGGTCTTGGCCTGGGTATGTGTGACCTGGGGAATGGGAAAAATTCTGAACAGAAGTCCATCTGTCTGGGGCCTCAACTGAGCTGGAGCTGGGCTTCCATTCCAGAAGCCCTGAGGCTGCCTTCAGGCTCATGGGGCTGGAGATGGAAGTGTGGGTGTGCTTTGCTCCTCTGCTATGCTCTGCGCCTGTGTATGTGCCTGCAGACTACTGCTGTCCCCTTGGTATTCACAGACCACCCCTGCCTCTGTTCAAAGTACGGAGCAAGTCTCTATGGATAGCCAGCCTCTAGGTATGAGCTACCGTCAAGCAAGTAGCAAGTAGCCTGAGCAGAGTGAGAGGCTGGGCTGGAAGCCTTCAGGAAGATCAGGTCTAATCACCTCCCCAACTCCCTGGATGTTCCAGCACCTCACAGGCCTGCCTGGGCAGTCTTGCCCTGGGGTAGCTGGCTTTCTCTCACCTTATTCTTCTGCTGTTGGTGATCTGGGGAAGCAGATGCATGTTCTCCTGCTGTGGGACTGGTGGAGCCCCAGGAATGACCCAACTGAGAATGTCTAGAGATTTGCAGAGTTACGGTTTTACAATGACTTCACAGATCTTCCAGCTGCCCCAGCCCAGTCTTGGTTAACACTTGGATTCAAAGTTTAGCAGCTCCTTCTCTGGGCACCTTAGGCAGGACCATACCTACAGCCTGGACTCCTCCGTAGCTGGTCCTGCCTCCCGCGCACTGGCCTTTATTACTGGGTTAATTTGAAAAACAGGTCACTGGAAATTAAATTTCTCAAAATAGATCATCAATTATGGCTGCATTCTATTAAAGTAAGAGTGTCTGAACTCTTTCTTACTATCATGGAAAGCCACACTCTTGCTGGTGAATCATTGCTACTTCTGTGTCCTATCTCACAGACGCCCTTCCTCCAGACTGTGTAAAATACCTCTGGGAGGCCCTGAGTGGCTTGGAATCTTCAGAGGTCACTGCAGTGACAGAGCACATGAGAAAAACAGGTACATACCGAGCCATCAATAAAAATGGACATTTTTCATTCATCAGCAAAATGGGATCTTCTAATTTCAGGCCTCAAAGCACTGGTCTTTGGTAGCGCAGACCACCCTCGTGTGGCCTTGTGCCCAAGTCCCAGCTACTTGATAATGCCTTTGGGATTCAGGTACAGAGCCAGGGAGGTTGACTCGGAGATCCAGCAGGAATGCCTCCATGCCCTGTGTACATTCTTCCCTCCACAAGAGGTCACAAAAAACAAGCCTAGCAGTGTGGAGGCTGAGAAACTTGCCCAGTTACCTAGCCTTGTGTCTGGACCCCTCAGTGTGTCCTCTGAGGCCCTTTCTTGGATGGCTGGGTCCTATTTACTCCTTAGGATTTCCAAGAGCATGGGCCTATCTTAGCCTTCATAAGCCACATAGTTTATATTGGCTATCAACTTGATAGGAACTAAAATCACCCAGGAAAGGAGCCTCCTGGCTTGTCTGTGAGAGACTTTTTCTTTTCTTAAAGTTTCTATATTTATTTATAAGGTTTTTTTTATGAATGTATCTATGAGCACTACATGAATGTCTGGTACCTGTAGAATTTAGAAGAGATAATCAGGTACCTTAGAACTAGAGTCACAGATAGTTAGGAGCCACCATGTGGGTGCTGGGAGCCAAATCTTGGTCCTCTGTAAGAGCAATACGTACTCTTAGCTACTGAGCTCTCTTTCCAGCCCTGGTGTCTTTGTTAGGTTTTCTATTTCTGTGATAACATACCATGACCAAATGATACTTTGGAAGTATAGGGTTTATTTCATCTTACATTACCAGGTGAAAGTTCACCACTGAGGGAATGCAGGGCCCGAATTTCATCATGGTAGGGACCTGCATGCAGGGACTGTAGCAGAAGCTGTGAAGACATGCTGCCTACTGGCTTTCTCCACGATTTTCTAGCCTGCTTTTTTATAGCACCAGGACCACGTGCCCAGGGATGGCAGCACCCACAGTCATCTGGGCCCGCCTCCATCAAGCATTAATCAAGAAAATGCCTCACAGGCTTGCCTACAAGCCAATCTGATGGATGAATTTTTCTTCCCCTTCCTTCCTTCCTTCCTTCCTTCCTTCCTTCCTTCCTTCCTCCCCTTCTTCCTTCCCTTCCTCCCTCTCCCCCTTTATCTCTTTCTCTCTTTCCCTCTCTCTTTCTTTCTTTCTTTCTTTCTTTCTTTCTTTCTTTCTTTCTTTCTTCCTTTCTTTCAACAGGGTCTCTTTATTATATAGCTGGCAGTCCTGGAACTCACTATGTACACCAGGCTGGTCTTGAACTCACAGAGATCCACCTGTCTCTGCCCCAAGTGCTAGAATTAATGTTGTGTGCCCTCACACCCTGCTAGGAGGCATTTTGTTAATTGCGGTTCCTCTTCTCGGATAACTCTAGCTTGTGTCAAGTAGACAAATAACAACAAACAAGCAGAATACCCGGGGTTTTCTTGACCAGACTGAGTGCAGAAGACTCATCCTGAATGTAGGTGGCACATCCCGCTCCCTAAGTTGTTTTTGCCAGGGTATTTTACTGCAGCAACAGGAAAAGTAACTAACCCAAGAAGGCAGCATTGCCCAGAGACTCACTTTCTGGGGGCATGTGCTGAGGTTCTAGACACACAGGAAGACAAAAAGACAAAACAAACCAATAAGTGTAATTTTGCTCTTTAGTTTGAACAAACTCCCCTTTGTGGACAGGCTCTTCGCTGGCAGGATAGCACAAGGTTTATTGCGATTTGTTTGCAGCGTGTTATGCCCTGTGCTGAGAGCACTCTGAAATTGATGGCTTCTTCTCAGGGCATGTGGCAGAGGAGCCGCTGCTGACAGGCTGCTTGCCAGGCTGGCAGGTGATGTGTTCCTGCAGCAGAGCTGATGTTCAGGTCAATAGGCAGGCTCAGAAGCCCTTGTCCTGAGCTACCGAGGATGCACACTTGCTTTTCTCTTGAAGCCCCCACCCCCTCTCCCCGCCAAGGTCCCTAAAAGCTCATGTGGACAAGCTGATGACAGCGGCCTGGTTCCCAAAGCCTTTCTAACAGCACCTGGAGTCCATGGACAGCAGATGATGGGGGAACTGTTCAAATTTCCCCAACTCCCTCCCTGTGTCCAGTTGGTGGCCAGACCCGAGGAAGTCAGGACAAACACAAAGTGAGTTCAGTACCTTGTGTCCTTGTTCTCTTAGAGCAAGGAGGACCCTACAGCTAACAGAGTATCAGGCCCGTCTTCCAACGTCTTATGCTAATTCCTATCTCTCATAACAGACAAATCTCCAACGTCTGAATGATGAGTACTGAGAGCAGAATGGGTCATGCCCCAGCATTGCAGCCCTATAGGGGTGAGGCTGTCCAGGCACATGCAGCCCTGTAGGGGTGAGGCTGTCCAGGCACATACTACCCTGTAGGGGTGAGGCTGTCCAGGCACATACTACCCTGTAGGGGTGGGGCTGTCCAGGCACATACTACCCTGTAGGGGTGGGGCTGTCTAGGCACATGCTGTAGATCAGTTGTAGAGCTACTCCTGACCTGGCCTCCCCCGACTTCTGCCTGGTTAACTGGTGAATCTGTGTGCCTCAGAGTTGCCTCCTTGATGGAATGGTTTGCTGTCCCCACTCCAGTAGACAGGGCTACCATTCCTAGTGCCCAGGCTGAGCCTCTCAGCAGGAAGCCACTCTGTCAAGCTGGAAGTAAGAACCCTGTGAATTCACGGGGGGTGGAAGAAACTTAAGGCTAAGTTTTGAGCACAGATTACTATGCTTGGATCAAACCACAGGCAAGCAGCCCTGCGTGGTACGCTGGCCAGCCTGTCTCCTCACCACAGTGTGGGATGCAGGCCGCTGACGTGGCTTGGAAATGGCCGTGATGTTGTTGAGTGGCTCACTGTAGATTCCAGCATCCAAAACACTCCCTCCTCAGCACACATGTCTGGATTCACTTGGATGAAAGATTTGGGGTCAGGCAATCTAGGCACAGCTGTCGTTCTGTAGAGCTGCCTACCAATCACTTATAAGAAAATAAAACAATGCAACCACATAGGTGCTTTTGCATTCACAAGGCCCTGAAAATCAGCATGGAGGGTGGTAGGGGAAGGGAGGCTGGGGGGAGACCTCCTAGGGATTCTGTGCATGGGCCTAGCTGTAAGGAACCCTAGACATTCTCTGCTTTGAGAAATCCTGGAAGCCTTCCTGTTCCCAACAGTGTGTGTCCTTGGAATGTGTCACAACCATCCATTTCACCATGAATTCTGCTTGGGCCCCAGGGATGTAGCATGGAGGGATATTCCAGGAGAAGACTAGAAGTGTGCTCTACTACGTCCACCCTTCTGCGCTGGGGTCAGAGATTAGCTTCTGCTCACTGGAGGCCTCACATACACACAGACACACACACACACACACACACACAGACACACACACACCCCCCCACACACACAGACACACACACACACAGACACACAGACACATACACACAGACACACACACACAGACACACACACAGACAGACACACCAAATTCCAAAAAGAAAGCAGTTAATTGGGATGGCTAGGGGCATGGCAGCACTCATGCTAGAGGGGACCGGCTTGGGCTTTGGAAACCTCAAAGCTCACTCCCAGTGACACATTTCCTCCAACAAGGCCACCTCTACTCCAACAGAGCCACACCTCCTAGTCCTTCTCAAATACTGCCACCATCCCCCACCCCCATGACTAAGCATTTGAATATTTGAGACTGTTATTCAAGCCACCACACCCAGCAGGGGGCATCTTTGTGTCGCAAAGCATATCCCATCAAAAGTATCCACCTTTCTCTGTCTCACTGCTTGAGTCTGTTTTGACTCTGTCAACTTTGAGCTGCCAGGTAGGCAGGAGCTGGATGCTCAGTCCTGAGCACACTTGGTATTTCAACACATCCCTAACCGTGACAATTTGGCAGCCAGCAATTGAAGTGTTTACCAACTGTCAGTGCCCAAGTCAGCTGTGTGCTTTTCCTGTATGATGTCGAATCGCCCGTCCCAGATGAGAAGTCTGTTTGCTAACTTCCCAGGTGAGCTCACAAATAACACCTACACCAGCTGTGTAGACTTGGATTAGCTGGATCCCTGCACACAGCATGCCCTTGCCGCTGTGGCAGAAAGCAGTAGATACCCGGACAGGAGAGCATACACTGGAGCTGTGAGCATCACGCCTGAAAATTCCTGGAAAAATCCAGAACAGGGACCACCTCATCTTACAGTGGAGCAGGCCAGTTCCTGAGATCCCAGTACTTCCAACACAGAGGGACCTCCACCCCCACTGCTGACACAGGATGAGCACATGGTGAGGTCACAGGAGAGCTTGCCTTTTAGGGCCACCAGCTCTGTGACCGTGAAACGCCTCTCACCCTCAACCTCTCATCTGACATGAGGGCTTAGACAAAATGAAATCCCAAACAAGTAAAAAAGGGAAATGGGAACCGAACAGAAGTCAGGAAGCAAGCAAACAACATGGGGAGTCAGAAACACTACAGATTGAGTCTGAAAGGTGATGCAATTAGTGAGCGTGACCAAGAGCAAATGGGGGGGGCATGTTTCTACATCAGGAATAACACAGACTTCGTAAGGTGCTGTGGCTTTAATGTGTTTGACTGGCCACTGGCTGGCAGTGCTGGTTTGAGATTATGGAGTCTTTAGGAACTGGGGACCAAGCTGGAGGAAGTGGGCAGCTGGGTTATGGCTTATAGCCTAGCCCTGGGTGTGGCCTGAGCATCCAGCTTCCTGATTCGTCATGCTGTGACCAGGCAGCCTTGTACTCTGACTGCATTACCATTCTACAGTCATTTCTTCCTGGTAGAAATGGACTGCATTCCTTGAAACCAAGTGGCCGGATAAGACCTCCTCACTGTGCTGGATAGTTTCCTGTCAACTTAACACATACTAAAGTCATCTGAGATTAGGAACCCCAACTAAGAAAATGCCTCTGTAAGATTAGGCTGCAGCCAAGCCTACAGGGCATTTCCTTAAGTAGTGGTTGATGGAGGAGGCTCCGCCCATTGTGGGTGATGCCATCCCTGGGCTGGTGGTCCTGAGTTCTATAAGAAATTAGTTTGAGCAAGACACAAGGAGCAAGCCAGTAAGCAGCACCCTCCATGGCCTCTGCATCAGCTCCAGCCTCCAGGATCCTGTATGAGTTTCTGTCTTGACTTCCTTTAGTGGTGAATATTGCTTTGGAAGTGTAAGCCGAATAAACTCTTTCCTCCCCAAGAGGAAACGGTCATGGTGTTTTATTGTGTTTTATAGTGGCAATAAAAACCTTAACGAAGACACTCAAGTTGTTTATCAGGCATTTTGTCATAGTGGCCAGAAAATAACTAATAAGGGAATATTGTGAGCAACCTCAAGCCAGGAAATCACATAATAAAGAAAATGGAAAATCCACTTAAAAACATTATCAACCAAAACAGAAGCAGGAACGAGAAACACTCAGAACGATTTAAGTAGTTGTACCCTACTAAAAGAATTGGAGTCAAGAAAAACAACCACACTACACTGTAGACCCCAGGCTCAGCTGATTAATTCTGCATATACCTAAGGACGAGAGATTACAAATTGTAGTCTCTTTCAGAAAATAAAGGGAGGAAAACATTTTGTTTATGAGCCCAGCTCTGTTTCCTGGTAAATATTTGACGAGTCCTTCTCTAGGACGGAAGGTGTAATTTGTGGTATGTCCATGGCACAAGCGTTTCAAGCATCCAGGGTAGGTAGCATCAAGGGCGTACGGGCCTTAGGAGATCACATGGCTGGTCCCCCAAAAGCAGCACAGGTGTCATGCCAAAGCTAGCGTGGTGCGACTCCAATGCTGTCAAAGGTATTACAAGTAACGGAATGACAAACCAAATGTTTCTTACAAACGGGAGCATGGAAATCCTTCACAAAATATTAGCAAGTCAAAACCAGCAATAGAATGTTTTGCATGTATGTTTTCCGCCAACCCGCCTGCCGCTAATCTGGCACGCCAGCCCCAAATAACACTCAGAGACTCTGTATTTGATATAATCCTGTTGGCCAGTTACCATTATTGTTTATGGGCTAGCTCTGTCTTAATTATTAACCCATTTCTACTTATCTAAGTATTTACACGTGGTCATCTTATGGGGAGCCGCCACCGGCATCTTCTTTCTCCATGCTCTACATCTTGACTCCTCCTCACTACTTCCTCTTTCCTCCTTCTAGTCTCCTAGCCCCGCCTATCTAGTTTCCTATTGGCCAACAAGAATGCTCAAGGATTGTTTCTCCCTGGAATGAATGCAAGTTCGGGTCAATGCTCAAGTGTCAATTTATTTTTATCTTATTAATAGACCAAGGCAAAAAATTCTACAATTGTCTAGATAGACAGACCAAAAATAAATCACCAATTTTTAACACATTTCCACAATAAAATCTATTTGTCAGCTGAAGTTAAAGGGACGTTAACGTGATAAAAGACACTGAAAACCTACCTTTTTTTTTTTAAAGACTTCAAACTACACAAAGTAATTTTTCTGACCTTGAGATAAGCAATGAGTCCTTTGGAAAGAAACACACACAAAAATCATCCCTTAACAAAACAAGAAAAACCCCAATTCCAGTCCCAGAATCCACACAGTGGTTTACAACCATTTGAAACCCCAGTCCCAGGGCATCTGATACCCTCTTCTGGCCACAATGGACACCTGGCATCTATGTGGCATACAAACATTCACTCAGGTAAAACAACCATAAACATAAAAACAAATTAAATTAAAAAAAATGTGAAAGGAGCTGGAGAGACAGCTCGATAGCTAAAAGCATATAGTTCTCTTGCAAAGGACTGAGTTCAGTTCCCAACACCCTCACCACGTGTCTGGCAACCAACTGTAACTCCAGCTCTAGTGCATTATGTGTGTGTGGTGCATGTGCACGTGTGGGTACAGGTACCTGTGCATGCAAATGGAGGACAGAAAAGGATGTCAGGCGGCTTTTTAAAATCACTCTCTGCCATATTTCCTCGAGACAGAGTCTTTTAATGAACCTAGGGATAGGCTCCCAACAAGTCCCAGCCTGAAATTCACATATATCTGCCCAATACCTATGGGGTTACAGCCATGTGTCCATTCATGCCCAGTGGTTTTTTGTTTATTTGTTTGTTTTTTCAAATGAATACCGGAGAGAGTCAAATCCAGTTTGCTGTGCTTGTGTAGCAAGCACTGTTACCACAAGGCACCTCCCAGCCCACAAAAGCTTCTCAAGGGCATTCTTAAGAACATAAAGACATGTCTAGGGTTAGGAGAGGCATTCACCTAGATGTGCTGAGAGACCACTGTGGCTTGCAGAGTGGAGCAGAGACAGATCTCTGGGCAGAAGACCCTGTCAGACACTTGACAGTGACAACTGACCGACACCCACTCAGTAAGCCTAGGAAAAGCTGATTAAGCCTATTGGTCTGCAGTGAAATGCACATGCTGTTACCACCTACTGGAAGTCCCAGCCTGCGAAGGACGGGTGCACCCTGGCCCTCTTGTTAGCAAGTGGGACTCTAATCCATTGCCATGGGGTGGGCACATGGTATAGTTCCTCTGCATAACAAGTATTTTCCTCATGAAACAGGACTTCTCCCGTCCCTGTGACAGAGGCTGATTCCCAGATGGTCAGGTGAGAGAACCATGGACGAACATCCACACAGATGGGTGCTGTCCCGGGACTTGGCTCATGGTGTCCTCAGATGGTGACCTTCTCCAGTGAGCTCTCATGGCACTGCACTGGAGGGTCAGCAATTTCAAGGAAATAGACGTTGAATTTGTACTGGTCGTGGCGACTGCCTGGGGCGCCGTGCTGGAAAAAGGAACCAGACACAGGACACGTTTAATGAACTTAACAAAGGGGAAGTTCTGGAAGTGCAGGGCACTAGCAAAACAAAACGAAGGCTGAAAGCAGATTGCCTGGTGTCAGGCACACGAGGCCCCATTCTGGGCGCTCATGATTTCCTCAGGTACGCAGGTTTGTGGAACCTCGGTTACACCTTCCGTGGGTGTGGATGTAGCGGAGGGGACATGGAATGGCCTTGCTGGGTGGTGGGGTGGGCGCACAGCCAACCGTTTGTCAGAGAACCGTGATGGTCGATTTCATCAACTTGGCAGGATGGAGGATTACCTAGGAAATAATCCTCTGGACACATTTAATAGCATGAGGCTGTGAGGCTGGAGTTTCTAGATCGTGTTGCTTGAGATCGGAATATCTACCCTAAATCTTGGTGGCATCATTCTATGGACAGGTTCTACGGACAGGTCTCTATGGCTATGAGCACCATCATATCCCCTTCCTGACTGAAGACACGGTAGTCAGGCACCCCATGATCTTGCTGCCGCATCTTCCCAACCGTGATGTGAGCCCAAATAAGGCCCCTTTTCAGGGCAGGGAGGAAAACAACTAATCCATGGGCAGTACTATTCCTCCCTCCCAATGGCAATGACTTACAAGTTCTACCTGTCTATGTGTAGATGGTCCCTTACACATGGCCATTGTGTTACGTGTATGACGGCATCTCATCCTAATCCATGGCTTACCAGAGCAGGTGGTCTATTTGGGCCAACAGTAGGGGCACCAGGCAGGATGTCAGCTGTTGGGACCTGAATGAAACCCTGCCTTCAGCAGGACTCAGGCTGCTGACCCATCAGCTTTGTGCACACGTGTCAAGCTAATTAGAACCATGCTATTAAATCGGAGAATTTGCTGTAGAGACATCACGGATGGCATCAAGCCTGTTGCGAAGCAGCTTTTCTTAGCAAGCTACTGCTGAAGCAATGGCTATGAAGACAGGGCTCTTGTAGATGGGGCAATCAGAGGGAGCTCCCATCAGTAACGGTGCCTCCTCAGAGCACCGTTCCTTCAGGCAAGGAGAAGCTAGGGAGGACAGCGATGTTCACACCTCTTGGTGACTATGCGGCCATGAGTGTGTTAATTGAACACACTTTCACTGTGCCTCCAAAGGCGGGCGGGTGTGCAGCTAAGGACGTGCACAGCTGCCTCACACTACCCTCCAGTGTATTTCAGATCCCCAGGACTGTATGTAATGTGGAAGGTGGCTCTGGAAATGCCGCCCCAGTGCTGGTGGCCGCTTTCACTGCTTCCCCTTGCTCTGTCAAGGCCATTGCAGTTTCTTTTGCCTTGCTGTGCAGACAGATTTAAAAATTGCTGTTATGACAATGAGGCTTTTTAATCACTTTGAATGTAAGATAAAACGATACCAGAATAACAGTTGCCAAAGCCACATGCCCAGATTATAGGCGGCAGAAGGGCCTCTCGTGACACATGCTGAGACGGGCTCAGAATCTTACTTGCCTGGAACAAAGCAATGCCTGCTGTCACTTAAAAAAAAATACACTTGTTATTTTGAAATAATGCTAGACTCACAGGAGGCTGAGGACAGACGGCACAGCGATGTCCGCTGTGCATCTCACCCAAGTCCCTCCGTGTCGCTTCTTATGAAATTGTGATGCCTATGCCACATCCTGGATGTGATGTGATGACAGTGTATCTGTCCTTTCTACATGATAACCAACACCAGTGAGACCCCCCTCAACGCCCCCTCTGAGATCTCTTCTTGCTCTGTATCAATGGCCACTGTTCCATAGCTGAGTAGTGACTGTGATGTACTGTTCCACAATCCTTCACCTACACAGGGCATTGTTTCTAGTTTCTGGCTGTTGATGACATAACTGATGCGGGTGGATGAACACGTTTCCATCTCTCTGAATAAAAATTCAGAACCGCAGCAGCTGAGTACACATTTGCTTTGGTTTTCTGCAGTGGCTACACCATTTACATCCCCACCAACACTGCGTGAGTGGCCGCCCTTCCACAACCCGGTAGTTTCTTGGGCTGAGCTCCAGCTCACAATTCTGCTTCCATCTTGAGTGCTGGGATTCTGTGTGCTGCCAGGCATGGCTCCGTCTTAGTTTCTGATTGGGGCAAGTGGGACTTCCCCATGGTCTACTTGCGTTCCCTGGTGGCTGATGCCGACGACTTCCATGTCCCACTTCTCTTCCTTTCGGGTGAGATGACTCCTCATGCTTTTCCCTATTTTCCATGTCACTACTGAGCGTCAAGAGTCCCTCTGTGCGTTCACTGGTTTGCTGAGTTTTTTCCTCTCTGTCTGTAGCTTGTGCTTTTGTCCTCTTGATAGCCTTTGATTTAAACTAACTTTAGTTATTTCCACTGCAGCTGGTGAGGCTTCAGGAATTTCCAGGCTATAAGGAAGGTGTTTCCCTGGCTGGTCATCCTACCAACATGGTTTCCCTGGTAACCTGGTTCCTATGAGCTCAATTGGTTCAAGGTACCTGATAGTATGTCGAGTTCAAATGCAGTTATTTTTCCCCCCCGGGGGGCCTTGGCCTGTGTGCTGGACAGAGGATGCTGCCATCGCTCAGCATCAGAAGTCCCTCCTTCGGAGGCACACCTGCCTTCATGCCTTAGAGACCATGATACTGAGAAGCAGGAGCAGGCTGGGTGCTTCTAGAAAACCGTATTCAGGCCCATACAAACGCGGAAGTTTGTGTTGTGTCAGCAGCCCCATGGAGGGCTACCACTCACCTTTACGGTCTATTTCCCATCTGGTTAGACTGTTCCCACACTGGTTCTGTCAAGGCCAATGGCCACATGCCTTTTCAAAGGTGTGCAGGTGGCATATCCCTAAGACCTTGTCAGGGCTGAGGTGACCCAAAAGGGCCAGCCCCTCTACCTCTGAGTCCTCATCTGCGTACAGTGGGCTTAGGTCACCGATGAATGAATCTAGCTGTGATGTCCTAACTGCAAACCAGTTCAGCTAGCCTCAGCTATCTGGGGCCGTGCACAGCTGTGCCTTCCTGTGACACTGCATACACATTGTCCCTGTACTCGTGACCGTGACTACTCCCACTGACAGGTTCCAGGAGGGGTCAGGAGAGCAATGTCTTACCACAGTGAGGGGGGGGGGCTTTTTCTTCTGTAAACAATTTAAATTTTCATCATATTTAAATTTTTATTTCTGTGTGTGGACAATCGTATGCCACATGACATGTGCGGAAGTCACAGGACAGATTGTGGATCCTGAGATAGAACTCCAGACGGCAAACGTCTTTACCTGCTGAACCATCTTGCCGGACCTATTTTTAACATCTTTGAGACAGAAGCTCAGGATCCGCACGCATCCCTGGTGGACATGTAAAATGGTGCAGCTGCTTTGGAAAAGCTCATGGGTCCTCGAGGGGTTAAAAATGGAACACCGTGTGACATCACAGTCCCCCCGATGCTCATAGCAAGGTTGCTTGGAAAGGCCAAGGGGTGGGAACATCCCAAATGTCCATCTGATGTGTGCATAGAAAAGACAAGGCTCATGTAAAAAGGAAGGTTGTTCATTCTTAAAAAAGCATGGAGTTCTGCCTGCCACATGACCCGAGCCTCCAAGACATTAGCACTGTGTGGGAAAAAAAGTCAGAAGCAGAAGGGCCGTACGTACATCAAGGCTGGGAGATGGCTTGGTGGATAAGAACACTTGGTCTGTAAGCATGAAGACCTGACTGAGTTCAAGTTCCCAACACGCATGTAAAAAGCCAGGCATTGCTGTGGCTGCTGCCTGGAGCCCCAGCACTGTGTGTGGATCAGAGACAGGCACATGCCAAGAGTTCACTGGCCAGCCGACTTAGCTGAGATGGGGAGTTTCTGACTCAGAGAAAGACCCTGTCTCAAGGCGGTAAGAAGGAGTGGCAGAGGAAGACAGATGGCATCCTGCCCTGGCCTCCACATGTACATCTACACACTCACACATAGATACACCACAGTCGCGCACGCAAAGCAGCCCCCAGACATAGAGGATCCAGAGCACACAAATCTGTACACTCAGAAGCAGTGGACCTCAGGGCGCCCCCTTGTCCCTTCCAGCCTCTGCGGGCACAGTAGGAGATGCTCCTGCGGGCACAGTAGGAGATGCTCCTGCAAGGTGCAAGATTTTACAGAGCTGGAGTTCACCGGTCTGCTAGGTCCCCACCAGTGCTGGGGGATGCCCTTCTGTATGTACATTGCTCTTGGTGGTTGTAGGTCTTAATCTGTGTATGTTTTAACCTTTCCTTCTCCTGGACTATACTTGATATTTGTTACCATTGAATATAGTTTCTGTATCAGGCTTAAAACCTTCTTCTTTACACAAAAAAGGGGAATTGTAGTGGCATCTTGCCTTGCCAGGGAACGTGTGGTGGTGGCCACACCCTTAGGGCGTGGTTTCAGGTGCAGATGTAACCAATTATAAGGTAGAGGCGGGGTTGGCTCAGGCTCTCTTGGGTTGCGGAGAGCATCCTAAGGGCCGAGACTGCATCTTCTGGAGCAGGAAGACCCCTATCTTGTAAGCGCTTCCCTAATAAACACACATTTACCATCTATCGGGGGGGGGGGGGTCTAGTGGATTCATTTAAGCCCCACCGTCACACCAGGATTTCCCAGGCTCAGGATGGTTAAGGAATGAGTTCCTGCTGTTTTCGGCTCTGTGGCCTCTGCCGCAGCAGCCAGAATAGAAAGGAGGAGAGCCCCTCGGTCCATGAGAAAGGTCCAGCTGGGGCACCATCCACTAGGGCCCTGCAAATCTTCACTGATTGGATTGACTCCCTCTCCAGCCCAACTCATTGGGCTTAGCCACATCCCATGAGTTTAGGCCCATTCTTTAGATAGACCCTGGGGAGAAGAGACACTTGGCCTCCAAGTCTTATTGTCTCCTGTCCAGGAACTGGCCAGTGGGTTCCAAAGCCCACAGCATCCCATGATGCTCAAGCCTCAGAGGAGACGGTTCCCTAACTGGGGAAGTCACTGCTGGACATTATATAACCAATTCATGGGGACCAAATTTACTCTTAGTCCCAAACCCTTTAGTTACAGACCAATTAGGCTCATCCAGGGTCACTGATCTTGAACTTAGAAAATGACTTTTCCAAATGGTTCATTTGGCAGCTTTTAAGGTTATTATTAACTTAAAGCGTGCCTTTTTGATTCGTTTTTTACAGACAGGCTTTGTGTTAGCCGAGCTGGCCTTCTGTACTGTAGTTACAGGCGCCTTCAGCATCAGGTTTAGGCTAAGGAGGAAAGGCTGTAGGCGGTTCTCAGCGCCCTTCCTGGTCCTTGCCCTGTTGTGCTCCCAGTGGCTTCTCAGGAGCATCACGCTCAGTTGGGGGAGGAGGTTAGGGACTCTGATAGTTTCCCTACAAAGCAGGCTGTGTCTACGCCTTGCCCTCAGGGTTGAACAAAAGGTGCAGATGGCTAGAGTGAGTGTGGCTGAGGTGCCCGCAGCCTCTCCGCTGCGAGCGGAATACAAGTCCTTCCTCGCCGGGAAGAGCCGTGGTGTGGGGTCCTCAGCAGTGTTGCCAAGTGGCACGAAATGACACGTGCCAGAAACAAAGGGCCCAGGGAGTGGGTGGCAGCAACAGTGCTGGGAGCAGCCTCCCACTTGGCAGAGAAGCAAAGCAAAAGTGCCTGGGAGCACGCGGGGCATTCTGACATTCAGCCTTGCCCCTCCTACATCCTTGTCCTTGGTCTGTGAGCAGCTTGGCAGTCACAAGGCACTGTTGCACGGTGCTGTATTCAAGGGCACACCCACCTGCCCAGGCCACACCATGCAGCAGAAGCACACCACGAGGCTTCATCTACACAGGAAGGAGCCAAAGGACCACCCCAGTGTACAGCTGCTGATACTCCAGCCAGTGGGATCTCCAGGGTCCACCTCCAGACTGCATCCATGGGGAGGGCCCAGGAGCCCAGACTTTGCTCAGTCTTTCATGGAACACTTTATCTGCGTATTTTTAGAAAAATTATAAGTGAGGTTATGGACCTACAGTGTTGTAGCACAAGCACTCCTATCTGTCTGGTATATCCATAGCTAAGTCCAGTTTGGCTCAGGCAAGGCTGGAAGCCTTGTGTGTTAGAAGCCAGTGTGATTGTACAGGCAGCAGAGCTGCTAAGGTCTGCTAGGCCCAAGCCTCACTTCTGGCCTGCCCTGTTAGACTCTCAGTCCTGAACATGCACTGTTCTGGAAATGCGGTCCTCACCCATGTCCTTGGAGTAGAAATAAGTAGGAATCTATGCAGTTATGTGCAGTTGTCTAAAAATGCACGCATGTGAGTATGTGTGCAGGTGTCTGAGTTCACATACGTGAAGATGTGAAGGTGCCTGGAGGCATGTGTGTGAGCTTGAGTACAATCCAAATACACAGGTAAGCACGAGTATGTCTGCAGATGCCGTTGCCGCTGTGTGTGCGTGCGTGCATGTGTGTGTGTCTGTGTGCATGTGTGTGTGTCTGTGCGTGTGTGTGTCTGTGTATATGTGTGTGTGTCTGTGTGTGTGTGTGTGTGTGTGTGTGTGTGTGTGTGTGTACAATCCACAGCATACCCTTAACCTTCCCTCTGCTTCTCTTTAGGACATAGCAGACTCAGCTGAATCAAATTGTCCCATGCATTCCCAGAAAGTAAGGGTCTGTGTGGTTAATACACAAGTGTGGCTGCAGGCCCTTGGGAGGAAGAGCAGGCAGGCCTTTTCATACTCCCCTGGAAGGAAAAGGCATTTATCACCCAGTGTCACATGGCAGGGTCATAAACAGTTAATCTTCAACAAAGGGCAGAATGAAGCATTGTTTGACAACCCTTCTAGCAGAAAGAATAAATTAGGCTTAACTACCAGGTGCATCTTTAAATGCTGGTTAACTGTTCCCATTGCAGCACAGCCGGCTCTGTGGAGCTGGAGGGTGGAGAAGCTGGGCGTTGCCTCCAGCTTCCACCAGAGTGCTTCCCTGGGCACCAGAAAAAGGCATCCTTGAGGCCGGCCGTTCCTGTCCTGGCTTGATGTGGTCTACATGGGAGCAGCCACAGGCTGCTCTCTTTCCAAGCTGCTTCTGCAAGGGCTGCACCCTAACAGCTGTGGTCTGGGCCACTCACCACTTGAGATTTGAGTCTGAGAGTGGCTTGCAGTGCTTCAGCCACCTCAAAACAAACATATCGGGGAGCTATGGCACTTGAGTCTTTTTTTTTTTTTTTTTTTTTTTTTTGGTGGCCTCTACCCCTTGTCATGACCTCTGCACAGATCTGGGCACACCTTGTCCCAGCTGTGCACTCCTATTCATGGCTACACCTACAAATACCGTCGCACGTTATGTATTTTGCATGTTTTGTAATGAAACAACTTCTGAGTTTATTTTTCCAAAATAAAGATGGAGACAGTGGAGATGTGGAGGGACCCTGAAACTGCAGTTGCATCTCCAACTTGCTGGTCACAGATCTGTCACATCTGAGCTGCTGCCGCCATGTCCTCCATACCCTGGGAGGATGGGGTGATGACTAGCTTGTTTTGGAGGAGGGGTCCTCTATTTGCATTTCAATGGGTTTTTTATTAATCCACCTGCACAAGAGTGCAGGCCTGCGCCACACACACACACACACACACACACACACACACACACACACACACACGAACATTATTCACACTCCGTTTCTGTGCTGTGCAAGGCATTATTTCAGCAGCTCCAGAAATGAAGGGGGACAAATGGTATTGTTCTCCCCAATCTACAGATGTTTACTCTGCCCCCTCTATTTCCACTTCTGTCTAGTCGGTGACGACATAAACACGATGTGTCTCCTTGGTGTCTCCAAAGGGCTTTGTTTCCTGGGACAGGAGCCTATTATGATGTCACACGGCGGGACAGTAATGACGCCCCCGTGAGACAATGAAGAGACCTATTGTAAGGCAGGCAAAGGAGCAGGCTGTGCAGGAGGAGGGGAAGCGGGTCTTAGAGAGAGAGAGAGAAAAGGAGAGAGGGGGGGCTGGGGTGGGCAGCATAGCCCACTGACCACAGGCTTAGTGGCCGGGGTTTATTGAGGGAGGAGGTGGGCAGAGAGATGTAACCGCAGCAGCTGTCAGCTCCTCCTCTCAGGACAGGTGGGGATCCATGCTCACAGCTGCTGCTGGCACCCAGGAATCCACCCAGCAGGTGGGTTGGAGACAGGGCTGGGTGTGGACCCACAGCAGTCACATGGCAGGCAAGTAGCAGTCTTTTGTGGACTCTGAGACACCGGGGATGAGTGCTACAAGAGATCTTCTCTTCGTGGGTGCAGAAACAATCCGATAAGATGAAACTTCCGCTTAGGACCAAAGCCTTACAAGAGGAGGATGGCCAAGTGTTGCGTGGCACAGGGTGGGGCGTGGATTAACCGAGGCACCAAACAGCAGGAAGGACCAGGGGAAAGAGAAGATGAGATTCATACAGGTCGGAACTCACGGAGCACTGGTCACGGACTTCATGGTTTCTACGCTTGAGAGAATCTTGTCAGGAATACCATTTACAGTGTCATTCACATATAAAACATGGAGTTAATACGACAAATAATGCGTCTTTGCCAAGCAGCAAAAAACAGCTGGGTATATGAGGAGAGAGATCATGCTGTGCCTAGACTTAACTGTAGGCAGAAATAATACCAAGCGCTCAATGGGTGAAGATACAGTTGGGGGAGGGAGAGGAAAATAGAGATTAAACAGAGACAGCAATTTTGGAATCCTATCTTTAAATGATTATTGGACTGTGGAGCTAGCTAACTGGGCATCCAGATGGACACCCACACTAGTGGGTGAGCAGGGTTACTATGAAGCCATAGAATTGCGAATGTGAGCGCCCCCCCCCAGGTGAAGTAGGCAGGCAGAGAATGGTACAGGGCATGTGGGTGGCCAGGCATGTGCCCAAGAACCCTGAGGGGGACCCAGAGTGCCGGTGCCATAGTCTCAGAGGAAAGGGTAGGCTCCGTTGGATTGGTGCCAGGAAAACTGGGTCCCCATGTGGCAAACAAGTTAAGCTGATGCCTGCTCCACTCCCCCAAATCCTCTCTAGGCAGATGACTCATCCAAATGAGAGTGAATCCAAAGCATTTAGAGATGATGTGGACAGTCCTCTCCTTGTGTAGATGGAGAAAGAGAAACGAACGTCAGAGGGGCAGCCATCATGAAGAGACTGGCAGAGTCATCTGTGCTCCCAAAGATGCCATGGGAAGCAAAAAAAAAGGAACCCAGAAAACCCAGGAGAGGGCACGGTGGTATATACTACTGGTTCCAGATACTTGGGAAGCTGAGGCACAAGGGTTATTTGAGCTCGGGAGTTTAAGGCTAGAGCGGATAATAAAGCAAGACATGGTTTGGAAGGAGGAAGAAGACAAAAATCAAGGAAGGAAGGAAGGAAGGAAGGAAGGAAGGAAGGAAGGAAGGAAGGAAGGAGCATCCAGAATAGGAAATCTGGAAGTCAGGAGATGATGGCATCACAGGACACCAAGCAAAGCCTTGAGCATGCCTGCCTCCTTGGGAGGAAACTGGGCATGGCGGTCCCTCTGTCCTCTGCACCTAACATGGCCATGACTACTTTGAAATCAGGGCATCTGTGGTTCGCCACCCAACACCCTCACAAAACTAAGCCCACTAACATTTCATCTTGCAAGTATGCGAGAGCTCATGAGGCTAGTGAAGTGGCCCCCTCTCCTGTCTCTAAGAAATCTCTCCCATAGGCTCATGTGTTTGAATGCTTCATCCCTGGCTGCTAGTGATGTCTGACGAGGCTATGGAACCTCCATGTGGTATGACTATTTTTTTTTTTTCATACACGGATCTTTTTGCCTGCAGAGTCATGAAGAAAGACCTCTGATTGGACTGGGCTGAGCACGGTGATTGGGAACTTCAGATTCAAAGGCAGTTTTCTGCTCAGTTCAGGGCACATTTTAGTCCGTGTGTGCACATAAATGTGAATGGCGTCTACTAACGTGGGGCATGCACACATATATGAGAGAAAGTGTGGAGGGTGATGGACACCTAGAGGTATAGGCAAAGAGAGCATGGGGAGTGATGGACACTTGAAGGTACAGGCAAGGCAAAGCTCATTTGGGGCTGCTCCAGCCCTGGCCAGCGTGACCTCCCGATTCTGACTTTCCTCTTGGTGATGGTGCCCAAGCAAGCTGCTTCCCTGTGTGATCCCTTTTTTCTTAACCTCGGATTCTGTACCCCAAAGCTCTTGGCGTCCTTGACCTCTCCTCACTGCCTAGCCCTACCCTTCCCCACCTCTCAAAGGCTACAACACAGACAGACAGACATGCTTGCCTGTTCTTGCCTCAGACCGCGGTTGCTCCCATTGCCACATCTGGACAGGCATCCCAATGTGGCTTCTCTGCTTGTCCAGTCTCTCTGTGAGACCTCGCAGCAGCTGTCATCCTGAGCCAGCAGAGGGGATAGGGCTGCTTCTGCCAGAACAAAGCTCTGCTCTTCATCCAGCCTCCCCATTTTCCAGACCTGGCCGCGAGTGCTCAGGAGGACTGTTTTGGCTGATGGACGATTTACAGGTGTGTAGCTGGCAGGCGCTTCCACCCCCATGCATTTCTATCGGCTAATTTAACTCACAGCACAGCTGATCATGGAAGGAAATGGCTGCACTGTAAATCTGAGCCAGGTTTTTATTTGCTTTGAAATCTTCCTGCTTCCTGTTGCCTCCATCAGCGCACATTGCCAGGCTGTCAGTCCCGTCATCTAAACAAGACCTCTCATCTGATGGTCCCATACACACACATTTGAGCAACGCATGGCGCACGGACAATGGCCACACACGTGGAAGCAGCGTGTCCACTGCAACGCCCATGAGCTCAGAGCACACTGTGTACATGTGCACGCGTGATACGTGTTGCACAGTGTATGCAGAGGTTGTCCTCACATCTGGTTCACTTGCTGCTAAAGAGACCGTGGTAAAAACATTCAAGCAGGCAATGCCGTGCCAACCACTTCAGCCTTGGCCGCCATTCCCAGCATAGTGGCCGAGGACCAACTGCTTCCTATGCAGTGACAAGCTGAACAGCGAGCTGTTAATTGCTCCCAGCAGACACACTTCCCAGGACAACACTGCTTTGTGGAAGTGGGCAGCTGAGGTGTGTGGATGCTGCACCATGGCTGGTTAGGCGTGATGGTTTCGCTGTAGCAATTTTGGGGTTTTGTTCCTTCTTCACGGAGCTTGTTAGGGCAATGGCCTGGCTTCGTTGCCTGTGTTAGACCTGGGGCATGCATGGGATGTCATCTCAGTTATGTGAGGAGGGGATGCGATCACAGTCTCACAGCAGTAGTAGGCAGAGGCCCAAGCACACGCCTCTACTCCAAACCTACAATCATCCCTATATCCCTCAGTGCAACTTCAGCCTCCAAATGCATTTTGTAGGGATGACAAAGACATCCCAACTGCATTTTCCTCGAACAATGGGACTCCTGCTGCCGTGTAGCACCAGGGCCCCAGAAACCACATAAAACCAAGAAGTGAGCTTTCTATGGGGCTGTGTGCACACAGATGTATCCACACATAATCAGCTGGTACACATATGTATCTGCATAGAATACACTGAGCAGACATACATGCACACACACACATATACATATAGATGCACACAGTGGGTACATATGTACATGTGTGCGGGTGTACACATATGTATATCTGTGCCTGTATAGTACATGTGCATATATGATCCATATGTGCACGCATCCATATGGCACCCATTATCTATGGTCGTATAGACGTAAGACAGGTGTTTTCTGCTGCCTGAGCAGTCTCTCAAAGTCTGCCACAGTCTGTGGTGCATTAAATCATAGCAACATGGATGCTGCTCATGTCTGTGAGCTGGGCGAGGGAGTGACAGGCTAGATATATGGAGCCCCAAGCAGCAGGGCATTCCCAGTCAGTAAGACCTCTTTGGTATTAGGGTGTTTTTTTTTCCCAGTTGCTATGACAAAGCCCCATGACCAAAGCAATTTGTAAGAGAAGGAGTCTAATTTGGCTTGAAAGTGGAGGTAAAGAGGACACTGGGAATGGTGTGAACCTTTGAAACCTCAAAACCTTAGTGACACACCTCATCCAACAAGTCCACACCTCCTAATCCTTCCCAGACAATTCCACCAACAGAAGACCAAGTACTCAATCATATAAGCCGATGGGGGCCATTCTCACAGAAGCTACAACATATCTCAAATGCTGTCTGTGGAGAAGCAGGGAGCCCGCTGCTGTCCTCTCATGGGTCACCGTGAAGATGTTGCTCTGTTAGACCCTGTGGAAGGAAGAGGCTCAAAGAGCATATTGTATGACCATCCCTACATCCTCCTGCAGGACCCAGGTGTCTCATACCTAGACATTGGTATGCAGACTTGGCATTGGTGTTTAGAAACATGGGTTCCAGGTATCACACGTGTCAGTGAAGGCAAGAATTCACTGGCCACTTGCCAAGATCTGTCCTTGCTCAGCAGAGAACTACAAATGTGTGATTGACTCACGGGCCTATGCAAGAGCCCCTTAGGCTGAACCTGAAGGTGCAGAGGGGCCATTTGCCTAAATCCATGGGCGGCACTAGTAATGCTCTTGCCTGGCCCTGCTGTGCCCGGGGGTACCTATCTGCCCTCCCACATTCCCTGGCCATCCTCCCAAGATGTTCCCAGAGGCAAACGAGGCCCAAATGGAAGATGAAGACAAATGGATAGGTACCAGTGATAGACATACGTTTGGCGGTGGTGGGTGATGGATTTGGGGAGTCTTTTAAATGGAAGTCATGCTGAAGCTTAAAGAGATTCATGCAGCTAAAAGCCACAATGTAACTTGTGAGTTGGGCTGACTGAACACTTTTTTTTTAAAAAAAAAAATATGACTGCATATTTTTTTTAATATTTTTTCTCATTTTGCATACTGATCCCAGTTTCCTCTACCTCCCCTTGTCCCATGCCCCCCACAAGATCTTCCCCATCCCATCCCCTACCTACTCCCCAGGGTCCTTCAATGAAGGACCATCAAAGTTAGTCAAATCATTTGGGGTAGGCGCTAGGCCCTACCCCATGTCTCTAGGCTAAGGGAGAATCCCTCCAAGGGGAATGGACTCCTGCACTAGGGACACATCCTGGTTCCATAGTCAGAGGTACCACAGCCTTTCCAGGCCTCCCAACTGAGACCCACGTTCAGGGGGTCTGGGTTGGTCCTGTGCTGCTTTCCCAGCTATCTGACTGAACTCTCTTAAGAGGGTTAGCTTCAACAGGCCCTGAGATCATGGCACCAGTTCTGCCACTGAAGGAAGACCTTGGTCAGAGTGGGGGTCTTTGAGCTGGGAGCTGCTGGGTGGGGCTGAGGGAGAGGTCTGTGAGGTCCTTGGGTCTGGGGTGGGGCAGTTCTCTATGGTAGCTCCAATTCCCCAGTGACAACACAGATAAGGAAGCCAGTGACTGAGAGGTGACTGCAAGAGAGTATGGTTTGTCTGAGGGCTGAGCCAGCAAGCCCCAGTGGCTGGCTGCCTCAGGGAAAGCAGAAAGCTGAGTGTCACCAAGACAAGTTCAGTGGGCATCTCGAAGTCAGAGCAGCATGAGCCACACGTATGAAGGAGAGATCCAGCAAAGGGGTGGGGAGGGAGGTCTACACTCCAGCATGTGAGTTGGAAGAATGAATATGCTTTTTATTTGTTTGTTTGTTTTGTGGTATTTGTTCCTGCTAAGGAAGCAGGACCAACATTACAGCCCTCAGGGATAAGGATAGAGACATACAGCCAAGCTGCCTTAGGCTCTGCCCCCTTTCATGTTCCTGGGCATCATATCCCAATCCAGTAGTAGCTTGCACAGCTTCAGGGAGATCAGAACCTTCTTCTGACATCCTTGGGTAGTGAGAGGGGTCCCCAGTGTGAGATCCCAGCAAAGGACAGACGGGCTTACTGCTCGTGTTCAGGGGTTCCCTGCAAGTGTGCTCTTGTGTCCATTACCCAACAGGGTCCGAGTCCTGTAGCAGCCAGGGGCCCTGCCAACCTGAAGGCTGCAACTGTAACAACTCACAAGGATCTGAACCCCTTCCAGCGAGTTGCTACACCAGGTGCTGCTGCAGTAGGGCCACGGAGCCCCTTGCCTCAAGGACTTACGCTCAGCACACTGTGGTAGAAGAGCTGTTAATGAGGCCGACGAAAGGCGGGCTGTCTCATCAGCCCCGGCCGTCTGAGGCTGCCAGGAGGAGAGAGCACGAAGATTGCTTCTTTTTAATTACTCTGTTAATTGACATAAAACAAAAGGGACGCAGATTAGTTGCATGCAATTAGCAAATTAATTCTCGGCAATTACAGACTTAATAATGGAATGCTTTTTCGGTCACATGTTGGCCTCTGTGGCTTATTGATGGTGTCTTTCTAAGGGAAAGATTTATGAAGAAGATGTGAGCAGGACCCTGGCAGAGGCAGGAATGGGTCCTGCTGAGTTGTCTATGAATGCAACAGCTTCACGCCATGGCAGGGAAGCAGCCTCATGATTCCACTGTTCCAGGGTCTCCCATGTCTGCCTCTCCAGCTCTGGTGCTGGCCCTGCTGCTGTGAGCCTGCCAGTCCCCCTGACATTCTTCTCAAAGACAATGGAGCCCAGCAGTCAGTCAGCGTGTCACTCAGCGTGTGAGAATGTGCTGGGGTATACTTGTGGATGTGTGCATGCTCTCCCCTGTGTGGGGTGCATATATGTACATGTATATGTGTGTTTAAGCAAGCAGAAGTAGTTCAGCTAAGGTGCCCCTTACTGGAAGGATGCTCAGAGTACCCAGAGTCCATCTGCCAGGTATGGCCCAGGTGAGGTGGGCAGGGAGGGGGGCAAGGATGACCTCTCCTCACAGAGATAAAGGCACTGGTGGAACAGGTAGACAGGGCCAAGGCTCAGACCTCAGGGGAGATGGTGCATCTAATGTCAAACCCCTTACTAAGAGAAGTCGGATGCCTACCCCAGGCTGCAATGGTGTGAAGGGTTGGCCAGCACATGCTCCGTAAGCAGCAGGTACAGGTAATGCAGGGTGCATCCTGTCCTCTCTGCCTTGGACCCTGCATCCCAGCGTCTCTGGGGAAGGGCAGATGTTCTTACCCTTGCCATGTGCGATGAACTGGACAAAGGAATACTAATGT
The DNA here is from genome assembly GCA_030556225.1 of Cricetiscus sungorus. Classification (NCBI taxonomy): domain Eukaryota; kingdom Metazoa; phylum Chordata; class Mammalia; order Rodentia; family Cricetidae; genus Cricetiscus; species Cricetiscus sungorus. The sequence continues at coordinate 1,008,644 of JANBXA010000429.1, forward strand.
GTTCTGCTGGCTCCATCTCCATGGCAGCTGGACTAGACAGATTCCTTCAAAATTGCAGGCCTTCCTAGAGCTTAGAGCATGACTTACTCAGAAATACTGCCATTGTACATTTGATTGGTGAAAATTATGTCAAACTGAACAGGTCAGATCCTGAATCCAGTGTAGCGCACTGGCTGAAGGATGGATACTGGGGGCCACCAAAGCTTGGGAAGGCCAGAGGTCTTACGGGGGGGGGGCATGACCCTACTCACACCTGGATGCCAGAGGCTGACTTCCAGTGTTATTAAAAACTAGGTTTGTGTTTTAAACCCCTGGGATGTTTTGTGTGTTTATTCCAGAAACCTCAAGAGACAAGCATAGGTGCACCCAGTCCACTATACATTTGCCACACATTTATTTGGGGAGGCTCAGTAGGCTGACAAGTACCTCTCTTTCCCTAACAACGGGGAACCCACAGTCTAGGATGTCTCTCCTCTGTTCCCAATGAAATTACCAGTAGTCACAAGCCCTTTGCAAAATACTGATCTAATACAAAATCCATGATCACACACAGGAACACTGCGTCAGTTGGTGAGAAGCAAACCTAATCATGTAGTCTTGTGTTGGGACCAGAGAAAGCCAAGCATTCTCTCTGGAATGGGCAAAGTTTGCAACAAGGAAACCAATTTATGTGTCTGTTCTCTTTTCACTTTGAACTCTTGCAACATTCAGGAAAACCCGGATGCTTGAAGGATAAAGGAAGTGTGATCTTTTTTCAGCTAGTATGGAAACAAAGTTTCTCATCAGCCTCTATGTCGACACAGGACTGTCTCCAGGGCATAGGTAGGAAACATTAGATGATGATGTCCCAGTTGAGGGCGAACCATACTTGAAGCAGGTTGCATGCAAGGGCCCACCAAGTTTCTATTCTTCTAAGAGGAAAGAGACCTCATTCTCTTCGAGGAAGCCTCGGGGCTGGAGGAGCACTGCACAACTCATAGCAAAGTGGTGCAATGGAGGAAAGTGTATCTGGGGCCTCTGTGTGTGAACCAGAGTTGTTCTGAAAGGATAAAGCAGACATCCTAGCCCAGAAAGATACTCCTGTCACAGCTTTCTGTTACCCACTGGATCTGCAATCCTAGGGTCCCTTTAAACAGCCAATCCAGAGCCTTTGCTGAGGACTCCACAGACCCCTGGTGGCTGTATCAGAGGTGCCCACATCACTGACTGGGAGGAAACGGATTTGACCCTTAGACATTTAGCACCTTGGCTGGAGACCTATATAGCCACTCACCCCCAACCCTCACAGGTGTGCTCCAGTGGGTGGTGAATCCCACCAAAATTAACTCCAAGGACTGGTGAGGCTTGATTTTTTTTCCAATGGAATACCTATTGTATTTGGTGAATTGAAGAGTGAGTGGATAGCAGGCTAAAACTGGTGTTATTGAGCCCTGAATAGCTCCAGGCTACACAGGGATGTAAGTGCAGGGAACATACACACGCATGCATGCACATGTGCGTGCACACACAAACACAAATCTCAGGCTTGGCCCCCAACACCATGGAGCTCACAGTCTGGAAGAAGAGACTGTCCAAACCCCAGTGACCATGTGAATACACTTACTAGGAGAGTCACTAGGGAATGAGAGAGCACCACCCCCCCACCCCGCCCCCTGTAACCTAGGCTGGGTCTCCAAAGCTTTCCTGAGCAGATGCCACTCAAGATGAGGGTGTGACTTGGTTGGAAGCAGCTGGCAAAGCTTTTCCTGAGAATCAGCTGGACTCAGCTCCGACTGAAGTCATGGGGGCAGGGAAGGGGCAGAGAGCCAGAGACTTGCTCTTTTCTACATAACCTTACCCCTTACCCCCCCCCCCTTTTCTGGGAACTCAGAACCTGTTCCCAGAGATCAACAAGGACTACCCCAGCATTTGCAGAGGTATGAGTATGTGTTTCCTGAGGGAAACATGGAGCCGAAACCCATGTAAGTTCCTTGATGGGCTGACATCAGCACTTCTGGGGACTCGGAACAGATCCTCCGAGGGGAACAAGGTGTCTATCTCAGTAACTGAACTAGCATGTGCACAAGCACTGTGAAACTGTCTGTACTGGGGTGTGCCAAAGCTGTTTACGTCTGTGCCGTGTGGTCATGCTGGCCTTACCCCTCCTCCCCGATCTAGGTACCTCTCAAGTCCCAGCTGATGCCCACCTGCCCTTCTGTGCCTGAGGCACCAAGCAGCAAACACTGGGTCACCTTGCTGAGGGTGGGACCATCAAAAGGTTCCAGCCCTCTCTCATAAGTGACACTGACTTACATGACCCTCCTGGTCCCCTCATCTTCTGCCTCTCCTCTATATTGGGATCTATTTCCCAAGAGAAACATTGTGATTTGGGGGGCCCTAGGCAGCATGCAGGTCTTGGGGTGTGAGCGCTAAGCCACAGGCCAGCTTCCTGCAGGAGTACAGCCTAGCACTGGACGCCCAGCCCCATCAGCTGGCCAAGTTCATTCCCAATTCTGATTCTGAAGATACACGCTGTGCCCTCAAGAACTGATGCTTCGTTAGACTTCATTCAGGAAGCAATTTTATGTCTCTAAGTACCATTATCCCCTTTCCTAAATGAAAACATCTCAGAGGTCACCCTGACACCTTACTCTAGCAGTGTGGAAAAGAAGAAAATAAAAGCCCAGTGGAAATAAATGAGGACATTCACCTCAAAGTGCAGCTTCAGCTAGTGAGATGGGGAACAGGTCTTCAGGCTGCAACCCAAGTCTGCTTCCCAGAGCCCACATAGTCAAGGGGGAGAACTCATTCCCCATAGTAGTTGCCCTCTGGCCCCTACATGCACTGTGGCATGCATGCACATGTGTGCATGAATATGCATGCACATACACACACACACACACACACACACACACACACACACACACAAAGTAAAAATGAAAAAAGCACAGTTCACCAATTACATCCACCTCTAGATTTCCACTTCTTATGAAACTTCCCTTTTTTTAATTTTTGAAATTAAGATATAAATATGTCATTTCTCCCCATCCCTTTCCTCCCCTTAACCTCTTCCATGTCCCCTGCTTGCTAATCTCAAATTTATAGCCTCCTTTTCCTTAATTGTTATTGTTTTACTTACATACACCCCTAAATACACAAATTCAACCTCCTCAGTCCATTTAATGTTATTCATATGAGTACAATTTCAGGACTGATTGATATATTGGATAACCAGTTAAGGAGCCCAGAAAGACTACTTTGAGAGCAGTTGTAGCTTTTCTTGTCAGTGTGTGTGTGTAGAGAGAGAGAGAGAGAGAGAGAGAGAGAGAGAGAGAGAGAGAGAGAGAGAGAGAAGAGAGAGAGAGAGAGGAGAGAGAGAGGGGGGGGGAGAGAGAGATCTGATGCCGGTACCCTCTACGGGATGAAATGTTTTCATATCTCCATCTCCCCAGGATGAGTTCACTCAACACTACTTTTTCTGTGGACTCCACAGCTCCTTCCTCCTGAGCTCACACTGACCTGGCTTGAATCACCTGTCCTTGTGTCCTGGTGCCTCCTGCTCTTCCTCCTCTGCATTCCACTGTCACCCCGAGCCCAGACTAACCAATGAGACATTGTCACTTTAGGGCTTAGACAGGTTGCAAAGGTCAGCAAACCCCGCTGTGGCTCCTGCAACAAGACCAAACACAGAATGAGGGATGAAGAGAAACAGAAACAGGATGAGAAAAAAACCACAGTGTGGCATGCTTGCAGAGACAATACAATTTATTTAATTTAAATTTTTGTTTTATTGTTGTGTTTACGTGTGAGTGCAAGTGGGTAGTACTCCACAAAGTGTGTGGAGGCCAGAGGACAACAGTTAGTTCTCGACCCTTCCCAAGAGTGCCAGATGATGGACTCAGGTCATCAGGCTTTCCCAAGAGTGCCACATGATGAACTCAGGTCATCAGGCTTTTGAGACAGGCACTTTTATCCACGAAACATCTCAACAGCCCCTGCTCCCTGTTTTTATAATCTTCAGTTTCAAATAGGGATCAGATTTGCCTGCTTGTCTAGAACAACAACAAAAGAGGCAAAACACATAACGGTTTAAAGAATGGACATCAGGCAGTGAAGGAAGCTGGTGACGATAACGAACCATGCTCTACACCTGCCCCAGTTTACTAAGACAGGCAGATCCGGGAACTCAACAGGGTCTAGCAGTCCCTGAGCTGCTAAGGCTGGGAGTCAAGCTATATCACCTAAAGATCTGTACACAAATAAAGAGCAGTGATGGACTGTACAAAATTTAAAGCCCATAAACCACACTGAGAAGTTTACATTGGTAAAAATGAAAATATTGACAGAATAATAAGTTTATAAAAAACATATTGTTAGTGAGCCCCAAAATACAAAAGTCACTGTTCCCTAGAAAGGAAGTCAGCAGCTGAAGCTCAGTCTCTTTCTTACACACACACACACACACAATCTGCTTAGTCTGGGATTTTACAGCATTGGGCAAATGTTTGTCAAATTTTCTATGAGCAGGGCATATCACCTTTAAGAGCAGTTCAACTGAAAAGGTTCAACATGAATCTTTTGACTTGAGACTTGAGAGAGCAGAAATCCGGACCCTCTCTCCAGTAAGATAAGACCATGAGGAAATCACTTAGATTAATAGAAATGGGTTAATATTTAAGACAGAGCTAGCCAATAAGGAATGCTAGTAACTGGTCAACAGCTTTATGTCTAATACAGGGTCTCTGTGTGTTATTTGGGGCTGACACAGCTGTGGGACCAGGCCGGTGGGAAAACTGCTTTTAACAAAATGGCACCTGCAACGTGGGTACTTAAGAACTTCCACTTAAAAGTTAACAAAAGCTTAAGAAAGGATTTTAAAAACAAAATAACAGAGGCAAACAAGTCTTCTTGGCAGCAGCATTTTTCTCAGTTGGGCTCTGTTTTGCTAGAGGCAAGCAGAGATTTGTGCGGCTCCTTTAAGGGAGGTTTCCTGACTCAGCACTAAGTGGAAAACAATGTTAACAACTTAATGGTGTGAATGAGGGCCAGCAGTGGCAGCAACCACATCTCCAAGCCAGCGGCATGGATGCTGGATGACAGCATAGGCCAAGCAGTGAGCATAGCTCTCAGTGCTGGTGGAAAACTTAACCCCGACATCTTGGATAGACTGCAGCTAATACAACTGTGGCTTCAATTTTAGCAATGTTGTTTAGCAACATTGTGGCCAGAAGGAGGTAAAGATTTACAGTAAAGGCAGATTCAGATAAAGAAAAACCTCTAAAGATTTACAGTGTGTTTTACAATACACATAGGCTTAGGAGAGAAAAAGAAACAGGGTAAAGTGGTTTAAAAAAAATTAGAGAGAAGCTGGGTATGGTGACACACGCCTTTAATTCCAGCACCTAAGAGACAGAGGCAAGCAGATCTCTGTGATTGCAAACTGAACCTGGTGTACAGACTAAATTCCAGGGCAGCCAAAGTTACACAGAGAAACCCTGTCTCAAATAAATAAATAAATAAATAAATAAATAAATAAATAAATAAATAGAAGTAAAAGAAATAGAGTAATAAAAAGGCCACATGAAGATGGAAAACACACAGAAAGTCTAGATACTGTATGCTATTGTGTTGTCTTTGTATTGTTTGACTGCTGAGGAAATAGCAACAACTGTTACAAGAAATGCTGCCAGATTAATCCAATTTATGTATTTTAAAAATGCTTTGACTCCAAAATTTAAGTCTAAGGACAGGTTACTGGAGAAAAGAATTTCTATTTTTGTTTCCATAGAAAATAAAAAGCAATGGATTCCTTCCAGACTAACATGGTTTGATCAAGCAAGACCCCCTGAAACAGAGTCCCAGGTGATCCAACATTCAAAACAGCTGGGACAAGACAGACAGGATTTCTGCATCTTCTTAGGATCCCCATGACAGCGCCCCCTACCAGCAGGAAGCAGTTTGGAAAGAACTATGCCCAAATTCCCAAATATTGTTCATAAATGTTTGTTTTCATTTAAATGGGGTTGGTTAATAACCACAAACAATTTCTTTTTAAAGGTAAAAGGGGGATTATGGCCTAGAAATGAATACTTTGTTTTGGAATGGATTTTCATTTATTGATACAAATTTAAGGTCAATTTTGTAATATGTATATTTTTCCTCTTGTTTAGGTATTATGTTTATGTAGCTCATTTAAAAATGTAATACATAATTTATTACAGATTATAGATAGAAACCTATAATAGTAAAAACTTATAGTTAGGTTTTCTAGATATACAGAGACATATTTCAAATGGATAGGCATTCTTCAAACCTTTCAAGGACCTAAAGAATATGGCATTTAAAATGGTTTAGGGTTCTCCTTGACAGTGAGGCACAACTGCTCCTGGCAACACCACCTGCATCGGAAAGGAAGATGGACATCAAAGAAACTCATTACGGAGTTTACTTCCATTATGGCAAGACTAGCTGCTCTTGTCTGGACTGTTTGACTTTATGCTGCATAAACTAGACATGCAGAAACCACAGGAAAGTGACTGCTGATACAAGATGGACATTGCTACAGGGTTCCTGCTTCATGGAAGAGTCTGCCAGACAGTCTACAGGACATAGAAAAGTGACTGACAAACTGCCAATATAGATGGACAGTTTAAAGTTTCTTGCCTTGCTGAGGAGTCTGCCAGACACACTGTGGCCTATAGGCTGAAGATGGAACATTACAGAAGTACTTCAGGTGACTGATCAAGTAGCAAGATGTCTCTGTCATTTCTAGAGTTTATATATTATCCTTCTGTGGTCTTTGAAGGAGTTGAAGACAGATAGTTATGATTATAGTTTTCCTTAGGATTAGAGGTAAGTTACATATAGGACTTTAAACTCATAAAGTTAGGATAGATGATGAAATATTTTGTTTAAATCTTGCTAAATGTTAATGGACTAAATATTGTTAACTGTGGTCTTTATTTGATAATTGTTTTGTTATATATTTTTCTATGTTAAGGTTAAGGAGAAGATGATGGGAGATGTCATTCTGTAAATATGTTTCTCTTATTGGTTAATGAATAAAGCACTATTGGCCAATAGGAAAGCAAGATAGGCAGGACTAAGAGTCAAGGAGGATTTGGGGAGAGGTAGGAGAAGATTCAAGATGTAGAGACTTGAGAGAATAGAAGTCTGGACCCTCTCTCCAGTCAAATAAGACCATGTAGAAACACTTAGGTTAATAGATATGGGTTAATATTTAAGACAGAGCTAGCCAATAAGGAATGCTAGTAACTGGCCAACAGCTTTATATCTAAAAAAAAAAAAAAGAGAGAGAGAGAGTAATTCAGCTGGATGTGGTGGTGTATACCTATCATCCCAGAATTCTGGAGGCAAGAGGATTGCTTACTGTTCAAGACCAGCCCAAGCTACATAGTGAATTTCAGGCCAACCTGGCCTATAATGTAAGACTGTAACTCAAAAAAACATGTGATTGATAGAAAAGTAAGAACACACACAACTAATTTCATGTAGTTGGTGTGATCTTGATAATCAAACCAGGACTGACGGCTGAAAGACCGCTAGCAAACCAAGCCCACCACTGTGTGAAAAATGGCATGGCGAGGAGGGCGAAGACTCAGAAATCTTCAAGATAGGGCTTACATTTCAACATGAGAGGACTAAAGAGATAGCTCATCAGTTTAGAGCACTGGCTGCTCCTGCAGAGGACCCGGGATCAATTCCCAGCATCCGGATGGCGGCGCACAACCATCCATAACTCCCATTCCAGGCACTCTGACTCCCTCTCTTGGCCTCAGGCATGCAATATGTACAGACTCACATGCAGTCAAAACATTCATATGAGTAAAATAAATAAATCATTCTTACACTCCCAGCATGAAAATCCCGGGGAGCATTCAAGCTGCAAGCAAACCACAGCAGAGCTGTGTTCCTGTGCGCAAGTGATCGCGTTTGCAATAGTTTCAAAGAAAATAAAACACCTGGGGATTCACTTAACTGAGGAGGGGCTTGGGAACACACTGAGCTGAGGCTCCTGCTCTGGGAACCTGGTTAGGTGCTGCAGAGCATCTTGGCGTTACCCTGGCCAAGGGACCACCAGGTACAAACGCTCCAGTTCTAGCCTTGGCCGGTGGGCGGTCTGCCGTATAGCTGCTGGGGGTCTCGGTCTCTGTGGCCCTTTCTTTATGCAGCTGGGGAAGCCGCAGCCAAAGTCTGCCTGGGGCTTGGGTGAGGGCTCTCCTGCATTAGTGAGTTTGGGGCATGAAAGAACTGCCTAGGAGGGAGACTCTCATTCCCGTGCTTCTCCAGACGCTCCTGGCAAGCCTGCAATTAAAGCCACCATGCTGCAGCATCTCAGAAAATGGAATTTGCATAATTTGGAATTTGAGGAAAATCTCTAAATACTTTAATTTTGATAGAAACCATTTCCACTGCTGACATGTGTCTACACCTATAATTTCAGCTGATAAATTGCTGTAATTTCTCCTCCATTTCATGTTCTTTCCGAACATTAATTGTCACTTGCAGGGCAAGAAGCTATGGAAAAGAAAGGGAGAGAAAACGACACAGCCAGGAGCATGGAGTGACTTTGTGGATGATTACGAAGCTCACAGATGCAAGCGGGGTCTGAACCCACCTGATATATTGCTGCATCCTGAGGTGTGTGGCAAGTACACTCTGTTCACCACATACCCATACACCCCACACACTCCCAAAGACACACACACACTCACATAAACACACACACCCACACACCCCCAAAGACACCCCCACACTCACATAAACACTTACACACACCCACACACTCCTAAAGACACACCCACACTCACATAAAAACACACACCCACACACACCCCCAAAGACACCCCCACACTCACATAAACACACACACCCAACACACTCCCAAAGACACACCCATACTCACATAAACACACACACCCACACACCCCCAAAGACACCCCCACACTCACATAAACACACACACCCAACACACTCCCAAAGACACACCCACACTCACATAAACACTTACACACACCCACACACACTCCCAAAGGCACACCCACACTCACATAAACAATTAAACACTCCCACGTACATTCACAAAGACACCCCCACACTCACATAAATACAACACACATCCCATACACACTCCCAAATACACCCCCCATACTCACATAAACAATTAAACACACCCACACAATTCACAAAGACACCCCCACACTCACATAAGCATACTTACACACTCCCCCACACACACAAAATTCACAAAGACACCCCCACACTCACATAAACAATTAAACATTCCCACATACATTCACAAAGACACCCCCACACTCACATAAGCATACTTACACACATACACACAATTCACAAAGATACCCCCACACTCACATAAGCATAGTTACACACACACACACACACACACACACACACATCCTTACCCTCCCACGCACTCCCACAGATGCACCCATGTACACATAAACCCCCGCACCCACAGACATGTCCATATGCGCTCACACTCCCATAGACCCCTTCTTGCCCTCACCCACCCGCAGAACAGCATCCCCTCCCGTCCATCAGCTTTCCCGGGCTATAGAGTAATTCTTCCCAACTGCAGGCTAGAAAACTGGATGGGAGAAAGGAAGCACAAAGCCAGTTCCCAGGTGTAAAAGGGGATAAGACACCTGCTCCTCAGGACTGGACGGGCACTTAGAGGAGAGACTGCAACTTTTTGTGGAAAATGGAATACTGCCAGGCTGGTCTGAGAGAGGTTGGGGCAGGCCCTGGCTACTGAAAGCTCTTGGGAACCCTGCCCCAAACCCACCAGTACCTTCTCTATCAACCCTTCCTGGGTGCAGTGACCCTCAGCTCTGCCCTCCTCTCATGACTAGGCTCCCCTCCCCTCCCCATACACACGCGCGCGTGCACGAGCACACACACACACACACGCACACGCACATGCACACACACACACAATGCATGCACACACACACACAATGCATGCACACACACAGTGCATGCACACACACACACAATGCATGCACACATACACACAGTGCATGCACACACACACAATGCATGCACACACACACGCACATGCACACACACACACAATGCACGAGCACACACACACAATGCATGCACACACACACAATGCATGCACACACACACATGCACACACACACACATGCACACACACACAATGCATGCACACACACACAATGCATGCACACACACACACACACACACACAATGCATGCAATGTGCACAAAGGGGTAGGTCAGGGTGGGTCACCTTCCCGGCAGGCTCAGAGGAAGATGGTTTCCTTCCTCTTCTAAGCCCCAACACCTAGAGGTAGACACTGGTGTTTGTGGACACCTCTGCCTTCAGAGCCAGCAGAGCAGCACCCCTCTCTCTGCCGGACTCAGACTCCCCTGATCCCCTTTTTTGCTTGACAGAGCAAGCCACATACAACTTCAGGGTTGTTTTCTCCTCAAGGTCCTCAATTCATACACCACACAAAGTCCTTTTGTCATTTCACAGATGAGAAGGGTCACTCCCTTCACAGGTCAGGGATGTGGTTGAGTGGCAGCTGGGTTTGCACGGCTGCCTGCACGGTGCTGGCTGCTTGATAAGACCAGGTGCCAGGAGGGACAGTGGGAGAGATAATAAAAGGGAGAAGGGAAAGAGGAGGCCCTTCCCTTCCCAGCTTTCTGGCAAGAGAAGAAAGAGGACCCAATTCAGGGGCAAGGCTGTGAGGGGAGCCTGTTTTGGACCATTTCTCTTGGGAAATCTATCAAGGCACCAGCATGGGAGAGGTATGCATAGATGTGGGTCAGTCCACCCAGGCTCCAATCCCCTGATCCCGGGTCGAGGCCAGGCAGATGGAGGCTGGACAGACGAAGCTGCCTGTGTGCCATCTGCCAAGCCATGGGGTTGTGTGCTCAGAAGAGGGGACAGAATGCCTCACTTCCTCAAGACGTCAGAAGAGCCTTGGGGCTGCTGGGCCCCGGACCACCCGGGACAGCAGACAATCCCATATGGAGAGGGCACCCAGACAGGGCCATCCCAGCAGGAAACAGGACCATCCTGTGCAAGGGCTACCCCAGATGCTCAACTCTGAGCCCCTGGGTATGGGACTGAGAAGGAAGACAGAGGAAGGAAAGCTGAGTTAGCGGAAGTGTGGCAGACGAGGAACTGGGCTGCAGCCTTAGGAACTCTGTCAGGATGGGGAAGCCCCTTCCTGGAGGGCTTAATGGCTGGCTCCTGTCCTGCCCCCACTGGGCTCAGGACCTTATCGGTGTTTCTATAAGACATAGCATTCTTCAAATGATTAGAATTTAATTTCAATATGCGTTGATAGATTGGGTCTGGCTAAAAGGAGGTCCATGGAAATGGGCATTAACCAGCTGTGCCTGGACTGTCTGTCTGCACAGCGTTTTCAGAGTGGTTTTTTAACACAACGATGGGCAGATGGAATAAGGTAGCAATGACTCCTGATGTCCCCTGATGAGAACAGCTCTGCTACCGTGTGTGTGTGTGTGTGTGTGTGTGTGTGTTCATATATGTGGCTGCGCGTGAGTGGGTGTGAGTGCATACATGTACATGTGGGGGCAGAGATTGACAATTGAGAGTCTTCCTCCGAGGCAGGTCTCCCACTGAATCCAGAGCTCACTGATTTGGCTACGCTGTCTGACCAGCAAGCTGTGTGGATCCTCCTTTCTCTACCTCTTACTGCTATAGGTGTGTGCTGCATTGTCTGACATTTCGGTTTATTTTGCTTTGTTTTAAAGCGTGTGCTAGGGATCTCACTACGTCTTCACGATTGTGTGGTGAGGGCTTTACTGACTGATTTCTCTCCCCACCTCACAAGCCCTACCTGAGTCCACATCTTGACTGGAGATGAGCGACTGCATGGAACTTATGACCTCAGATGATTATTCATTCAGTGTTTGTGCATTTTTATAAGATTAACTTACACTTATGACCTCAGATGATTATTCAGTGTTTGTGCATTTTTATAAGATTTACTTACGTTAGTTTCATGGATGTTTTGTTACATATAATCTGTGCACCGTGTGTGTGCATGTGCTTGGTGCCAGCAGAGGTCAGAAGAGATCATTGGATGCCCTGTAACTAGCGTTACAGATAGTTGTCAGGCGGCATGTGGGTGCTGGGAATTGAACTCTGATCCTCTGGAAGAGCAGCCGATGATCTCAACCACTGGGCCATCTCTCCAAACTGCCAAGATGACTATTTGCATTACTGTGAGTGAGAACCTCTGTAACATTTGTCGTGGCAGGAGCGTGTGTATGCAGAGGGAAGAGGGTTTGCTATGTAGGGCCGGAGGCCACAGGTACCTCCCTTGGGACAGGAGAAGATGCTGAGGATCACTGGGCCACCTTGCATATAGCTTACTAAATCCCAGGAAGCCTTAGCACCATCATTGATTTTCAATCCCTCTCATGGCTGCTCTCACTCACAAGGAGGTTTCTGTCAAAAAGAATCAACAAAGGAGAAATGTGTCCGGTGCTACTTCCAGTCAGAACCCCACGAGCTCAATTCTAACCCCTTACCTATCTACTGTGTTACAAGCAGCCCCCCCTACCACGCCAGCCCCCAATAACACTCTGTATTTGATACAATCCTGTTGGCCAGTTACTATTATTGTTTATGGTCTAGCTCTGTCTTAATTATTAACAAATTTCTACTTATCTAAGTATTTCCACGTGGTCATCTTATCCGAGCGCAGCAGGCCAGCATCTTGCTTCCTCCACGCTCTCCATGCTGTCTCCTCCCAACTACTTCCTCTTCCCTCCTTGTCTCCTAGCCCCACCTATCTTGCTTTCCTATTGGCCACAGTGCTTTATTAATTAACCAGCATGAGAAGCATATTTACAGAATAGCATCTCCCATCATCACTGGGCCAGTTTCCAGGATCGCCTATTGGCCTCTCCAGGCACCTAGCCTCCCAGCTGTAGCATAGCACACATGAAGAGCCTGGAGGCTCAACAGCTCATAGCACTGCAGAGATTTAGCTCAAAACCTGCGAGCCAGCCAGCCCGGCAAGAACAGCTCTGCAGAGCAGGAGCGACTTTACCCACTTAGTTCCTGTTGATTTCCTGTGTCTTCTATCAGCAACACAATCCCCGTCCACTGTTCCTGCAGCCAAGTCTCCTCATAAGGAGACCAAGGCAAAAGTCCCCATCCTCATGGCTCCCTGTGCCTTGGCTTCCACTCTTATGAGCCCCTGTGACCCCTCTGAGCCCACCGTATTGTAGGATTTTCTCCTTGCACGAAAAACAGATAGTCCGCAATAATGGTTCCCTCTGTCGCGGCCATTTTCTTTGCCAGAGCTGTCTCTGGAAGTCTCTAGCGTCTGGAGTGCCTGAATCCCTTTCTTTGCCCTCTCACGGCATGCGGCCATTGCATCTCTCTGGTCCCTATCCTCATAGCTCTGTCTATCAGCTCCCAAGAGGCCCTGTGACCCCTCTGGGCCCACTGCACTGCAGGAGCTTCCTGTATGAAGGACAGATACTCAGCACTAATGGTTCTCTTTGCCACGGCCATTATCTTTGCCGGAAGGCTACATTCACGGGTTCATGTGGATATTAAGATGTGACCATCTTTGAGGTCAACTTTTCTGTCTCCCAGAATCTTTGGACCTCACTATAACCTTTCAACCTGCTGTGTGGGTAAGATTTAACAAACAAAAAGTATGCAATGACCCCCACCTACCATTCAGTGTGAATTTTTAATGTTAAGAATATCCCATTTACTGCAGAATCTCTTTCAATGTCCCTGGATGGCCTGTATTGTAGCTGCCAGGTCACTGTGCCCTTCCTTCAGTTAAAGAGAGCCTGGGGTTGCCCATAGGAAGGCAACCATCCAAGGTGGGAGGTTAGAGATGCAGTTTAACTCTAACTGCCTTTGGGACAAGCGAGTGGTCCACAGCAGCCACGGTGGCAGCTCGGGAGCCTGGCTCTGCGGTGATGACATGAACTCAAAGACAGCTTGTGCTTTCTCTGAGTCTTTGGCTCCTGTGGGTTGGCCTGAACTCCACTTGGCTTGGCCTTGGCCGCTCCAACTCCCTGACCTTGTGCTGATCTCTGGTGCAGCTGTTACTTCAGCTGAAATGCTCCTTGCTGATTCCTAACATATCATCTTATTACCTGGCATGAGGAACGGATCAGGGCCCCCTCTCTTTACAGAAGACCCAGGAAGCATGGTTAACGGTCGTTGCCTTGAGTATGGCTTTATTGCCCTGAAGATGTGTATGCTGGTGATGCTCAGGAACCATCACCAGCTCTCTCCGAGGCCAGCTCCTAACAGGCCAGCAAAATGGTTCTTCCCATGCCTCAGAAACACAGAGAAGGATGGCCACTAGCCACGGGTGTCCTGGCTGCCATGCTCGACTTCCTGGGTCTTCCTAACTAAACTCAGAGGAAGGAGAAATGGGATTTCCACAGGCTAAAGGGCACAGTTCCCAACCACACCCTGAAAATTTAGTCAGTGTGGAGAGTGTGAGAAGGTGAGGCCAGTGTGCTTTAAGTTAGACGAACGATTCCAGTCCAGAACATGTCACAAGCAGCTCAGGGAACGGGCAATTTCATGGTTAGGAAGAGGGAGTATTGAGTGCATGGGTCCTGGAGAGAGATAAAAGCCAGGCAGCCTGCAGGCTGTCGGCTCTGGGTGCCCCTCTCCTGTTCTCTTCTTCCTCTCTCTGTGTCCTCTTGCTCTTGTGTCTCCCCTCTCCCTTCTGCCTCCTGCTCTCTCCTGGTGTTCTCTTCTGTGTCCTCTGTCTCCTCCTCCTGTCATGTGTTCTCCCTCCTCCCACCTCCTCCTCCTTCTGTCTTCCTCCCTTCTCTGGCACCCCTCCTCCATCCTCTGTGCCCTATTTCCACCTGTCCTTTCCCATTCTGCCTGCAGTCCCCATCTGTGGCGGTTTCCTCACACAGAAGTGACGGAGTGGCCCGTGTGGTGTTAGGAGCAGGGCAAGCTCGGCCTCTCCAGTTGGGTCTCTGCACCTGGAAGCTCACGGAGGACACCTACTCATCTAATACATTTCAAGCACCAATGTGATGGGAGATGTCATTCTGTAAATGTGTTTCTCATATTGGTTAATGACTAAAGCCCTGTTGGCCAATAGGAGAGCAAGATAGGCGGGACTAGGAGACCAGGAAGATTCAGGGATAGGTAATAGGAGATTCAACATGAAAGACGGAGAGAGCAGAACTCCAGGCCCTCTCTCCGGTAAGCTAAGACCAAGTGGAAACATTTAGATTTATAGAAATGGGTTAATATTTAAGACAGAGCTAGCCAGTAAGAAATGCTAGTAGTAGGCCAACAGCATTAGATCTAACACAGCGTCTGTGTGTTATTTGGGGCTGGTGCGGCTGTGGGACCAGGCTGGCGGGGAAACCTGCTCATTACACCAATGTGTATTAGAAACAGTTTCATTAGAATATCAAACTGTAGGTTACCTCTAATCTACTTCTTAGTTGTCTTGGTCTCAACTGGAACAAGCGACTTAGGTGAGCAGCCATCTCACACTAAGGGTCGGCGTGAGTGCCGTGGTCTCTGAGGCATTTCCTCCACCAGAGCTTCCGGGCTGTCATTATCCGCGAGGACGATCAGGCTCAGTGTGGGCTGTGGCAACACAACCTTGTGACAATAAAGCTTTGCTTGCAGATGTGCTGCAGGTCAGTTAATTCTAAGGATAGTGAGTGTCCCCAAACTGCCTCTGTCCCTGGGCTCTCACTAGGGTGACATGTGCTTCTGGGGGCCGTTCGGCAATGTCTAGAGATATTCCCTATTATTATAATTGAGTACATTGGGAGAGGGTGATAAAGAGATCCACATGTGGGATGAGGATTCTCCTAAATATCCTCCAGCACACAGGACACCCACTTACAACTCCCTACCCCAGGTGGCAGAGACCCCTAGCCAAGACCCTTGCACGTAGCCCGAGCCTAGTGACCAGGCCTTTGGTCGAATCTCACACACCTCCATCTGCCTCCCCCAGTGGGCCTCAAGCTTTGCATTGACGTAAGTGTGAGCATTGCTAACGAGGGTTATGAACATGTGCAAGCATGAGTGAATGAATGCATACACAAAGACCCCCCTGATTACCATCCGGCTGTGCCTAACCAAGGAGCTATCTGCAACTGACATTAATTCCCACTGGCAAAAGGGTGTGTCAGCCATACTTCAGAGCAGGCTCTGTGTCCAGGAGTAGTTGGCCAACATGAAATAAACTCAGTGGTATTTTTGTGGGTTTTTTTGTTTGTTTGTTTTATTTTGCTTTGTTTTGGCTTTCTTTTTTTTTCTTTTTTTTTTTTTCTTTTTTCCTTTTTTTTTTTTTTTTTTTTTTTGTCTTTTTGGTTTTTTAGTTTGTTTTGGTGTGTGTGAACAAAATGGAGGAGATTTGACCAAGATGCACCTTCTCCAAAGGCATGTCCCCCGCTAACCTACTTCTTTGAATCAATCCTCGTCTCCCAATAGCCTCTTCAGTGCCAACTCATCGATGGATTAATACATCAGAGAACTTGGCACCCCGAGAACAGTTCACCTCTCAGAACAACTGGTGGGAACCAGGCTGTCAGAACTTGAGTTTAGGGAGGACACTCCATCTTACATTACAGAAGTGTTGTTGGTGAGCACTGAAAGGAAGTCAGTCATTGTCCCTAACCCTTGGGACACAGGCAAGGTCAGTCACCATTTGTCACATACAGTAACAAGATCACACAAGCCGGTGTTTGAACTGCCCATCCTGTGGTTCACCTGATTATTTTACCCAGAATTAGCATGTGACTCAGCCTCTAATTGCCCTGCATAATTGTTCAATCTCATAGTAACACTTTAATTTGCAAAGCAAAAATAACCATGTGATTACCCTGCAATTACATGATAGTTACTAATCAATTACTTCTATAGAGTTTCTGCATGTTTACAGACTGGTTAATGCCCACATACCCTTTCCCGGAACCCTGTTCCCTGAGTGTCCAGATGACATTCTCTCACTGAGTCCCATCTGTTAGTAGCAGAATCCAATTCAGGGCTTTCTGTCAAGCCCTGGGCCTGTGAATGCCCGTTGCTGCCTGCCTCCCTGGGTCCTCTCTCTACTCCCCCTTTTGCGTTCATATCCAGAGCCTGAGATTGTGCAAGCATCAACCCTGCAGCAGTGGTGGTACAGTGGGGGTCTGTTTAGCCTGCAGCACCAAACACCATGCAGTTCAAATGTGAGAGGCGTTGTCAGTGGGCAGGAAGCTGAACCCATTTAAGTCCAAAGCCTGCTCCCTGCACCTCCTCCGACTGAGGTGGGTGTAGATCCGGGGTCCACAGTTCTCTTGGTAAGTGGGAACTAAGCTTCATATGCCCGTACCCTCCCCTGGAGAATCAGTGATGAGTATCTGGCTGGCTCTTTGAGTCCCTGTCATGAGCAGCTACCAACAAGAGCTGGAGAGATGGCTAAACAGTTAAGAGCAGGGGGGCTGCTCTTGCAAAAAAAAAAAAAAAAAGTATTGTGATTTAATAAGAATCAGGATAAACAATTAGGCCGAACAGAAGTTTATTAAGGGAGAAATAACTCACAACATAGGCAGATGCACGCGGCGGGTTCCAGCAGATCCTGAGCCTTCCAGCGTCCACCACCCAAAAGGGGCGGCCCGACCTTCTCCCAACCTTTTCTCTCTGCTCCCATCCAGCCCTGTCTCCGCCCCAATGGGCATGGCCTAAGCCACAGGTGCAGACAAGGTGAATATCTCGCTACAATTCCCCTTTTAGTCTAAAGAAAAGATTTGGGTTTGATACAAAACTATATACAAAACAGTGAATAACAAGTGTGCTCTAAGAAAAGGAAAATTGAGAACAAAACGACCTACATATCTAGTCCTAGGATAAAAACATAATGGAGTTTACAATAGAGTTATCCTAAGCTAGAAAGCTTAAGCCTAGTACCTAATCTATCTAACTAGGAAGAGAGAATAATAGTTGTGATAGTTTAATCTACAACCTCATCAAGACCTGAGAAGGAAAATAGCAATACTAGGGTAGACAGGAAGTGCGGATGGGCAACTTCCAAAAGATGCCTCGAAGACAGAAACAGCAAGCTACCTGGACAGTCACCCAAGGTCTCAGAGCAATGTTGGTACAGCCAGTTTTGGCTAAGGCCAAGAGTACCTGACAGATCACAACAAAAGCAGGTAGGAAGAAAGGCTGTCTTACCCTGACTTGGCAAGGTTCAGCAGTCTTCTGTTTGTCTCCTGCAAGCACATAGGACCGCATGTCCAGAACAGTTGTCAAGGTAGGGGCAGTTCCTTGCCCAAGAGGCCATGGCCGAAGTGAGGGTGAACTCCAGAAGGAGCGACGACAGTGTCCAACATACTTTCGGGAAAGTGCACAGTGCTGTTAGGAGCAACAGTGTCTCATGTCAATGGAGTACTAATATTAAAACATTTAAATGCCGTGTTCTGCAGGTCTATGAAGTGATTGGAGATTAAGCATCTATTGCTGACTAATCTCATAGGCAAAGGAAACATGGGTGAGGATGATCTGTAATACTTAGGAACTTAGCTAAAAACCTGATTAAAACTTCCTTGAGAAAAGCAAGGATACACACCTAAACAATATAATTATGTACATGTAAATTCCTAAAGTAGAGGTAGAGTAGAAATGTCTAGACAAGAGGGCAGCAAGATAAATATCCTAAAAAGTGTCAATATACAAAATGTCTTGAACTCAAACAAAGTATACATACATAGAATATAGCGAGAATAATGTGCATAAAACATAAATGGAAAGATTTCACACAATATGACAAAATATAATATACAATTCTTCCAGTACATAGATTACCACAGATAAGAATATATAACAGTGTAAGCTGAAATACTAATATCTCACTCTTACTAAACAATTCACAAGAAGATAGGCCAATCTACCTATATCATTCTGAACCATACCTTTCCCAACCATACCCTATTCCTGTCTAAAAGAGATAACCGAGTCTAAATATCACTTTCCATACCCAACCCCAAGTAACTAAAACCAACCCTATGAAGATGAATATTATCCCTAAATTCCAAGAGTGGGGAGAGGGGCGTCGTTATCTTAAGATTACTTCCTGCTGAAATGGGACGATGATTGCTCCATGGGATCCTGTAGGAAGAAAATGTTTAGCAACCAAATTTTTCAACAGAATTGGCTGTGACATATATAGGTATTCATAGTATGGCAGAAAATGCTTGACTGAAGTTCTTTTTGGAACTCTGGCCAGGTTGTAATAAGAAGGTGCGCCATTACAGCTAGCTAGTCAGGAGTTGTCTTGAGCAAAGCAGTCCCAAACAGGTTAAAGGGTGAAGTTTGTAGTTCAGATGCATCAGGGTGAGTAGAATGGAAATGTCCATTTGGGGCCCCATCTTCCTTCCGGAGTGTTCAAGGATTGCTGTTGGGAACTGTTATTATTCCTTGTGGAAAACTTAAATATCAATATCAAAGTAAAATTTTCAAGTTTTACGGTATGCATTAGGGGAAAGGCAACAATAAGCATTAACATGTATAAGAGAAAATAAGGATTTCAGAGAGAAAAGTGCATATAAACATATGACTCCTTAGATTTTGTTTTCTTCTGCCTTACATCAATTGGCTTCTTGATATAAAGCAGAAACTGTGAATTCAATCTTAACAACATGCTTGAATTTAGAGAAGGAAAGCCAAATCCAACTCCAAAGCCAGCATTGATTTATATGAATCGGGACTACAGGAATACTAAATAGTGAAGAGAAATAGATTTCCATATAGAAACAGTTTATTAGACTTAAATATTTTTACCATAAATCAGATTACTCTTCATTAAATGATTCTTTCTAGAGAGCTGTCTTCTGTAGGTACCTACATGTTCCTTGTCTCTTGGTTGTTTGAAGATAGGTGTTCTCTGTTTTACTGTAAAGACAAGAAAAGAACACTTCCCCTACCTTTGAGAGGTCTCCACACATTTTGTGGGACCCAATTTGTTGAATGACTTGTCATTCCTCTTCAGTAAGATGCTTCTCTTGTTCAACTCGGATCTTGATCAACTTAGACGGTATCCATAGCTTTTCTTCTCCTGTAGATACAAATGTGAAACCCCTACCCCAACGTAACACATATCCTGGTTTCCATACTGAGGTCAATACATCCTTGAAGTACACCGGCTGATTTAGTTCAGAAGTTTTTTCTATTGTCCAGTGCCTTTCTGCAGCTGTTTGTCCTTTTTCATTAGCATTAAGAAAGTTTAATGTTAATAAAGCATTATGTAATCTGTGTTTGGGTGTCTTGGTTACTCCTGCCTGTCTATGGAGCATTTCCTTTAAGGTACAATTGGATCTCTCAACTACTGCTTGTCCTGTAGGATTGTGAGGTATACCAGTTATGTGCTTTATGTTATAATATTCAAAAAACTGTTTCAATTTGCTGGAGACATACGCCGGAGCATTGTCAGTTTTTATTTGTGCAGGTATGCCCATAATGGCCATTACCTCTAATAGGTGTGTAATAACAGACTCAGCCTTTTCAGAGCTCAGAGCAGTAGCCCATTGAAACCCTGAAAATGTATCTATAGTATGGTGCACATATTTTAATTTTCCAAATTCTACAAAATGAAACACATCCATTTGCCATATTTCATTTCTTTTTATACCTTTAGGGTTACTGCCTGGTGGTAAAGGAGTTTGGTTATAGAATGAGCAAGTAGGACATTTCCTTATTATTTCCTTGGCTTGTTGCCAAGTGATAGAAAAGTCCTTTTTCAAACCTTTGCTGTTCACATGGTGTTTCTTATGAAACTCTGATGCTTCTAGCACACTTCCTATCAATAACCGATCAATTTCATCATTGCCTTGTGCTAGAGGACCTGGCAGACCCGTATGGGATCTAATATGTGTTATATACATAGGATGAATCCTCTTTCAGATAGTATCTTGTAACTGTATAAACAATGAAGTTAAGTCTGTACCATCAGGAATAAATTCTGCAGTCTCAATGTGTAAGACGACTCTTTCTGCATATTGAGAGTCAGTAACTATATTGAGAGGTTCTGTAAAATCCATAAGTACCATGAGAATGGCATACAATTCTGCCTTTTGTACAGAATTGTAAGGGCTTTGAACCACTTTACTTATTGTACCTGATTTATATCCTGCCTTACCTGATTTGTTTGCATCAGTGTAGAATGTATGAACTCCAGAGATAGGTGTTTTTCTTACAATGCGTGGAAGGATCCAAATAATTTTCTTTATGAATTTTATCCTTTCACTTTTGGGATAATTGTTGCTAATCATTCCCAAAAAGTTACTGCATGCTCTCTGCCAATATTCATTATATTTCCATAAGGAGGAAATTTCCTCATTAGTCAAAGGTACTATGATTTCTGCTGGGTCCCTTCCTGTCAGTTGACAAAGTCTTAATTTACCTTTTATAATCAGGTCAGAGATCTTTTCTATATATGTTTTTAGTTTTTTATTCTGTTTATGTGGTAGAAATATCAATTCTAATATGATATCTTCCCTCTGCATCAAAATCCCTGAAGGATATTCTCTAGATGGTAATATAACCAGAATACAGTCTAATTTTGGATCCACATGGTCCACATGTGCGTCTAATATCCTCTTTTCTACCCATTCTAATTCCTTTTCAGCCTCAGCTGATAGTATTCGTGAACTATTCAAGTCTTTGTCCCCTTTTAGGGTCATTTTTAAGTTTTTCAAATCATGCCCTTCTACTCCAATAATGGTTTGTAGTTGAGAGATCTCTCCTAGTAATTTTTGAAGATCATTAAGAGTCTGGTAACGATCTCTCCTAATCTGTACTTTTTGTGCTCTAATTTTCTGTAGACCTATTTTGTATCCTAAGTAGTTGATAGAATCTCCTTTTTGTATTTTTTCAGGAGCAATTTGTAATCCCCAACGAGGTAAAACTTCCTTTACTTTCTCAAACATTTTTTCTAATGTTTCTATTTTAGAATCAGCTAACAATATATCATCCATGTAATGATAAATTATGGATTGTGGAAACTGTTCACGAATTATTTCCAGTGGTTTTTGTACAAAATATTGGCATAGAGTGGGGCTATTTAGCATTCCCTGTGGCAAAACCTTCCATTGATATCTCTTCACCGGTTGAGAATTATTATAATTAGGTACCGTGAAGGCAAATTTCTCTTTATCTTGTTCCTGTAAAGGTATAGTGAAGAAGCAATCCTTTAAGTCAATAACTATAATAGGCCATTCCTTAGGTATCAAAGAAGGCAAGGGCATTCCAGGCTGTAGAGAACCCATTAGCTGAATAACTTTATTGATGGCTCTCAGGTCTGTAAGCATTCTCCATTTACCAGATTTCTTTTTGATAACAAATACAGGAGAATTCCAAGGGCTGGTTGATTCCTCGATATGTCCAGCATTTAGCTGTTCCTGTACCAGGTTTTCTAAAGCTTCTAACTTCTCAGAGGTCATAGGCCATTGCCCTACCCAGACAGGTTCCTCTGTTAACCATTTTAAGGGTAGGGCTTTTGGTTCCTCTGTTTGTTCAGCACTTGCATTCTGTTTTTGTACAGCCTGGATATTTGGTGTCTGTCTTGAATAGTACTTTATAACACCCTTTCCACAATCATGAGGTCGTTTATGGTTCCTATCCATTATTGGAGGAATGTTAATCTGTGTATTCCATTGCTGTAATAGATCACGACCCCATAAATTTATTGCTATATCGGCCACATATGGTCTCAACCTTCCTCTCTGTCCTTCTGGTCCTACACATTCAATCCATCTCGTGCTCTGTTTTACCTGAGACAGGGTTCCAATCCCTAAGAATTGAACATTTACCTCTTGCAGGGGCCATCTAGGAGGCCAGGATTTATCAGTTATGATAGTTACATCAGCTCCCGTGTCCAGTAAACCTTCAAACAGTCTGTTATTCATTTTAACTATCAATCTAGGCCTATGACTATTTATAGAGGTTTGCCAAACCTTCAAACAGTCTGTTATTCATTTTAACTATCAATCTAGGCCTATGACTATTTATAGAGGTTTGCCAAAATATACGCTTTTTGTTTCCTTTACTCAAGTTTGATTCAAATTCCATCTTTAGTATGTCATCCAGGGCGGTATGAGTTTTTACAGTAGGCACTGGATTTTCTAATCGTCCTGTGGGAGATTGTCCTCCATTGTGACTGGGAATGTCCGGACCACCTTTGGCATGGGGGCCTTCGAGAGGCCCCCCAAGGAGTTTCCCGATGGTAAAGGGTTTCCTTGCTTGTCTCTGGTCGATCTACATTCATTGGTCCAGTGCCGGCCTTTGCCACACCTTCTACATAACCCAGAAGGCTGAGGCCTTCTGTTAGATTCATTCCTGGGAGTGTTATTTCTAGAAATAATTTGCCTACAATTTCTTTTTAGATGTCCTTTCCTACCACAGTTAAAACATCTGACATTGTTATATCTTTTCAACCCTTTGGAGATGGCTTCTCCTAGCCAAGCTGCTATGTCCTCATAGTTAGGATCTCTGTTATCTTGATGTCTTCTCGGATTTTTAGATGTGGCCTCTCCTACCCAAGCATCAGTGTCAACATAGTTAAAACCTCTGTTATCTTGATGTCTTCTCATACCATTAGATATGGCCTCTCCTACCCAAGTTTCAGTGCTATTATCATTATACTCCATGTTGGCTGTATATAGAACCCAGTCATCTAAAGGTGCTGATCGAGTTTTTAAAGGCCAAAGCACTTGTTTGCATCGAGGGTTCGCATTCTCATAAGCTAATGTTTTTATAAGTACTTCCCTAGTTTCTATGTCTGCTACCTCTAATTGCACTGCTCTAGACAATCTTTCTAGAAATGAAGTAAAATTTTCTCTTGGTCCTTGCCTTATCTTGACATAGGATTCTATCTTTTCCCCTACTTCATGAACCTTATCCCAAGCATTCAGAGCTGCTGTACTGCATAGAGACAAGATATGTTCATCATAGGCAGCTTGGGTTTCTGGGTCAGCATAAATACCCTCACCAAGGATTTTATCTTGGGAAGCTTTATAACCTTTCTTCAAGCCCTGAAGTTCAAGAGCTTTTGCTTCCTCTCTCCATAAAGCCCTCCATTCTAATTGAGAGGAGTTTTCAAGGACAGCGGATATCAATTGATCCCAATCCTTAGGGGTTACCTTGTTATTCCTTGCCCATGATTCTATTAACTGCTTCACATATGGTGAGTGCATACCATAAGAGACTACTGCTTCCTTTATACCTTTTAAATCTTTCATACTTATTGGTTCCCACTGATAGGCAACACCACCTTTTGGGTGTTTTTTCGTTTCTGGTTTTTCATTAACAGATACAGGGAAAACTCCCCTGACCCTAAATGGTGTAGAAAATTTTAACACTCTTTCATGCCCTGTTCCCTGTAGTTCTCCTTCTGATATGACAGAGAAACCCTGTCTCAAAATATGTAAAAATAGAAGTAGAATAAATAGAGTAATAAAAAGCCACATAAAAATGGAAAACACAGAGATTTTGGATACTATATGCGCTTCTGTTGTCTTTAAATTATTTGATTGCTGAGAAAATAACTACTGATAAAAGAAATGCTGCTGGATTAATTCAATTTACATATTTTAAAAATGCTTTGACTCAAAAGTTTAAGCCTAAGGACAAGTTACTGGGAAAAAGGATTTCTATTTTTGTTTCCACAGAAAATGAAAAGCTATGGATTTCTTCCAGACTTACGTGGTTTGATCAAGCCAGACCCCCTGAAACAATGCCCCAGATGATCCAACGTTCAAAGCAGTTGAGACAAAGCCTTGCAGACTACTGCCAAGATTTCTGCATCTTCTTAGGATCCCCATGACAACGCCCCCTACCAGCAGGAAGTAGTTTGGAAAGAACGCCGCCCAAATTCCCAAATATTGTTTAGAAATGTTTGTTTTCATTTCAATGGGCTTGGTTATAAATGGTTAATGACCACAAGCAATCTTTTTAAAGGTAAAAAGGGAATTATGGTATAGATATGAATATTTTGCTTTGAAATGGATTTTCTTTTATTGATACAATTTAAGGTCAATTTTGTAATATGTATATTTCTCCTCTTGTTTAGGTATTGTGTTTATATAGCTCATTGAAAAATGTAATGTATAATTTAGTACAGATTATAGAGAGTTACTTATGATAGTTAAAACTTAGAGTTAAGTTAGTTTGGATTTCTAGATATGCAGAGATGTATTTGAGATGAATATGCATTCTTCAAACCTTTCATAGACCTATAGAATATGGCATTTAAAATGGTTTAGGGACTTTCTTGACAATGAGGCACAACTACTCCTGGTAACACCATCTACAGAAGAAAGGAAGATGGACATCGAAGAACCACATTATGGAGTTTGCCTCTAATATGGCAAGACTAGCCATTTGGACAAGGTACTGCTCTTCTGGACTGTTTGACTTTATGTTGTAGAAACTAGACATGCAGGACCCACAAAAAGGTGACTGCTGATTCAAGATGGACATTGCTACAGGATTCCTGCTTCATGGATGAGGCTGCCAGACAGCCAGACAGTCTACAGGACACAGAGAAATGTTTCCTGCCTTGTTGAGGAGTCTGGACATACACTATGGCCTATGGGCTGAAGATGGAACATTACAGAAGAATTTCGGGTGACTGACCAGGCAATGAGTTGTCTCTGTCATTTCTAGAGTTTATATATTATCCTTCTGTGGTCTTTGATGGAGTTGAAGACAGGTAGTTATGATTATAGTTTTCCGTAGTTAGGATTAAAGATAAGTTACATATAGGACTTTAGACTCACAAAGATAGGATAGATGATATTTTCTTTAAGTCTTACAAAATGTTAATGGACTAAATATTGTTAACTGTGATTCTTATTTGATAACTGTTGTATGTTATATTTTGCTATGTTAAGGTTAAACCCCTTCTTTTACTTTAGACAGAAAAGAGGAGATGATGGGAGATGTTATTCTGTATATGTTTCTCATACTGGTTAATAAAGCTCTGTGGCCAATAGGAAACAAGATAGGCAGGGCTAGGAGACCAGGAGGAGGAGAGAGGAAGTAGTAGGAGTCAAGATGTAGCCCGGGGAAGAAGCAGCACGCTTGCCGCGGCTCCCCGATAAGACAACCACGTGGAAATACTTAGATAAGTAGAAATGGGTTAATAATTAAGACAGAGATAGCCCATAAACAGTAATGGTAATTGGCCAACAGGATGGTATCAAATACAGAGTATCTGAGTGTTATTTAGGGGCCGGAGCGCCAAACCAGCGGCGGGCGGGCTGGCAGAAATATACATGCTACAAAAAAGAACCCAAGTTAGAGTTCCAGCACTCACATGAAAGTTCACAACCATCTGTAACACTGGTTCTATACGATCCAACACCCTCTTCTGGCCTTTGTGGGCACCAGGCATGCACGTGGTGCATAAACATCCACGCAAGCAAAATTTCAATACTCATAAAAATAAACAGTAGAACACACCTTTAATCCCAGCACTCAGGAGGCAGAGGCACATGTATCTGAGTTTGAAGCCAGCCTGTTCCAGCTTAACCAGGGTTAATAGCAAGACCCGGCCTCTAAAATCCAAAATAAATCAATCTTTTTGTTTTGTTTTGTTTTTAAGGAAAAGGTAAGAAAAGAAATACCAACAGGCATTGTCTAGGTTACAAAATGGCCACAAACAGGCATGGAACTAACAGCACCAGTGTCCGGTCTTGCGAATGTCCCTCCTTTCTTCCCGTAATTAAAACGCTGGTGTAGATGAGAACACAGACAGAATGGACACTCGGGTCTGGACTGTAGAACTATGACAGCACAGCATGTGTTTCGTGCAGCCATGCCTGAGTGGGAGGAAGCCGAGGTCTGCTTGGTTTCATTTGCCAGATGAGAACATTGGTAAAAGCATAACTAGGACCACATAATGCATCTTTATTGCCTTGAGAAGGTAAGTCACAAGTATAGAACAATCCCACACAGATTCAGGGGCTAGAGTCATGCAGCAACCCCCAATTTCCTGGAGTCCACAGGGTCCCAAGATGTATCCTGATAAGATCTGCATGGAAACCCTGGGCCAGCCACAGAAAAGTAATCAAAAACACAAGAGCCAGCAGAGCGCACCGGCAAGATAACCTTAGCCAGCAGAGGAGGGCAGTTGGCAGGACAACCTTAGCCAGCAGAGGGCAGTTGGCAGGATAACCTTAGCCAGCAGAGGGCAGTTGGCAAGATAACCTTAGCCAGCAGAGGGAAATTGGCAGGATAACCTTAGCCAGCAGAGGGAAATTGGTAGAATAACCTTGCCAACAGAGGGCAGTTGGCAGGATAACCTTAGCCAGCAGAGGGCAGTTGGCAGGATAACCTTAGCCAGCAGAGGGTACTGGCAGGATAACCTTAGCCAGCAGAGGGAAATTGGCAGGATAACCTTAGCCAGCAGAGGGTTCTGGCAGGACAACCTTAGCCAGCAGAGGGCAGTTGGCAGGATAACCTTAGCCAGCAGAGGGCAGTTGGCAGGATAACCTTAGCCAGCAGAGGGCAGTTGGCAGGATAACCTTAGCCAGCAGAGGGCAGTTGGCAGGACAACCTTAGCCAGCAGAGGGTACTGGCAGGATAACCTTAGCCAGCAGAGGGCAGTTGGCAGGATAACCGTGCTGAAGGAAGGCAGTTGGACAGGGTGGTGGCAACAACACTAAAGGAAAGGATGGCTAGGGAGCCAGTTAGTATTCAGGACGTCAGGGTGGGCTGGGTTACCCCAGGAGACACTGCCCTCCACCATCCACAGAGCTGACACAGTTCAGGCTGCAGCACAGTGGGTCATGGGGAAGGGACTCAGGGCCAGCTCACACTGTTGTATTTTGAGCTGTCCACCCTGGTCTGGCTTCAAGGAGGTGCTGTGTTTGGAAAGTTCTGTGCAGTCATTTCCAGGTGCACACAGGCCAGAAATAAATGAACCCAGAATAATGATCCTCATTGGGCCTCCAGGCTCCTTCCTAGGGCCCCTCCCCTCCCCGTTTCCACCGACAGCTTTGGGAGGAGGCAAATGAGGCAGGAAGAGAATGAGAAGAATGAGTGAGGGACGGTTGCTACACACTGTCTGGCTGGCTCGGGTCTCTTCTTAGGAGAGTCCTATGCACATAGAGGGGTGGTTTTAGAGCACGCCATAAACGCTGTGTAAGAAGAGGGCATGCATATGCACACACACATACATACAGACAGATAGACAGACAGACAGACGTACATGTAGACATATACTTGCGCTTAAAGCTACATCTTCTGTACAAACTGGCTTTCCTGTTAAAGGGTGTCTACCCACAAAGCTCCTATTTTAGGTCAACATGTAAAGTAGGTACCTGGTTGAGCACATGCGTTCACAGCAGCCCAGGACCCCACTAGCCAATCAAAAAGGACCCTACAATCATCCCACACTCTTGTGCCCCACAGCGTCAGTAAAGCCATCTTTTATGGCTCGTGTTAGAAACCAGGAGAAGCCCAAGTTTCATCTGAGAAAATGAGTGACATCTGAACCTGGTGTCTGATATAAAGAGCAGGGCTGGGCTGAATCTGGTGCTGGGTTCAGTCACCTGCAAGGAGACCACTTGAACATAGGTAGCTTGGATCGTGCCAGGTGCTAAGTGGAGGCCAGAGGCTCACTGCAGCTCAGAGCAAGGACCAAAGGCTAGAGAAGACAGCTTTGGAAGAGTCTAGAGCACCCACTCGAGGGTCAGAGTTCGTTAGAGCAAACTGAGCAGGGGAGAAGAGGATGATCTGGATGCTTGTTCACCTTGCAAGCCTCAGCTCCGCTCAGCGATCGAATGGGAGCAGAGCTTCTCCACCCTGCCTGCCAGCTGCTTTCAAATGCAATGAGGCCACACGCATCCCTCCCAAGCCCAGGGCGCAGCTCACTAGGATTTCAAACAGTCTGAAACCCGAAAGAAGAAATAATCTATCTTAGGCAGTCTCAAAATAAACTGCAGGGCGAAGCGCAGCGAGGCGCACTGCGGTATTGCTGGTTGCTTCCTGCTTTCCCCCCCAGAGCAGGCGATTCTTTGTAACGCTTCACTGCTCTCTGTAAATCAGGGTCCAGACCCCACAGGCAGGTTCCCAGGAGCTCTTCTTATTGGAGAACGTGAACAATGTGCTAGGTGAACAATGTGCATGCATGTGTACATGTGTGCATGTGTGCATGTGTGCATGAGTGTGTGTGCACCACACCACACATACACACACGCTACAACACACACATCACACACCATACACACACACACACACCCACATACACACACGCTACAACACACACATCACACACCATACACACACACACCCCACATACACACACACTACAGCACACACTACACACACACACTACACACACCATATACACACACACTACAACACACACTACACACACACACTACACACACATACCATACCACACCACACACATATATACACTATACACACACACCACACCACACACACACACACACACACACCATATACACACACACTACAACACACACTACACACATACCACACACACACACATTACACACACATACCATACCACACACACACACACTGTAACACACACACACCCCACATACACACACTACACCACACACATAACACACATACCACACACACACACACTAAACACACATGCCATACCACACCACACACATATATACACTATACACACACACCACACCACACACACACACACACACCACATACACACACACTACAACACACACTACACACATACCACACACACACACATTATACACACATACCATACCACACACACACACACTGTAACACACACACACCCCACACACACCCCACATACACACACTACACCACACACATAACACACATACCACACACACACACACACTAAACACACATACCATACCACACCACACACATATATACACTATACACACACACCACACCACACACACACACACCCTATAACACACACAACACACACCAACACACACAACACTCACCAACACACACTCACCAACACACACACACACCACACCACACCACACACACATACACAATACACACACAACACATCACACACAACACATCACACACACACACACACCACACCACACACACACACACACACACACACACACACACACAGAACTGACATAAATGTACTCGCAAACGTAGATACACTCTAATGGGTGCCACAGAGACATATGCACAGATACACTCTGGGCAGGAAGAGGCATCAAGGCCCAGAGATTCTCGGGGGACGCAGCATCCTTAATGATACATACAATAATTAAAGAATACAATAAACACAATTACCATGTTTTAAACAGTTTATTAGTGAAGCTCATCATAAAGTCAGAATAGAGTGCTCTAGGGTGGGTCGGATAACAGCTTCTAATCCTCAGACTCATAAAATCCCTGACTTGGAAGAAATGGGCCTTCCTAGGTGATAGAATCTGTGGATACGAACGCTGCAAAAGCAGGACCAGCATGGCTGTATCAGGTGGAGGTGAAGCCAGCAGCTCACTACAGCCAGCCAGAACAGATGTGGAACCGAGTGGGCCTGGGAACAGCTCCCACAGAATGCTCACTCCAGGGTTAGGAGGGTCACATGGCTCTGAAGAATGCAGGATGCTGCTTTGCTCCATGACTGAGAGGCTGGCATAGGCAACCAGGTTCAGCTCAAAGCAGAAGCAGACTAGAAGCTTAGAATTCGGCCCGGGCCCCGAGAGCTAAGATCCAGGACCTACGTGGAGACCACCACCTCTCCACTGTGCCGGAAGGAAGTGTGTGCCCGGGCAGGCTTTTGACAAATGAAGGGCTGCCCAGGAACAATGAGAAGAGAGCTCCGGTGAGATATAAGCGGCAAGCAGAACACAGCTAGCTACAGAGCAGACGTTTGAATGCAGCCATGCAGTAAAATTGCAACTGTACGTTGAGTCAGGACTGAACAACACCACCCTGGTGAGCTGCAAAGCAGCCACAGCTCTGCCACCCCCACCTTGTGCTCTGTGTTCTCATTATGGAAAGGGGTTGCTGTCTTAATGTTTGTGCTTTGTTCATCTCTTAGAATTTCAGGTCTGTGGGAGGCAGAGGAGGGCACAGGGCTGATGTCTCTTCTGCCTGGGGAGTCGGCCCCACCACAGCGTTCCTGTGTCTTCAGGTAAGGTGATGAAGCCTGAGTCCTGTAAGTTATGGCCCAGCTGAGGCTAGGTGGAGGCGTTGGAGGAAGTCACATGGGAGCCACACAGGGTATCGGGTTTGTGTGTGGCTTAACAAAAGAACCAGACCTCACAGAGGCTGAAAGGCAAAGCTTTACTCAGGGTTCAATCTGCAGGACTGTCTCCAAGACGAGGGAATGTGGGACCGCCAAAAGGGAGTTTGGGTTTTTATAGGGTGCTGTTAGCTGGGTAGGAGTGTGGCAGGACCTGTCACAGGCAGAAGAGACTGCAGTTTTACAGAGACTGGCCCTCAGAAAAGCAGAAGATTGCACAAACTGCTCTGCTGAGACAAGGGGTCAGCAGACTTCTGAGAAGTCTAGAACATTGAGGCCCACACTTGTCATCCACCCTGCGTCCTCCTAGGTGGCTCCATTTTGGGCCAAAGATCTGGGCCCACCCAACAGACTGCCCCCCCAGCAATGTGAAGGTTATGTTCCCCAAGCCTCACACAGGGGATAAGAGCTGTCCCCAGTCTTGAGAGCCATGTCCTTTAAGAAGAGTAAAGAGCACTTTTTCAATTTTATTTATTTATTCATTTTTGTGATCAGGAGCCTGGCTGTCTCAAGTGGGCAGGGTCTCTACCCCATCACTGGATACCACCCAGGAGGCCAATAGGATGGTACCCAGTCCTGGTGCATGACATGTGACCCCACCCCAGGGTCAGCTGTCTAGACTGTTTGCTTCTGGTGGGAATATGGGGTCGTTGCAATGACAGGAGCTCTGGTCTCAGAGCCACAGCTGCGGGCAGACTTTTGAGCAGAACAAGGCTGGGCTCTGGGCCCTTGTTACCACCTGTCCTGTGAGTGCCCTGCCAGTTCCCACATGGTAGTTCCAGGTGGCCACCATGTTTAGCCAGGGTAAGCTCTCAGGGGTCACTCTTGGGCAAGCACATCCTCCCAGGAGAGAACGAGAAGACCCCGAGAGACCACTGACTTCTCCGTTCCTGTGGCAAGGTGGCTGGCTGGTCCACAGAGCAGAGCTGTCCATCACAGTCGAACTTCATGCCTCAGGGGTGAGCCCTGAGACCAGCCAGTGGTGGCAACATTATTGCTGATTATATAACGGCCGACAAATTGCCCTGTGTGCGACGTTATCACTTTGTGTGTCGATGAATGGGGTGACCACGATGAATGAGGAACCATGGCTACCCAGACTTGATAGCGGCCCATCCTGTCCACTTCACTCTCTGTCTGGCTGCAGGTAGGGGAGGAAGAGTGCTGGCAGCTCCAGGGCGCCCACACAGATCATACGGCTGAGACCTTGCTTGAAATGTAGGGCAGAGGTCTGATCCATGCACCATAGTTAGAACCTTGTCTGGACCTCAGCCCGGGGGTCCTCACATCTCATCAGTGCACAGCAAGTTCTGCGAAAGAAGGTAACGTGCCGTATTTTTGACAAGCGCTTCCCACCATCTCAACCTAAGTGATCTTGGGCCGGGGACACATTTTGTCCTTGTGAGCAAACATTCTGCAGTTTCTGTCATTTGCATGCATAGATTGATTCACAGAAGCAGAAGGAGAGGCACGGATGATTTCCGGGATGTGGGACTGTGGAGCAAATTCTGCTGGCTGACCTTGGGTTCCCTATGTGTGTCCCACACTCCCTCCTCCCCAGCTGCCTGTCCTTGCTGTCTGTGGAACCTGGGAGCCCAAATCCACCCAATGTTGGGCATCTCCTGTGCCCACAGCACCCAAGAGCTTCTGTTTCTTCTCTGCCCTGCCTGAGCTATCCCTGCTTCCACGACCATCCCCTCTTGCTTCTTCTGCATTAGTTTGCTTTCTGTTGCTGTGATAAAATGAGGATCAAAAACAACTTGCAGAAAAAAAAAAGATATTTTTACTACAACTTCCAGGTAATAATCGAGGGGAAACAGGGCTTGAGCTCTAAAGGCAGACACTAAAGCAGAATCCCTGAAGGAATGCTAATTTCTGGCTTACCCCCTAGCTTTCATAAGTATCTTTTTTATATAGTCCAGGCCCACCTGCCTGGAGATGACAGAACCCACAGTGGACTGAGCCCTCCCACATCAATCAGCAATCAACAAAATGTCTGGTGGAGGCAATTTCTCAGTTGAGCTTCCTGCTTCCCAGATTGCTCCAACCTGTCTCGTGTTGACACAAACTTGCCACCATGCCTTTACTGTGACGTCCATGGCTCTAATTGCTCCTTTACCTGTGCCAAAGCCAACATCTGGAGATGTCTGTCGGCAGAGCCAAGCACTGCAAGGATGTGTCTGCCTTTGGTGCTGAAGTGCAGAGAGAGAGAAGGGAGGTGCTGGAGGCTGCTCTACTAAAGACCTTGCTCTTCCTACCAATTATTTCTTGGGTTGAGAACGTACTTCATTCCTCAAATGGCCCCAGGCCAGGTCTTGGAAACCAAAGGTCACGTTTCTGCAACAGTACATTAGCCCTCCATCCAGGGCAGAGAAGGTCCAGGATGAGAACCCCAAAACCCATGCTGTCATCCCTACTGTCATAGAGCTTTGGCGTTATCTGACAGGCAAAGTCCCCTCTTTCTTGGTGGTGTCTAAAGAGGCCTGGTGTGATGGGCATTTCAGATGATGAAACCCTAAGGCTGCAATGTTTATAGCCAAGCCCGGGCCCACAGCCAAGATGGGAGAATTACCCCTGTGGGTGTGTCCCTGCCATTCTTGCATCTTTGGTCCAGTTTGCCTCCCACTTATTCAGGGGAGTGGGCTTTCTCCATACTGGATACCCCTGATGGGCCAAGGAGCCACGACTTGAGACATGGTTTGGAGCAAAGCTCAGAAGCCTGAAGGTGAAGGACCTCATTGTAGAGTGCCTGCTCCCTTACTACTCTACCTGGGTCTGCTGAGGTCTCATGGTAGATGTCATTCGGACACAAGCCTTCATCTCAGGAACATCCTGCTGTCCAGGGCACCGCTCTCCAGCAACTTTGCTGTCTGTGTTTGCTTCTCATTACAGGAGGTCCTCGAAGCAACAGAAGCTGTGCCCATCCTGACATGGGGCCTGCCAGCAGCCATTGCCTACCTTTCTGTGTTACCTCACAGCAAACAGCTTCCTCGAGCGCAGCTCTACCCCTGATACATGAGGACCCTGAGGAACCCATCTTTTCCCTGCCAAGTGACCTTGTATCCATCTACATGTCATTCTAGAGACAAGAAAAACTTTCTATCTGTGGAATCAGAACCTTTCTCATTGTCTAGCAAATCTGGGGTTGCCCAAGAGCTGCAGTCTAAGCCAGTGCTGCCACAGAACCCTCAACAAGGATACAGGATACACCAGAGTCAAGCGGACTAGCCCCCCGACAGGGTTGGCAGATCAGAAGTTCAAACAGAACGGACAGAATCAGATGTAGGCTTTGTATAGGCCACTAATACAGAACAGATGCCTCTGTGTTCCACACTTAGGGAGGACCGTTCCTTGTCTGGGCCCTGGATGATGGAGGGTAAGCTTTCTTAGTCAACCTACTAGTCAGTGCCTGGGGCTTTCTCCTACTGTCCTCCTGGTCACCATCAAGTTGGAACATTGGATAAGTATCCGTCCTGGGTAGAATCAGCCTGGCCGTGTATGGAGGTGGCCATACACGGGATGTCACCGGTAGTGGGATGTGACAGTTGATGTCAGTAGGATGTGGAGATGCAGAGGCACATAGAACAGGCTGCACATTTTCACAAAATATTCCTTCTCCTCCCTATGGTGACATGAAGGAATTGGCAAAGGCTTATGGAAAGCAGCAAGTCCCAAGAGCCAAAGTCGTGACTGTCGCATTCCTCCTTCCCACACAGAATGTGGCCAGCATGTGCTGTCTTGGAGAGGGTGTCCCCAAGACAGTTTAGTTTTTCAGCAAGTGTAGAAACTGATGTAGCTCCCAGATGCAGGCAGCAGAGGGCTCTGTGTTCCTGGCCCCAGCTCACACCTTGAAGTCAGGCTGCTATGCAGGCCGTAAGAATACCACTGGCGTCCGAGGAACTGCAGGACTTGCCTCGGTAACTAGCATTTCCCATAGCTAGGCTAATTCCTCCACCTGGAGGCCCACATATATATCATCGCCCTAACAGAATATTAATTTTAATAACAATATTAATGACAAGGTAGTGAAGAGACACGCTGTCTCTGAGAATGAGTGGGAACTGTTGGATATAACCCTGCACAGCTGCTTCCTGCTGCCACAGGGGCCTCAGGAGGGAAGGGACCTGGTCACTCCTGGCCCAGCCAGGTCCATGTAATACCATGGAGCACGTTCCCCAGAAAATCCAGGTTGGCATTGCCTTCGGGCAGTAGATTCTGAAGCACATCCTCCTACACAGAACCAGGTAATGGCTCTTCCTCAACACCAAAGGTCACTCTGCATGGGGCTTCCCAGCCCACTGCAGCTCCCTTACAGCCGCCTCCCCTACAGCACAGGAGCGCATGTCCATTCCTCAGGAAAGAGGAAGTGTTACAGACATGATTGGGGGCCAACCTTCAGCCTCAAAACAATGCCAAACGAGTGAAGATGAAAAGTACAACATCTAATACTAATCGCACTTCCCCCCCCCAGGGTTCTGACCTATGAACCATACATGATGAGACCCCCTGGGAGCCACGTCCTGAAAGACCCGCAGAGCGTGGACCCTCACGCCCTGACTCAGGAAAGGCGGCACCCCCAAATCACTCACGAGAAGCGGTCTTGATGTAAAAGCATGAGGTCTTGTATATTCCAAGTGCACTGGGGCCCACAGTCATACACCACACAAGGGTAGAGGATTGAGAACCCTGAGTACAGAATTGAGACAGCTTTTATAGGGTTACAACAAAGCCCGCGCATCTTAAACCAATCATCTCAGCACCCAGAGCCCGCGTGGTGCGGACCCATCAATTTAAATCATCCAAGCCCGCGCTTTATAGACCAATCAGTGCCCTGGAGGTCTGCATTTGCGTGGGCTCCTGGGTGGGGTGATGAATGGCAGTCAGGTTAGGTCACTGGGGCGGGGGTTTCACAAGCAGTTTACAAAGTCAGGTAAGGAGTGTCTGGGTGAGGGCAGGGTCTGGAATTTAAGGTATTTTTAAACTTCTAGCTTCCTGGGGTCAGTGGAGAGTTAGGCTAGATTTTTCCATCCTTACAGTCCCTTGGAATTTAACGGAGGCTGCAAGATGGAAGGAAATTAACTGAGGGAGGGAGCTGCCAAGATGGCAGCTTATCTGGTTAGGTGAGGCAAAAGGTCTGCACCAGTAATCCATGTGGGCCACAAGATACAGGTGTCTCGGATGATGATTCAGGAGCTGGTGACAAAGCCTGCACTTGTCAGATGCTACTGAGAAGACATACCAGTCCCACCAGCTCACAGCCAGAAAAGCCGTGGTTCAGGCACACTGAGTCCAAAGGGTCCAGCAGGCCCTCTCTTCTGGCTTCTGCTTTTGCTAATGGTATTTCATCACAGCAACAGTCACCCTAAGACATGGAGGATGGACAGACAGAAGTTTGCTGGTCTTCTTCAGGACCCAGGTGCCCATTTATCCCAAGCTCTCCACTGTAGGCTATAATGACGGCACTTTCTGAATCTAGCAGCAAAGAGAGACCTCGCAGACCTCTGTGCTGGTTCTAATCTTATTTTGTAAGTCAGTGGCATCAACAACACATACAAAGCCCTGGTAAGGGAGTGGGGATGCCCCACTAACTTCTCAAGGTCACTTTGGACTCTGGCTATAAACGGGCTACCTCTTTCTCTCTTACCCAAAACCCTCTAGAAGCCACAGCTATTCCTGACCTGCAGGAAACCTATGGAGAAGCTGGCTGGTTTAGCTGAGGTGGCTTTTGCTGTGATGAAACACCACAACCAAAGAGACTTGGGGAGGAAAGGGTTTATTTTGCCTAGGCTTCAGTGTCAAAGGAAGTCAGGACAGGAACGCAAACGTGTGGAAACCTAGAGGGAGGAGCTGATGCAGAGCTCACGGAGGGTGCTGCTTACCGTCTTGCTCCACGTGGTTTGCTCAACTCACTCTCTTGTAGAACCCAGGACCATCGATCCATGGATGGCACCACCCACAAATGGGTTGGGGTGGCCCTCACCCATCAATCACTGATTAAGAAAATGCCCTACAGGCTTGCCTATAGCCCAGACATTATGGCAGCATTTTCCTAATTGAAGTTCCCTCCTCTCGGATGGATGGTTTTAGCTTGTGCCAAATTGACAGACACGAAGCTACCCAGTACTCTGGCCATCTCCTGAGCCACAGGCAGCCGAGGCCTTCCATCCTGAGGGAGCACTCACGGCCATCCTGAAACTCTCCTGTTGTCAGACACAGACTGGCTGCCTGTGCGTTGGCATGAATGTGCTGTCTGTCTGTCCGCCCTCCTACGTCTCAGTGAGGGTCACTGTTGCTGTGATGAAGCACCATGACCACAAGCATGGGGAGGACAGGGTTTATTTCACTCACAGTTCTATGACACAACTCGTCATCAAGAGCACTGAGGGCAGAGACCGGGGCAGGAACCTGGAGGCAGGAGCTGATGCAGAGCCCATGGCGGAATGTTGCTTACTGGTCTGATGCTCGTGGCTTACTCAATCTGCTTTCTTTCTTTCACTATTTATTTATTTATTTATTTATTTATTTACTTACTTACTTACTTACTTACTTATTTATTTATGGTTTTCAAGTCAAGGTTTCTCTGTGTGGCCTTGGCTGTCCTGGAACTCTACACCAGCTGTCCTGAAACTCAGAGATCCACGTGCCTCTGCCTCCCAAGTGCTGGGATTAAAGATACACATTACCATGCCTGGCTCTCAACCTGATTTCTTACAGAACCCAAGACCACCTGCCCGGGGGTGGCCTCACCCTTGTGTCCACCCTTATCAATCACTAATTGAGAAAACGCCCTTCTGCCTTGCCTACAACCCAAGCTTATGGACGCATTTTTCTCAGCCGAGGCTCCTCCTCTCCTGTGACTGTAGCTTCTGTAAAGTTGACATAAAATGAGCTAGCACACTCCACATACACACCCCCACCTGCCACCATGAAGCAAGAGACTAGGGTGAAGTGGGCAAATTTCCCACACTAAGACTGAAGAAACAGAAAACAAGAAAATACAAGCTGGCAAAAACAAGGCTGGAAACTCCTACCTAAGGCCTGCTGGAGCTGAGAGGGGCCTCTGGTACAGGCTCGCAAGTATCCAGAAGGTCTAAAGATGACCTGTGACCCCTGGGTGAGGTTTAATGTGGTGTTCAGGTGGTAGACTAGAGGCCTGCCCCCTCCCAGTGTGAAAAGCACACAGCCGGTTGGGTTACCGACCCAAGCTTCCCTCTAGTGCCACGATCATCTGGGATACGGTGCTGTGCACCTCCATATTGGAGACTCTTCCCTACAAAGAGTCTTCCCTACTGCCCCCTAGTCCCCAGACCCGAACAAGGCCACCTCAAGGCCAGGCCCTCCCAGGACTTTCTTGGGGCCCCTTAACACCCTAGTGAGGTATGCACCTCCGGAAGCCGCCCAAGGAGGAAAGCCTGGGTCTCTCTGTCTCCCAGGAGCCTGGGGTCTGCTTGGTGGCCCCTACCCAGAGCTATCCGCTAAAGGGACAGATCAGCTGTGGGTCTTGTGGCTGCGGGAGCCGGCCTGAGGTGATCAGCAGGCAACGTTATTATCATTACTCTGCTAATTAATTCCCAGCTCATTACATTTCCTGTGGCTAATTTGTACTCGGCTGATTTGATTAAACTCATCTCTATGCTAATAAATGTGTTTTCCATTTGTTTTAGTGGTTGAAGGAAGCGGGCTCGATATTTACATATTTTGACGTTTATCAGTAAAATCACAGCATCTGATTTAATTTCTCTCTGATTTGTAGGTTTGTAGAAGAAATCTTAAGTCAGGCAGGCCCCCTGTTCTCTGTGCCCAGACATCGTTCCTGGCATGGGGTTTCTTTTCTGTTATGGCCCATCCTGTGAGAATGTCCCTTGGATGGAAATGTCAACCGTGAAGGCATCTGTGTTTGGGGAATAGCACAAACCCTGCGTTCACATTCCATCAGGCCCGATCCAAGTGCCCGAGGAGCTGGGAACAGCATTTCCTACACCAGCCTCATTCAGCTTCTTCTGGGCCTGTGAAGTGGCTGCAGGTCATCTTACTCCATGTAGTTCTCCCCTGGAATAGCCGTTCTTGAGCCTGCCCGGCTTGGAGAAGAACTGAAGAAAGAGACCAGTGTAAAGTCACTGTTTGGCACAGGGAGTGGGCAGGGGCGGGGGCGGGGCAGGGGCGGGGCAGGGGCAGGAGGAGGTAGGGCAGGGACCCATCTGCTCATGGCTGCCAGCCCTTAGTATGAACATCTGCACCTCTCTCTACCACCTGCCCTCCCCACTTTTACCAGGCCTGTTCCGCCTCAGCTCAAGGTCCTCTGGGCAGTGCACAGACCCCCCCCAACTGCTGGTTTTGGCTCCTGCTTGGATGCTGACACCCTTCCTTGAGTTTCTTTCTCTCCCTGCTGGAGATCTGACCTGAGAAAAGTCAAGAAGACCCAGTACCTCAGCTCAACCTTGAGCTTCCCAGCTACCTTGCAGACCTCAGCCAGCTTAACCCTGTTCCTGGGTATAAGAGTATAAGGGTTCAGAGCCACCATGTAAGTAGATAAAGGTAGAACCTTGGACTTCTCACATTCAGGATGGGACCCAACTTGGAGACTGAAGTCGACTCCCTTTTTTTTGGCCAGGAAAAAATATTCAAGGGACTAAATAGTTACCCAGGGTATCAGATAGCTAGCAGTCTGTGTGAAAATCCTAAGGCCAGATTCATGGAAGGTCTGGCAGGGATGATGAGAGATAAGAAGGTAGGTGTCTAGTCACCAGGAGCTGGTAACTTCTAATGCAGGGATAACTTGGTCAAGACAGATGGAACATACACAGAACCCCTTCCTAAACTGGGTAGGGCAGAGAGTGGAGTTAGGAAGAAAGTAGGGTGGGTCAAGAAGGTAAGTCTTAGACCAGGGAAGAGATGTGGGCAGGGCTGGAGAGGCAAGACTAAGGAGGAGATTAAGTGGAACCCTGAGTTCAGGGCCAGGCAATATGAGTGGGTGAGTTGAGCCAGTGGATCTTCTTAGCCTTTCCTTGGTCAGGCCCCTAGCGAGGAGGGAGGCCCATTAAAGTGGAAGCCAAGACGAGTAGATGAAGGTCTCTCACCCATAATGGAGGAGGACTCCAGACTGATACAGAGGCCTTGTGCAGGGTTTCCCACAGCAGGGTTTCAAGCTGTCCTGGAACAGCCTTTCAGGATCCAGTTGGGTGACATTAACCACTTTCTTTGGATCTTTCCACGGGGACAGGGTTAGGTTTGGGGGCAAATGGCCATTGACCTCTAGCTCCACAGGCTGTGAATCAATATCCTACATTTCCTGTGGTGGCCCTGAGCCTTGAAATCTGTCCTGGCCCCTGCCACCCAGAACAGGAGGCTAGGACATCCCAGAATGGGGGATTTGCCACTGTCCTAAGGAAGGGAGCTGTGCATGTGGTCCCCAACTCTGGTAGAGGAGGAATAAGGGAGATCTTTAAGTCTTGTGGTAAGAATTCTCAGGCTGGAGTACAGGAAGGATGCTCCCTTAGTCCGTGTCTGAGCCCTGACTGAGTGAACCTCAGTGACGCTTTACAAATGGGAAGTAAACTCTTTGATCATCTCAGCTTCTTGAGGTCACACCACTCTAACAGTCTGCACCTGCTTCAAGCCATAGTCAATCAGGGTCCCCAGCCTGTGTACCTTGCTGGTCCATCCGTCCAGCCTCCCTGTCTAGCTCCAAATCTGCATACATGTGCTTTGCCAGCCAGGCTTCATGGCCTTGAATTATGCCCCACCCTGGCCTACCCAGGCCAATCCTC
The DNA here is from genome assembly GCA_030556225.1 of Cricetiscus sungorus. Lineage (NCBI taxonomy): Eukaryota > Metazoa > Chordata > Mammalia > Rodentia > Cricetidae > Cricetiscus > Cricetiscus sungorus. Next base: position 1,049,699 of record JANBXA010000429.1, read on the forward strand.
ACACTTATCAGTCCCTCTCAAAGCTGAGGACCAAGGAACAAAGTCACTGGATACTAGGCACAAGGGGGCAGGCAGCTATAATATATACTTAACCAATGCAAGCACCCAAGCCAGACTACAAAGCCATGTTCCCCATCACAGCTTCTAAGCAATAGGGCAATTTCCGGTGTAGGACTATGGCCTCGTGTTGATCTCAGGGAGAACAGAGATAAGCATTTGGCTAAATCTCTTGTTTCACTGAGTGGGGTGGGGAAAAGAGGGAGATGGTTTAGTTCCTGAGAGCCTACACCTCATGAATTGTTATTAAGACCAGTTGAGCACCCAAAAAGCATGGGGCTCCTCCTTGGGTTAATAGAATTTGGGGGCTACACCTAAAGGCATTCACTATATGTCCGTTCTGCCCATTTGCCTAGATCTCAACTCTAGGGGGCGTTAGACATTGTAAATCATTTTTCTCATAGAACCAACCAGATGAGGGGGTCTTCCTCTGCTGTGGAAGGGAGCAAGGGAGAAAGGAAGAGGAGGAGACTGAAGAAAGTCATCAAGGAAAACCCAAGGTTAGCTAGAGGTTAGAAGACAGGCGCGCTACCAAACCCAAGGAGAGCGCTCCAGCCCTGTGCATTGCAGCCAGCGAGGCCTCTGGGTGTACACGCTGGCAGGAAGAAGGTGGCAGTGTGGTCGGCACCTTAGGGAGGTCCCTGCAAGCTCACACAGTGCACAGGACTCATGTCCCTGCACTGAGGACAATAAGTTAGGCAAAACTGGTGAGCACAAGACCCTCACTCCCAACCCCACTCCCATCCCCACCCCTCCCCTCTATAGGCAGAGCTGGGCAGAAGACAATTGCCTCTGGCTTTGCCAGTAGCCTGGCAGGAGTGCCAGGCCCAACCTGTCTCCTGTGCTTCCCGGGAGTTGGCTTTTTTCCCTCGGGGCTTTTAGCCGCATGCCTCTGATGAGAACCTATGATGACAGCTTAGGGTCCTGAGGAGCATAGCTCTGAGCCAGGCATTTTAACTAGCCTCTCAGCAGGCAAGAATGTGTGCTCAGAGCAGGCCCACAGCCCCCAGATATGCATGTATATAAGGCTTGTGTCCCCTAGATACTATCTCTGCTGGTTGCAGGGAGTTTGAATTACTTCCTGGTTTCCTACAGCTTCACACACACACATACACACACACACACACAGACACACACACACATACACACAGACACACAGACACATACACACACACACACACAGACACACACACACATACACACAGACACACAGACAGACACACATGCACGCGCGCGCACACACACACACACACACAGGCACACGCACACACACACGCACACACACACACAGACACACACGCGCACACACACACACACACAGACACACACAGACAGACACACAGACACATACACACACACACAGACACACACACACAGACTCACACACACACACAGACAGACACACATGCGCGCATACACACACATGCATACACACACACGCATACACACACACATACACACACACATACACACACGCATACACACACATACACACACACACGCATACACACACACGTATACACACACACGCATACACACACACAGACACACACACAGACAGACACACACACACACATATACACACACGCATACACACACACACGCATACACACACGCATACACACACGCATACACACACGCATACACACACGTGCATACACACACACATACACACACACACACATACACACACACACACACACACATACACACACACACACACACACACACGCACGCACGCACGCATACACACTGCCCTTGAGTGGTGTCTCATCTATACCTGCAAGCAAGAAGAAATGACACTATGTGGCTATGTCTGAGGTAAAGGCTTTGCCCATTATCAACATGCTCTGTATTTATTGTCTCTTGTGTCAGGAAAGGCAAGGGCCTGGGGATTGTGGCTATGAATCCAGTAGGTACACCAGGTCGGTGGTGAGCCAGGAAGCCTGCAATGCTGGGCCTGTGTTCCTGTGCCATTCATGGGCATTCGTCTGTTGATCCCAGTAGCTGCTGCCTTCTAGATGCTGGTGAGGGGACAAGCAGGCTGGAGACTCTGCCCACTGGTTGTCAGGATAGGGCAAGAGAGGGGGCCTATGCCTGAGGAAGAGGCTGTTCGGTGGGAAAAACAGCCCATGGAGACATTAGCCCTGTATTCAGGGCCTCTTTCTGGGGTGACCCTCCTTTGTCTACCTAAAAGGAATCGGCTCAAGCTCGGAGAATCAGCAACCAGCACGGACTAGTTTGGTCTTACCCATCCCAGAACCCACCCTTGAAGGTCCCTTTCTTCTGTTCCTCCTGAAACGTCAGGTGCTGCGTTTGCTGATTGTGTCCGTGCCTCCAGCACTCCACCTGACCCATCTAGATAGTCAGTTTTACTCCTGCCTTCTTTGAGAATCCCTGACCCTTGAACAGTGATTTCTGGTTTTCTCGGGGAGGCAAGAGGCAAGCAGATCCCTCCTGGGAATGGGACGGTTGAGGACCTAGTATGCCCGAGAAAGTGTGCTTCGCTTCACCGGCTGTTTCGACAGATGTGCTCCGTTTTGTCTTGCTTCCTGTGTGGGTCAGCTCAAAGCCCCCTTTCCTGGATTTTAACGCTAAAATGACCTCCACAGCCATACAAAGTCAGAGTGAGTGCAGAAAGAAAACAGGCAAGGAGGCAGAGGCCCAGGAGGGCAGTGGGGAGGTGGGTAAAGACCATGAATTTCGCTTGTCTTGGCTCTACACACCACAGACTGTGCCATGAGTGACTTCAAGGCCCAGCTCCCAGTCACAGAGCTGTAAGTCCATCACAAAGGCAGGCACCCAGGGCTGCAGCCCCACCCTGCCGCCCAGTATGCTGACCATTGACAAGTGAGCAGCAGAAACACTGCCATGGGCAGAGCTGGGAAAATGCCGGGCACCCGGCTGCATCTGTTGCTGGACTTACCTGATCTGGGCAAAGAATGAAACCACACACGATGTCTGTGATCAGCCTCGGTGCTGAGAATTACTTTTCTTAAAATAACAGGACGGTGCCTGCTCTGCAGACTGGGGATGTGGCATGGGCTATGGGGTCTGCACCAGGCAGTCAGTGTCTCTGGAGGCCTAGAGCATCCAGGAGGCCAGAAACCAGATGAAGTCTGAGCCTAAGACACCTTTACTCAGAGTCTGTCAGACCCAGATACCTCGGGGGAAAGCCCTGGAAATGTGTCTGTCCTTGTGTCCCCTTCCTTCCCCTTGCTCCTGAGACCAGTCCAGCCCAGGACCTGGCTTCCAGGGAGCAATAAGAGCCTAGATGTTGCTGGCAGCACCCCCCACGGAAGACCTCAGTGTCATTCACAGTGATTCCTACTGAATCCCCAACCACAAACAAAGAGGAAAGAGAAAGATGTTTGGTGACAGCCCGGTACATCTGATCCCAGCTCACCAGACAACAGAGTCTGAGATTTGAGTAACTGGCTTTGGGAGAACATTACTTATGCTGAGACCCAAAGAAGACAGCGTCTAAAAGTTCATGAACGAGACCATTCCAACTAAAACTCAGCCTGAAATGACAAAGTCTCCAGCTGCCAATGACCAACATCATTGCTAGGTGACAGAACACAGAAGGCTGTGTCTTCACCACCATGGCCATTGTCTAGAGCGTAACTTAAGGAGAGACTTCGTGTGCTGGACCTACCTGCCTCCAGAGACTGAGTGCTCCTGACTTGTGTCGGGCCCCAAGGCCCCAAGGCCCCAAAGGCAAAAGGACCATGCGAACTGCAAGCCTGGCTCCCATCGGACCTGCAGGAGGACCTTGGTGCTATCACTGCCTTTTGCCTGCACAGAAACACAGAAATCAGGGCTTACTTCAGGCTTCATCACCCACAGGTGAGCACGCATGCCTGTCTCCTCCTGCAGGCAGTAGTGTTGCTCCAGACTACTGAAGGTTTTCATCCATTAAAGACAGAGCTTACAGACGGTTGAGGAGTCTTGAGTTGTTTTGGTTCTGACATCCAGGGAAGGGATCAGAGCCTGGGCTGGAGACCAGCCCCTGTCCCACCTTTGCCACAAACCTCCAGCCTCTGCCACCTTTCAAGGCAATCAGAGAGGTCCCTGATAACATCCACTATTGAGAGTGGCTGGAGGGAAGGTCCAGGAGAATAGCCATCTCTCCCTCCCAGAGCCAGGCATAAGTAGAGGAAGAGAACACAGAGCTTCCATGTCTGCAAAATCTATGCCAGCACTAGACACCTCGGTCCAGGCAGCCACCATGCCCAGGCCTCTAATGCTTGCTGCCGAGGCAGCAACGCTGTACCTGTAGGATGATGAACTATGCTTCTGACAGCACAGGAGACTGCACAGACACTGCACAGACGCAAAAGGATGACCCCAAACATGGGCAGGCTTCAAACCCATGCCACTTCTCTCCTGAGCTGTTTGTCCCTCCCTCTTGTGACAGGCAGGTGAACTGCCCACCTACCCTATGGTGGACATCATAAACACACAGAGTTGGTAGTGGGAGCTGTGGACTCTGATTTTCCAAAACTAAATCTGATCAATTAACAGCTCTGACGAGAACTGGATGAGAAAATGTCTCTGGCTGTACCACCAGGCAACTGCATATTTGGGAAGCCAGATAGACTATTTAAAGCTTTTCTTCCAGCTGCTCAGCTCAGCAAGGTCAAAACTGGTGGAAACAGAGTTGATGTCAAACGGCTGTCCCTTAACTTCTCTCTGCCTAGTGCCGGCCTGGGGTCTCTCTCTGTACAGTAGGAAGCTGGGGCACATTTAGGCTGACAGCTCCGAGAGGTAAATGAGAAAGGTCCCTGACTTCCCTGTGTCTTGGCTGATAGAGTTCCTGAGATCAGTTTTGCTGCCTCCCTGGGCTTCCAGAAGCTTCTGGTCCTGTTCCCACCTCCCACCTCACCCCTCCTAGCTATGGGGAGGTCAGCCTTGATTTCTCTGCTTAGGGGCCCCTGGGCCTACAGTGCTGACGTCCTCCACTGTGACTGGGGCCCCTCCTCCTTAGTTCCCCCCCAAATGGACTGCCTGTGAGAGCTGTCCCAACCATACACCACATTCTGTGTGACACGAGTGGGGTCCGCTTCGCTGGTGTAGATGAACCCATGCAGGCCTGTGGGAAGAATTGCCAAGAACTGTCAGAGAGCCATGCCACACCCAGAGTCTGGGCCTCCTCCAACGAGATCCCAGGTATGTACCCTGAATACCTTCCCAGAAATAGAGGACCCAGAAAAGACCCCACAGAGCTGAATTTGACAACCACTATGCCAACACACACAAATTCTGTTTCCAGTCAGACAGTGTGTGCATATGCGCGTATTATACCTGTAATCCCAGTATCAAGGAGACTGAGCGGGCCCACTGGTGCCAGCCAGGCTACATGGTGGGGTGCTACCGCAAGAGAAAAGAGAGAAAAGAAGATGCGATTAACAGAGTGCAGGGAGCCACTGCATCTTACGTTAAATATAGAAAAGGGCTTGAATAGACAGAAACAGGGAAAGCTTATAAAAAGATGCCCCTTGATCACTCTCAGGAAACGCGGGCCAAAGCCACGCAATACGTGGCCTCCACCCTCAAAGATGGTGGTCACCAACGGACTGGAGAAAAGCCTCAGGATCATTGGGTGCAGCTACCACGGAAGGTAGGATGGAGGTTCCCCCAAAATTAAAAATATAATCAACATTGTTGAAGCACTTCCACTTCAGGGTGGAACCAGAAACAACTGAGAACAGGGCCGCGAGGAAATATTTTCAGGCTTTTGTTCCTAGCAGCGCCACAAAAGCTAAAAGCAGAAGCAACAGGGGTCCACAGGCTGCTGAATACAGAAGCAAAATGGGGTCTATTCACGCCATGGAAGGCGATTCAGTCTCCAAAAGGGAAGTCTGAGACCCACTGCAACCTGGGTAAACTTGAGAGCATTATGCTGAATGAGATAAGCCGGTCACGGAAGGGTGAAAGCAGCATGGCTTCTCACCCAGGAGGCTCCCAGAGGGGTGGGTTCCAGGGACTGAGACCAGATCTGGGGACTCCAGAGCTGATATTACTGGACGCACTATCAGTTTGGGAAAGCAAGAGTCTGGAGGAGGAGTGTGTACTGTTTGGATGTTGTGATGAACTCGGCAGCACTGAGCTGGAGTGGCCCTAGGAAAGAGTTTCCTGCTAAGCACTCAGGACCCCCAGTTGCCTTCTAGATCTGATCTGCCTCAATGTTCTCTCTGCTGTCCATCCCTTCTTCTATCTAACAAAGGCCCCCAACCTACTGTAATCACCTCAGCAGACAGGCTGTCTGCTAAGAACTGCAGAGGACAGATAACTTGTCATGAGTCTAGGCTGTGTCTCAGGCTAAAGTGTCCACCAAACCCACACCAGTTCCAGGAAACCTTACCACTTTCAGACCCCACTTTCTCCAGAGCCCCAAGGCAGGAAGTGCAGGGGGGACCAGGGAGTCACACTGTGGGATGTGCCCACAGGACTTTGTCATCAGTACTGCTCCATGCAGAAACTTTTGGGCCAGAGATCAGGATAAAGGAGTCCCAAACTATTTCTCCAGTGACACAGAGAGGGGAAGGGTGAACAGAATGGGATCTATCTATTTATCTACTATCATCCATTATCTATCTAGCTATCTGTCATCTATCCATCATTTATCTATTATCTATCATCTGTCTATAAACTATCATCTACCCACCAACTATCATATATATATATATACATATATATATATATATATCATCTATCCATCATTTATCTATTATCTCTCATCTGTCTATCAACTATCATCTACCTACCAACTATCATTTTATATATATATATATATATATGTCATCTATCATGTCATCTATTCATCATTTATCTATTATCATCTGTCTATCAACGATCATCTACCCACCAACAATCATATATATATATATATATACATATATATATGTCATCTATCCATCATTTATCTGTTATCTATCATCTGTCTATATCAACTTGTGAGACTGTGATCAGTGTGATAACGAAGTGGGGTGGACACTGCTCACTCATTTCTTCCTAAATATTTTCCATCCTTCACCAAGTGAAGCCTTCGAGCTTGGGGGTAACGCAGGGATATTTTGTCTTCCATGATGGTGATGGAGGTGAACCCACAAGGGAGGGAAGAAACTTCAAAGAAGCCAAGGCAAATGCTGTAGTGGTAGACTAGGGGGACCGCTTGGGCCCCTGTGGAGCAGGAATCTTGGCTTTAAAACCACAGAAGCTCCCTGCACAGGCTCAGAAAGATACCCGTCCCTGCCAGCGTATGTGAGAAGTGAGTGAATGAATGAATGAGTGTGCAAGCCAGTAACTGAACAAATTAGTGAATGAATGAATTACCTATGGAGCCAGTGCATAAAGGGGTGGAAGGATAAAGGAATGGGTGGGAACTGGGAATCCTAATGGTCCGGTCCTCTTTGTCCCACCATCATCCACTGAGGCCATGAGTGATCCTGTCTTCAGAGACTGGGGCTAGTAGCCAGTTCTCTGCCGGAGCCCTGTCAAAGACAAAACAGTTCCAGGGCCAGCACTGATGCTGAGGCGATGCTCCTTCTCATCCATGTGGACACATCTGGGGACACAGAGACCCCAAATTCAGTGTGTGATTTCTCTCCTGGCTCACCATCCCTTCCACCATCCAGTAGCTGGCCCACTGCTGCCCTCTGCTGGCTAGCCTTGCCCAGAGAGGGAAGGGAGGGGACCACAGGGACAATCTGGGGCAGTATCATGAGCCAGATGCTTCATGAGCCAGTTGCTAGGGTGACAGACTGCCTGAAGAGCCCTCTGGTAGGCAGAGAATGCCACCATCCTTCTTCTACAGGAGCCAAATTCCTCACACTAGCCCTCCTCAGAGCATCCCATGTGACCCCCCCCCCAGGCTTACGGAGAAAACACATGAAAAACGCTTGGCATCCTGCCCAGGGAAGGTAGTCACGCTAGCTAGCACTTTAAGCCTGTCCCTGCTAGAGATACACGTCCCTATTCCTACCTCACAGACCAAGGTCCCCAAATGTGCTTGTAGGCCACAGCACCACAATTCAGACACAGAGGGTACGGCTAGCACTTGCGTTCCTGGAATCTGAGGCTTTAGCCAAGAACAGGGGTGGAGAGGTTCCAGCATGGAGACAAGGAGATTCCAAGGCCCATCTAAGCCCAGCACCTCAGCTTTGTCCTGAGCTGCTGACGCAGGAACCCTGTAAAGGACAGAGAGGCAGCTGACCCTGACCACAAACTGTATGAAGTCAGTCCCTGCGACCCAGTGGCTCAGCCTGTCCCAAGCACTGAGCAGTGACCCACCAAGGGTCTACTCCTGCTGTCAACTCCACAGTCTGCTGCTCACAGCCTTAGGGAAACAGCAGCCACATGCCCCAGCCTCAGTAACCATCACCAACCTGCCAGGCAGTGGTTATACCTGTCCCATCAGCTGCAGGCAGGCAGTGGGCAAGGAAAAACACGGATGGATCATACCTTGCTGGTGTTCCCTTGGCCTGCCAGAGGGCCAGAGCTTCCAGCAACACGGGATCATGGCTGTGGCCTCTGTGCCGGTAGCAGCCGCCCTGAGGGCTGAGGGAGGCCCCTGATTCAGGGAGCTCACAAAGATTTCCCCGGATGCATAGTTGTTTCTTCAACACAGTTCACTCCTGCTCGGCCTGCCAATACTTCATGTAAACAAACACAAGCCACTGGTTCTAAATGAAGCTGTTTAAGTGTGGATTAATATATCATATTCCCTCCCGAAACAGAATTATTTGTCTCTGGAGGAATCATGTGAAGTCTGACATGGGGAAAGGGGGTGCCTAACTGTGTCATTTGCATATGCAAATTGTACAACTCTCAATTAAAGGCTTGTGTGTCAGCAAATGAGACTAATTAGATTTATTTATCTATGATAATCAGCCTTTCACAAACAAAATAGATCACCCTTTCAGTAATGCTGGACAAAGCAGGCAGGACCTGCCTGATGGGACCCAGGCTAGGGAGGAGACAGAACAGTGTTTAGAGGGGGCGTGGTCCCAGTAGGCCATGAGGGAATGCCCTGGCAAAAGTGCATAGCTGTCCTCAAGTAATCTCTACCTTCTACCCCAGCCACAGCAGGATGCAAACATGGAGCCAGGAACCGTAGCTTCAGACCTACAAACAGCAGCAGGAAATGGAGAGACCTCTAAGTGTTTGAAGGCCCAAAGAAAAAGTCAATGAGGTGTTTGTTTCCAGAAACAAAAGGTGAGTCCATTTCCCACACAGGCGACAGCAGAGCTAGCACTCAGGGGACTCTACACCAGGATCTTGATCCCTGGAGTCTGGTGCTGCTTATGGGCCTTAGCCAAAGCTTAGCCAAATCCCTAAGTGCTTCTGATATCAGAGGGCAGGCCTTTTTGAGGGACCAGCAGAACACATAGATCCCGTACCTTGGGGCAGACATTAGCTCCATGGAAAGGAGCTACCTTGTCATACCATAGGATGACAATGCTACCGTGGCCACTACAGCCTCTGCCCCATTCATCCCTGTTTCTGTCTGGGTCTCTGATGCTCTGGGCCCTGCATCTCTTGTCCCTTGCTCTTCAAAGGCCTGGCAGGGACATGGACTTTCCTAGCATCTGCCACTATTTGTGACAAAGAAATAAACCCATTGGCAGAAGGAAGAAGCCCTGGCCGCCCAGTTTGAGCCCTGCCTCTCCTGTCACAGGTTGGGAGCCCGTAGAGGCACCACGTCCCTGTGTAAGCGTCAGTTGCTATCAAGGGCTGCAGGCTTGGAGTGCCTGCAGGGTCATCCAGATCTCATCCAGCACACAGGCCCATCTCCCTTCAGGTACCCCTCAGCCATCTCTATACCTGCACATAGCACCAGTAGAGTGTGGTTATCAGAAGCCTCTGTCCTGTCTCTCGAGCCCAGGGCTGGCATTTAGGGGAGCATTTATCAGCTACATTGCCTCTTAAGCCTCAGGCAGCTCAGGTCCCCCGCAGGCCGCCAGGGAGGGCCACACAAGCCTGGGGAAGCTGCTCTCTCTGTCCTTCCTAAAGTTAACGTCTACAGCTTGGCAAGACTCTACATGCAGCACAGTCTATTAAAACATGAAGATTTAAGAAACAGGTGCTTGTGGAACACGGAGGCCGCAGAACAACCAACTGGGCCAAGGAAGGGTATGGAAGCTGGGAAGGGCAGCATAGACCTCTAATCCCAGTGGACTCAGGAGGCAGGGGCAGGCAGATTTCTGTGTCTGAGGCCAGCCTGTTCTACATAGTAAGCTTCAGGTTAGCCAGGGCTACACAGTGAAACCCAAGGGAGGGAAGGGGAGGGAAGGGAAGAGGGAGGGAGGGAGGGGAGGGGATGGGGGAAGAGGGAGGGAGGGGGAGGGAGGGGAGGGGGAAGAGGGAGGGAGGGGGAGGGAGGGGAGGGGGAAGAGGGAGGGAGGGGGAGGGAGGGGAGGGGGAAGAGGGAGGGAGGGGGAGGGAGGGGAGGGGGGAAGAGGGAGGGAGGGGGAGGGAGGGGGAGGGAGGGGAGGGGGAAGAGGGAGGGAGGGGGAGGGAGGGGGAGGGGGAAGAGGGAGGGAGGGAGGGAGGGGGAGGGGGAAGAGGGAGGGAGGGAGGGAGGGGATGGGGGAAGAGGGAGGGAGGGGGAGGGAGGGGGAGGGAGGGGAGGGGGAAGAGGGAGGGAGGGGAGGGAGGGGAGGGGAAGAGGGAGGGAGGGGGAGGGAGGGGAGGGGGAAGAGGGAGGGAGGGGGAGGGAGGGGAGGGGGAAGAGGGAGGGAGGGGGAGGGAGGGGAGGGGGGAAGAGGGAGGGAGGGAGGGGGAAGGAGGGAGAAGAGGGAGGGAGGGAGGGAGGGAGGGGAGGGGGGAAGAGGGAGAGAGGGGGAGGGAGGGAGGGGGAAGAGGGAGGGAGGGGGAGGGAGGGGAGGGGGAAGAGAGGGGGAGGAGGGAGGGGGAAGAGGGAGGGAGGGGGAGGGAGGAGAGGGGGAAGAGGGAGGGAGGGGGAGGGGGAAGAGGGAGGGAGGGGAGGGGGGAAGAGGGAGGGAGGGGGAGGGAGGGGAGGGGGAAGAGAGGGGGAGGAGGGAGGGGGAAGAGGAAGGGAGGGGGAGGGAGGGGAGGGGGAAGAGGGAGGGAGGGAGGGGGAGGGGGGAAGAGGGAGGGAGGGGAGGGGGAAGAGGGAGGGAGGAGGAGGGAGGGGAGGGAGGGGGAGGAGAGGAGAAGAAGGAGGGAGGGGAGGGAGGTGAAGGTGGAAGAGGGAGGGAGGGAGGGAGGGGAGGGGGGAAGAGGGAGGGAGGGGGAGGGAGGGGAGGGGGAAGAGGGAGGGAGGGAGGGGGAGAGGGAGGGAGGGAGGGAGGGGGAGGGAGGGGGAGGAAGGGAGATGAACATAGGGGGTAGCGGTTCCTAAGGCAAGCAGGGTAGAGGGCAGGTGTCTACACAGCACGACAGAGGAGTCAGGGGACCTCCAAAGGGCCCTGGGAGGGCATCCCACAGGTGCAGGGCCCAGGAGATGTACGGCACAACGAACACACAGAAGACAAAACGGGGGTCTCCTCCCGGCACAGAGGGCACGGGGGGGGGGGGGGCTTACATCATCTCGCACCTGAAGAAGGCCTGTGTCACCTTCTGGGAGGAGACAAGATGGTCCTAGAGTGAGGGACGCGGTGAGGAACTGCCAGTGTCCCCAGCCTGCTCGAAGGCACACCCGGCCTGGGCTCATGCACCCTCCACGCTGCAGGGACCGCAGGTCACCTGACCTGGGCGTAGAATAGAGACCAGGTGGGTCTGTGGAATCCCTGAGCAGACGAGACCAAGCCCGCCTCCGAGGGGCCACCACCCTGCTTGATTTGCCGACATAGCAGAACCTCACGGGCTATTTCTGGCGATGTTGGTTTAGAAACACCACATCCCCTGTGCTGAGGACGGCAGCTTAGCACATGACTCAGTGAGAGAGAAGGCACGTGACCAGCCTGGGAGCCAAAAAGGCCATAACCAATCAAATGGCTTCCTCTGCTTCCACAGTTTCCTGAGACATAAAGTCCCTTTCTGTCCGGTGTCCCCAAGTATAGGACTGGCTTCTCAAACTGACTCTGAACTCTGAGTTTTGTTTTGTTTTGTTGTTTGCTTTTCCCTGCAGATGGTCACCCAGTCTCCTGGGCAGGGGTTGGGGGTGGGGGCAGGGTCCTGATTGTCTTGAGTCATTGACCACAGGCATAGTGGAAGAAACCTCAACCTCAATCAGTAAAGAGCTTGACATACAAGTGTGAGCCCTAGGGCCCACAATTTAAAAGGCCGGGGGTGGCCAAGCATGGTGGTACATGCCTCTAATCTCAACACTAGGCAGATCCGAGTGTGTTCCCAGCCTGGTCTACAGAGAGTTCTGGGACTCTGGGACAGCTGGGGCTAAGCAGAGAAACCCTGTCTCAAAAAAAAAAAAAAAAAAAAAATCTGAAGGTGAGGCTGGAGAGTCGCTTGAGAGCACTCACTCGTGCTGCAGAAGACCAGGGTTGGCTCCCAGCACCCACATGATGGCTCACAACTATCCACAACTGCAGTCCAGGGGATCCATCCTCCCCTCTGACCTCTGTGGGCTCCTGCGCGCATGTGATGTACATAGGTACACTCACATACACAAAAAACAAAATGAGTTTATAAATCTAAAAATGAAAAGGAGTTGGAAAAGGTGGCACAAACGTGAAATCCCAGGGTTTTGAAGTTGAGACATGTCTCTGGGACGAACTGGGCAGTTAGCCTGTCCCAATTGGTAAGCCACAGGCCAGTGAGAGTCACTGACTCAAAAAACAAGGTGAACGGATTCTAAGAAATGACAACCGAGGTCGGTCTCTTGTCTCCACACACGTGTGTATATGTGGATATGTGTACCCACACACATTCCTATCTGCGTACAGAAAATAACACGCAGACACACGAACCTGCGTACATCATGCATGAGTTGTGAAAGACACCCCAGAAATGATACCTTGGAGACCTCAGTTCTGTGCACCAGTCTGTTCTTATGGTAACGGAGACGGAAATGGCTGTGACGGAAGAGATGGTGGAGGTGGTGATTACGGTGGTGGTGGCAATGATAGCCGTGGTCATGACGACAGTGATGGTGACAATGGCAGCTTGATGGTAATGCTGGAGAAGATGATGGTGATGATATTGGCGGTGGTGATAGTGATGGTGATGGCTGTGGTGATGGCAATGGTGGTGTGTTGACGGCAGTGGATGATAACACAATAACAGTGATGATGATGGCAAATGGTGGTGGTGATGACTACAGTGAGGGTGGCGATGGTGACTATGAACGTGGCTGCCAGTGATCACTGATAGTTGGCCTAACTGCAGCCCTCAGCCTTCACTGCCTTTCAGCACTGGATAACAAAACCCAATCCTCCTTGACTTGCTTCTCCCCAGTCCTCTTCCCTTCTTGACTACCCCTCTTCTTCATCTTACCCTCAGAGACAGGAGGCCCAATGCTGCCCTCCAGATACCCAACTCCTCAGTGATCTCCAGGCCCATCGCCAACAGCTGGGAAGTTCATGCCTGCAGCCCAAGCTCCAGGCTTCTAGGAGGCAGCTGGATCCAGGGTGTACAGAGATGTAATCACAGGCTGGAGCCAAAGCTTAGAGCTTCAGGACGTGTTGGGGAGCATGTCTAAACTAGAAGGGCCAAGGCCTGCAGAACATAGGGATGAGGAAGACAGAGCCTGGGTAAGCTCGAGCCCTGGGTCTCTACCACCTGCCCACACCTCCTCCACATGGCTTTCCTACGGGATAGATGCCATGCAATCAACTGAGTTAATATGTTACCCTAAACAAGTTAATTACATTATTACTTTCTGACTCTGCAATCACAAGATTTTTATGTTTTGATGCTAAATCGGGTAAAACTTTAAATTACGGTAATTAAATAATTAGGCATAGGTATGGCATGCTAACAAACAACTTTCCTCTCCTCTGACATCCCCAGTTGGTGTTGCCTGCGTGGAAAACATCTCAGAGAGCACACATCTGCAACCCAAGCCGTCTGGTCAACAGGAGGGTCCACCACCAGCTGCTGCTGGGGTACCCATCTGCTTCTCTTACTGTCAGGGCCCGGAAGATTCATCACCGGAAAAGCCCAGAGCCCAGTGTTGACCATGCTACAAAGCATCGCTGTCTTTTACAAAACATCGCTATGGAGAGAGTAGTCTCGCTGTTGGTGTTTAGACTGGAGCACGGTTCACATGCAGGAGCCGCTGTCATGGCCGACTAAGGAACAGTCCCAACTTGGGACCTAGGGAGCCCACAGCTACCCTTGCTCCTGGCTCTTACTCAGCGGAATAGTATAAGGACTGGAGAAATAGATTAGCACTTGCTGCTCTCGTAAAGGACCCAAGTTTGGTTCCAGTCACCCACTTCAGGAGGCTCACAACCGCCTGAAACTCTAGCTCCCAGGGATCCACAGCTCTACTCTGGCCTTGAGCAGCCACACTCAGGTACCCATGCACAGACATACGTTTACATAATTAAAAATAAAGCAAGTCTTTTAAGAGAAGAAAAGAGAAATACTATGATGTTAATGCTGAAGGGACAGTACCAGGTCTGGGGAGGTGGTTCAGCTGGCAGAGTGTTCTCCCAGCACGCTGGGTTCAGTCCCCACGTATATTGGGTGATGTCCTCACTCTTGTAATCTCCGCACTTAGGAAATGGAGAAAAGAGCATCCTGGGCTACATAGCAAATCCTAGGCCAGCCTGAGATACATGAGACTCTGTCTTAGGAGGAAGAGGCAGAGGCAGGGAGCAGGGGTAATAACAATGATATAAACAATGGGTTTCTAGCACCTGGGAGCTCCTTTCTCTTCAAGTTGTCCAGAAAACAGAACAGCTATTGAATATGACCCCTGCTTCCTTTTAGTTTTAGATGTGAGCATCGGGGTGGGGCTCTGCTTACCTACCCGCTCCTGTGAGTGGCATCGGTAAGGCTTTGCCATGGGTGTGCCTGCCCACAGCATAGGTGAAGCTGGCACTGTGCACAGCTCCGTGGATCCATGGAACATCTCTACGAGACACGCTAAACATCTGGGTTTACAAGGAGTCTCCAGTCATCCATCATTCCGCAAGGTGGTAGCCCCAGATCCCAGCTTCACTAGGCAGCCACTAGAGGGACAGATGAAGGTGGCAAAAAACAAAAAAACGAAAACAAACAACAAAACAAAACCACAGAGCTGGTACTGCTCTGACTCTGGCTTACAGGGCTGTGGCTGAAGACAGACCAAGGATGAGGCCCAAGGAATTCAACATCTGCTCTGCTGAGCCCACTGCCAGCTCAGCTGGGTCCTCTGGGTCCTTGGACCGTCTGTCCTCCCTGTTGATGACAGAACTGGTAGAATAGTCACAGGAGGGGAACTGTGTCCCCTGGCCAGGCTTTGGATTCCTGTATATTCACACAAGGCCATCTGGGTCAGATGACTACATCAGTGCACAGACACAAAACCCATGCTAGCCTGGGGACAGGAGGTGAGGAAACAAAGCAACTCCCCGCACCAGGAAGGAAGCCTGGCCTTGCGCAGGCAGGACACTAACCGCAGCCCTGGTCCTGCCTCCTTCTGCTTCCTTTCTTTGTTCCCATCTCATGCCTAACTGTTGCATTTGACTCTGAAACCACACGGTGTTATTAGTCCCTGACACATCGCTTGGCCCCCAGCCCATCGCCTCAGTCCTTGTTTGCGGATTTGCACTGTATGATTTGCTTCTGCCTGCTCTGTTTAACCTCTGGTACATGCAGACAGCCAGTTCCAGAGAGCAGGGAGCACATCCACAGCAAGGCCAGGCTGCCATGAGTGCCTGCTGTGGAACACCGAGGTGGTGATCCCCATCTATCCTGCCTGCTCTGCACTCCCAGCCACCAAAAGAGAATGGGGGGGTATTGATTTTCCTCTTAATTAAAACATAGTACATTTGCACTTTCCACCCCACTGCCTCCACGTCCCCACTGCCTGTGACGATCCTATTGTGATTATCAGGCTCTTCATAAATAATAATGTGGCATTTTCCAATCTGGCATCTGATTAAGTGGTCATTCCATGCAGTCTAAGATTCTGGTCAGACAAGATCACTGTAGATGGGACAATTCCACAGGGTCCTCCTACCCCCGACCCCTGGGAACTAGGGCTCAGCTGTGCCTAATTAAGTCGGTGCAGACGGAACCCCACCCCACCGCTTCCAGAAGGGGAGGAGAGGCATAGGCCCTCCACTTCCACAGACAGGGTTTCCCCCCAGTGGAAGCCACAGCCTCCTCAAATCACCCCTACTTTTCCGTACCGAACCACCTGGGTTTGATTTCAAAGAAAGGACGTAGAGGTACTGGGACAATGGTTCTCTGGGTAAAATGATTTCTGGGCAAGCATAAGGGCTTGGGTTCGAATCCCCAGCACCCACATAAAAAGCTGGGTACATCTACATGGGTCAGCCTAGCTGAGATGTCAGGGTTCCCCCTCAGCGGAAGAGCAATAGAGGATGGATACCCATCCTCCTCTGCACGCTTTACTCATACACCACAGATACACAACACAAAATACACACATATACACACAACACAAAACACACATATGCACACTATACCACAGACACACAACACACACACACTACACAACACACATACTATACCACAGACACACAACACACACACTACACCACACACACAACACACTACACACACACACATACTACACCACAGGTACACAACACATAACACACATATACATACTACACAACAGACACACAACGCACACATAACACATATATACACACTATACCACAGACACACAACACACACACACACAACACACTACACACATACACATACTATGCCACAGGTACACAACACATAACACACATATACACACAACACATAACACAATACACATACTACACCACAGACACACAACACACATACACATACTACACCACACATACCACACTACACACATACTATGCTATACACACACCATATACACATCGCACACACGCACCACACTACCAGACACACACCACACATGCACCACATACACACCACACACACATCATATACACACACCACCACACACAAAAATATGACCCGCACACTGTCTCAGGATGGTGGAGGAGTCAGGGGCAACTCCGCTAGGATGGGTGGCGGCCTCTGCACTGCCCAGATCAAACCTCCCAGCCTAGGATGTGGTGCCCGTGTTCTCTATTCCCAGTGAGAATAGAGAGTGGCCTTGCTCCCATGTGAGTGACTCAGGCTCAGCCCTGTGTGCAGCAGACCAGGACCTCCAGCCTAGCACTGCTGCTCCTCGTGGACCCTCCCACCTAGGAGGGGAAGAGGGAGGGGCCCACGGGCAGCGTTCCAGCTCTGCACACCCCTCACGGGAACACTCTAGATGGGTAGTGTGTGCAGGCCTCAGGGCTTGGAGAGGAAACAAGGCCGTGTGAACAGAGCAGCGTCACTCCTCCTAGTGCCAGCACTGACACAGGCTCCCTCCACACCTGACTGCCACGATGAGAGAGGCATGGGGGGGGGGCAATCCTGTCCCCGTAATTCCCGTCGCATACCTGCAGCATATCAGGCTGTGTGTCCCCCAGACACCGGTCACATCCCTGACAATATGGCTGCTGACGTGGCAGGGCTGAAAGAGATTAACAGACATTGCTGCAGTGGGAAAGAACTCAGCCTTGTGTCTGTCTAACGCTGAGCTGCCTGCTCCCTACCTCCCTTCCCTGCTAGGAATCCCTAAGGCCACAGCTGAATCTGAGACTC